>CM019071.1:42533235-42864690 GCA_009667805.1 Leptobrachium leishanense | reverse complement strand
GCATTGCTTTGGGACAAAATATAAAGAAAATAAAAACTGATTTTATAGTTGTGTGGGATGTTTTCATGACATTTTACTTGGTCATGTTTGGTATCAGAAGTAAGGCCAGACTCTGAATTCTTCAATAACACCTAAAGTCCAAAGGACGCCCGCTCTCCTTGCAGAAGTGAAGCAGCTTGTGTTTTAGGTGGATCAAAGTGTAATAAGACTTTGCTCCATCACCTCCACATCAGTGATACATGGAACATAATTATGGCATATTATATTAATTGGGTCTACGTGTATTTATTATTGTTCAGACAGCAAGAGGAGACTTGCTGGGAAGCATTCTGCTGCCAAGCTACAAAATATGTGAAAAAGCAACGGTTCAGCTTCAAGGTAAGATACCTGTTAAATTAGTTCTATTAAAAGGCCTCCAAAATTCTCAGCACCAGCCCCCCCCCCAAATCCTCACCACCAGCCCCCCCCAAATCTTCACCACCAGCCCCCCCCCAAATCCTCAGTACCAGGCCCCCAAAATCCTCAGGCCCAGGCCCACGCTTGTATTTTTAAATTGTAGCCATTAGTGGGGCTTCATGTTTAAGCTTCGCATAAGGCCTCAAACTCTAGAGCTGCCTCTGTGCTGCTGTGTATGGAATCTACACCCTGCAGGGCAGCACTTCCCACACACTGCCCATCAGCATTTATATATTATATACACCCAGAAATCCAATGAGAATCTGTCTGCACTGACTTGTTTTTTGCTGTGCAGGTAATGGCATATCTATGGAGTGTCCCTGCAGAGGAATTGTAACATGATCACTTACCTCAGGGAGAGGTCGACCCTCTATAACGGCCAGTGTGACCATTAGCAGCAGGAGCAGCATCTTTCCTTGTAGCGATATCTTCTGGAATGAATCCTGTCTGGCTGCAGGAATGCCTTCTCGTGGCGCCAGACCTGGAAGCCTCTGAATGTTGGCAGGCATTTGTGGTTACGTCATTGACTTTATTCATTATATACACGCCAGTAATGCGGCGACTTAACCGGATCCAACCAGTCTCCATGTATCTCCTTAATACAAAAGCAGTAACAGGTTCTCCATTTCTGATTTTTCTTTTTTTTTCTTTTAACAGCGAACACCATAGAAAATTTAACCATAACATATTGGACGATAAAATGTGGAAAAATAATGTTACAATCTGTAGCTGACAGAAATTTGAAGAGAATTTTACACCTGAAATAATTCACCAGTAGCTCATCCCAGTCTCCAAGGACCACTCACTAAGACTCCAAATCATCATTAAAACATTACTTTTATTAGTAGGTTTTATTAAAAAAGTGAAAGGTTGTGGCCTCTTTCCACAAATACAAAAACATAACCAACTCAATACCAAAAACCAAAACAAAAATTTAAGTGTATCAGATCTCCATGCATTTAACTCAGTAATGTTACAACATTTGAAATTCACTAATTTCTGTAAAAATCATAGAAAAAGTGCCTGATAGATCAGCAAATCGAGTTGGGCCCATTTTGTCACTATATTAATGAATGACTCTAGTAATTCGCGCCATGCATAGTGCCATTAATAGCACCAAATGCCAAGTAGCTGATTAAACACCCCAATAGGGCTCAAGGCCCAATAATCATGCATAAGCCATCAATATTATAATTCATGTCTTTGCTGCCAAATATTGCACTGACTGCTAACTAGAATCTAATTACAAAGATTTGTCTCATAGGGTCCCTAACTTCTAGAACCCGACACGCGGTTCGCCATGGATATAGTAAAACAAGTAAATAGGTTTTTTGCTGAAACAAAGCGAATAAATGGTTGAATAAAACGGTAATATTTATTACATTGAATCCTATGGGATTCACCTGTTTTAACCTGTCGAACTAAAACACTGAATTACAGGGCATTTCACTGCTGTTCGGTGTCTCTGACTAGATTAACCATTACTTCTCCATGGGACAATTTCACTGCCGCTGTAGGTCACCGAATTTCAGCAATATTTGGTGAATTGACAATTTTTGAATCGCCGAATGGCCATGAAATTGCACCATACGGGGAAAATCACCATTCAGTGCAATTTGGTGGCCAATTCAGCTCTTATTGAATAACCTTTTTACATATCATTACACAATCTTACACACAGGGCCGCAATCAGGGCATTACAGCCCATGCTGGTGTAAGGGGCCCGGGGACTGGAGGGGGGCTGCCACTGGCGGAAACCTTGTTAAATTTAGGCCGCAGGCCTCAGAGGAGGTTCTGCGGCCTACATTATCCCAGCTGCTGGCGAGCAGGGCCTCCAAAATGGCCCGCCGAACATCTGTAGCCTTCAGACGTTTGGTGGGCCCTCTCTGACATGACCTCATCAGAGGGGGCCCACCGGCGGCCATCTTGGAGGCCCTGCTCACTGGCAGAAAACCTGTTAAATTTAGGCCGCAGGCCTCGGAGGTTCTTCGGCCTACATTAGCCCAGCCGCCGGCAAGTAGGGCCTCCAAGATGGCCACCGGCAGGCCCCTTCTGATGTCATGTCAGAGAGGGTCCGCCAAACGTCTGAAGGCTAGACGTTCGGCGGGCCCACTCTGACATCATCAGAGGGGACGCCCGCAGCCATCTTGGAGGCCCTGCTCGCCGGCAGCTGGGCTAATGTAGGCCGCAAAACCTCCTCCGAGACCTAAAGCAGAGGCGGATGGGGGCAAATAGGTGAGTTGCTGGGGGCAAATATATCCATGTGAACTGGGGGGCAAATATATCCATGTGAGCTGGGGGCAAATATATCTGCCTGTCACTGCGAACCCAACAACAGCTCTTGGCCAAAACTGGTAGAATGCCCCCCCCCCCTCTGAAACTTGTGTCTGGATCCGCCCCTGGCCTAAAGTTAAGGTTTATTAATAAAGGGTGATTTCAGTTAAGAGGAAGAAGTAACGCCATGCAGTGGCGTCGTAACGTGGGGGCGGGGGGTGCGGCCCGCACCAGGTGACACCCGCCTTTAGGGTGACACCGTCACCCTAAGGGCGGGTGTCTCACCCTCCGCCGCGTATTCGCTCCCTGCGAGCATCCGAAGCATGCAGCTTCGGCGCTCGCCTGGAGGAAACACGTCACCAGCCAATCGCGGCTGGTCAAGTGGCTCCCCCAGGCGAGCGCCCAAGCTGCGCACCGCCAGACGCTCAGAAGGAGCGAACACACGGTGGAGGTGAGCTGGGGCCGCTATCCATGAGGTGCTGGGGCCGCTATCCATGAGGTGCTGGGGCCGCTATCCATGAGGTGCTGGGGCATATCCATGAGGAGCTGGGGCATATCCATGAGGAGCTGGGGCAATATCCATGAGAGGAGCTGGGGCAATATCCATGAGAGGAGCTGGGGCAATATCCATGAGAGGAGCTGGGGCAATATCCATGAGAGGAGCTGGGGGCAGTATCCATGAGAGCTGGGGCAATATATCCATGTGTGAGCTGGTCTGGGGCAATATATCCATGTGTGAGCTGGTCTGGGGCAATCTATCCATGTGTGAGCTGGTCTGGGGCAATATATCCATGTGTGAGCTGAGGCGCAATATATCCATATGTGAGCTGGGGCAATATATATCCATGGGTGAGCTGCTGGGGGCAATATATATCCATGTGTACTTTCACTGCCTTCGAACAGGCAACGTACTTGGTGGCAGCTGGCAAAAAGTTGTGTGAGCATATGAGAGAGCTCCACAGCAATAAACCTCACAGTAATGTGCGCTGTGTGTATGAGCATTCAGTGTTATATGGGAGTACTGATTTAGGAGTAAGAGTAGTTAAAAAAAATAAAAAATCTGTAAAACTCGGGGGGGGGTGACACCATAAATTACCGCACCGGGTGACGCCACTGACGCCATGGGATGCCGAAGGAGGAGAGAGGTGGCTCAGGACCCAGCGGCGCCCCCTGGTTCGAATGGGGGGGGTTAGTGAAAGGAAAAGCGTGGGGATGGGGGTGTTAAATTAAATGAAAACAGTGTGTGTGGGGGGGTTGGGGTGAAAAGAGGTGGGGGTGTTTAATGATATGAAGAGTGTGGGATTAATGAAATGAAAACAGTGGGGTTAGGGGTGGGGAGATGGACATGATAAAGGAGAGACCCCCCCCCCCCCCGCCTTTACCGTTAGAGGTCCATTGCTTTGGATTCTGTGTACGTTCATACTCTCTGCCTTTACTGTGAGAGTTCTATTGCTGTGGAGCTCTGATATGCTCATCACACTGCACATTACTGTGAGTTCTATTGCTGTGGAGCTGATATGCTCATCACACTGCACATTACTGTGAGTTCTATTGCTGTGGAGCTGATATGCTCATCACACTGCACATTACTGTGAGTTCTATTGCTGTGGAGCTGATATGCTCATCACACTGCACATTACTGTGAGTTCTATTGCTGTGGAGCTGATATGCTCATCACACTGCACATTACTGTGAGTTCTATTGCTGTGGAGCTGATATGCTCATCACACTGCACATTACTGTGAGTTCTATTGCTGTGGAGCTCTGTGATGCTAAACAAGTGAAATAATATAATTATACTTTTATGCTACATTGTTTGTACTAATACACATTTTATGTGATTTTAAGGTATTGGGATCAACACTCTGTAATACGATCTTGATTCATATTATTTTTTTATCACAATTTGAATTTCATACTGTCTTAAACTATTTGAACCAGATAGATACCTCTTTATGTTTAAATGTGCTGTTCTGCGAGCAATATGGGTGTCGTGGTCCGCCTATTGGAGCCTGCTGATAGACCTGTATTTCATAGCCTGGTACCAACAGCTCTTGCTCTGAACACTTTACTTAGGGAAAACCCGGATGGGAACCCCAAGCTCAGTGCTATGTCCAGGCTCCTGGACATCCAGCCTGGGTTTTCCTGTCCAGCCTAGGAATTACAGCTGAGGCCCATCTGCCATCAAGCCTCCCTTAAATAGCAGAGACTCAGCAAGCAATGGTTCTGCATTGATGGTCCCTGTCCTAGGTAACGTGCGTACCTGCTAACCTGATCCGAGTTTCTCCAGGTATCTCCAGTGCCTACAAGTGTATCCTGAGTCCACCAGTGTGTCCTGTATCCATCACAGTTCAGTCCATGGTCAAGACTTCCTGGTCGCTGCACAAGTGGGTTTTCAACTGCGTAGCCCATTATCCTCAGTCTGGATACCTACCTGTGGCTTAGACGGCTTTCATCCCCAGCCCTGACCTTCTGTTAAGATACCACTGCCTGCTCTCCTGATTGATTCTTGGTGGACCTTGTATGCAGTCTGAACTACATTGCCCACAATCCTTTGCTATAGACTTTGCCTGAGTTATACAGTATTGACTTCTTCTGTTCATTCCGGTGCCTGCTGCCTATTCCCATTTGTGTTCATTAAAACTGTATCTGCTTGATATCCTGTCTGGCCTCCCCTCTGTCACCGCCTGCTGGGCTCACATCCAAACCGCGCACGCCACGTGACAATGGGTGATTTTTAAGATATTGGGACAAACACTCTGTAATGTGACCACGATTCATAGTAAATATTGATTTCCTATGGGAAGAGGGGATCGTGGGGGGAGGGCCCCATTCTGAGGGTCAGTAAGGGGCCCCAAAATGTCTGATGGCTGGCCTGCGTACACACACCCACACATTACACACACACATCATTACACGCACATATCATTACACAATCTTACACACACATCATTACACACACATATACATATCATTACACAATCTTACACGCGCACACATATACATATCATTACACAATCTTATACGCACACATATACATATCATTACACAATCTTATACGCACACATATACATATCATTACACAATCTTATACGCACACATATACATATCATTACACAATCTTACATGCACACATATACATATCATTACACAATCTTACACGCGCACACATATACATATCATTACACAATCTTATACGCACACATATACATATCATTACACAATCTTACACGCGCACACATATACATATCATTACACAATCTTATACGCACACATATACATATCATTACACAATCTTACACGCGCACACATATACATATCATTACACAATCTTACATGCACACATATACATATCATTACACAATCTTATACGCGCACACATATACATATCATTACACAATCTTATACGCACACATATACATATCATTACACAATCTTACACGCGCACACATATACATATCATTACACAATCTTACATGCACACATACATATCATTACACAATCTTACACGCGCACACATATACATATCATTACACAATCTTATACGCACACATATACATATCATTACACAATCTTACATGCACACATATACATATCATTACACAATCTTACATGCACACATATACATATCATTACACAATCTTACATGCACACATATACATATCATTACACAATCTTACACGCGCACACATATACATATCATTACACAATCTTATACGCACACATATACATATCATTACACAATCTTATACGCACACATATACATATCATTACACAATCTTACATGCACACATATACATATCATTACACAATCTTACACGCACACATACATATCATTACACAATCTTACACGCGCACACATATACATATCATTACACAATCTTACATGCACACATATACATATCATTACACAATCTTACACGCGCACACATATACATATCATTACACAATCTTATACGCACACATATACATATCATTACACAATCTTACACGCGCACACATATACATATCATTACACAATCTTACACGCGCACACATATACATATCATTACACAATCTTATACGCACACATATACATATCATTACACAATCTTACATGCACACATACATATCATTACACAATCTTACAACGCGCACAACATATACATATCATTACACAATCTTATACGCACACATATACATATCATTACACAATCTTACATGCACACATATACATATCATTACACAATCTTACATGCACACATATACATATCATTACACAATCTTACATGCACACATATACATATCATTACACAATCTTACATGCACACATACATATCATTACACAATCTTACATGCACACATACATATCATTACACAATCTTACACGCGCACACATATACATATCATTACACAATCTTACATGCACACATATACATATCATTACACAATCTTACATGCACACACATATACATATCATTACACAATCTTACACGCCACACATATACATATCATTACACAATCTTATACGCACACATATATATCATTATCATTACCATCTTACACGCACACATATACATATCATTACACAATCTTACACGCGCACACATATACATATCATTACACAATCTTACACGCACACATATACATATCATTACACAATCTTACACGCACACATATACATATACATATCATTACACAATCTTACACGCGCACACATATACATATCATTACACAATCTTATACGCACACACATATCATTACACAATCTTACACGCGCACACATATACATATCATTACACAATCTTATACGCACACACATATCATTACACAATCTTACACGCGCACACATATACATATCATTACACAATCTTACACACACATATCATTACACAATCTTACACACATACATCATTACACGCACACATCATTACACAATCACACACATACATATCATGACTCTGGATGACTGAAGCCGCCTTTGAGCGGTGAAACGTGTTTTAAAGGACTTAAATATTTCATTATTTAATGCTTTATTAAGCCCATATTTATTGTTTTTTAGCTGTGTATATTATGTGAATAAACCCAGGTTTTGGTAATCCCTGCATGCAGTGTTTTTTTTGGCCAAGGCACCACCGCAGAATCCTAGCACCCAAACCAGGGCGGTTTTGGATTTACTGGGTCCTGAGAGCAATCAGAACAGGAGCAGAGGAGGAAACGCTAAAGGAAGATTGTGGTTTCACTAACCAGCGGCTTTCACTAACCAGCGGCTTTCACTAACCAGCGGCTTTCACTAACCAGCGGCTTTCACTAACCAGCAGCTTGCAGTTCGAGACCATATCTGTAAGTGTGCTCCATTTATTCAGACTATAATATGGCAAAACCCTAATTCCACTCTTTCTTGGAGGTAGAAGAAAGATAGAGGACACTGGAATTTGTGGAAGTGCCATGAACTGCTTCAATTAAAGGAATTCCCAGCATTTCAAAATATGCACAAGAATTCATGCTGAAGGACAATTACCAATACGGACACTAGGTGGCGCTGTTACCACCACATTGCAATATGCAAGGACTGATCTATTGCACCAACAGTCTATGCGATTATTGTTTATGACATTGCACTGGAATATGTATGTATAGACATATAGTATTGTGAGAAACGCCACATAGAGAGAAATCTCTTTTTAGTATTAGAAGTGTCAGATGGGTACCAGAATGCCTTTTTTTTTTTTTTTTTTAAATACACTCCCTGTTCCTCCCCCGAGGGGTTTGTTCACTCCCTGTTCCTCCCCCGAGGGGTTTGTTCACTCCCTGTTCCTCCCCCGAGGGGTTTGTTCACTCCCTGTTCCTCCCCCGAGGGGTTTGTTCACTCCCTGTTCCTCCCCCGAGGGGTTTGTTTCACTTCCTGTTCCTCCCCCGAGGGGTTTGTTCACTCCCTGTTCCTCCCTGAGGGGTTTGTCACTATATAATCTAATATGTTACGCTGGCTGCAAAGTGCACCAACCAGATCCTGGTCTTGTGTTTATCCTGTGCGTTTCCTGTCACTTATGTTTAATTTGGAAATACTTTGTAACAGTCATGGCAGATGAAAAGCCTCTGGGCGGAACATTCTCACCCACAAGTCCTCAGAAAGTCATTGGGCACCATTATATTCTGGGTGCTAACGTTAGCTCTCACGTGAGTGTTAACGTTAGCCCTGGTGGCCCGACCATATTACAATCCAAACGCCAATGGGTTAAGAAACCTGTTACCGTTTGGTACCTTGTGTTTTTCAGCGCACGGTTACTGCACTTTGCGCTCCCCATGTCAAGTATAGGGAACGCAAAGAGTTAATTAGTGTTAGGATTACAAAGTCCTAACGCTAATTACCGTCCGGCTGCGGTTACACAAAAGTTAACCACATCCAGGACTTGGTGCTAACGGATTCGATGATGCAGAACCCCCCCCCCCACAATAAAATCTGATTCTCACCTCCTATCCCACGATGAGGACCGCGGCTCCAACCGCCTCCTCTGTCCGGCGGGAGCAGGAAGAGACTGGGGAAAAAGTCCCCAAGTCTCTCCCTGAGGATCACTACACTGACCTGCTGGATTTCACGAGGCGAGATCCGGCAGGTCATGTGACTGGAGTCGACTGCCTCAATGAAGTCCTATGACTCCATCGAGTTGATGCTCGCAGCGGTGCTTAGCGCTGCTGGGTGCATCCCGGGACTTAGCGCCCTATAACGATGCAGGCAGCATTTTTTAGCGCCTGCACCGTAATATCGCGCTAAAACAGGGACGCAAAGGAGAAACCTGCAGGCGCACATTATCTTCAGGTGCAGGTTTTTCTCCTCTGTGTTCCCATTTTAGCGCGATGAACGTAATGATGCCCATTACCTTTAAAACTCGCCCAGTGGAGATGTGAGAACTTGCCCATTATACGTTTAGAAGCTCGTGCATCTGCACTTTACAAGCTCGCGAGCTTCCAAGATGACACCGGAGGAAACCCCCCCCCCTCCTTCCCTCTAAAGCTGCTTAATTTATTGGAAATAAAAGTGTAATATTTGCACAGTATACACCAATGGTCCCCAAACTCCTTCACCAACACACACACAGTGGTGTGAAATAATGGAAGGAGCAGTGGTTTGTGAGATACAGAGGCGGTTCGCCAACTTTAAAGTTGTGAGCCTCGATTGTGGGAAAACCCCTTTGTTACAAATTTGCAAACTTTTGTGACTTTGTGAATGTTTCACATTCTGGCCAAGACATCCCACAGGAATGCGACCCCCCCCCCCATATGCCCATCATTGGACCAACAGATGCCCACCAGGTCTAGCCTAGTAATGTGTCTTTTATTTTGGAGTCAATGTCCACAACAGCGACAGTGACGTTAAGCCGCGCCGGGCATAACTTGATAAATGCCAGTGTAATAAAGGACGCGGTCCTGGACTAGGGGAGGGACGGTGTTTAGTTCCTTTTATTGGGTCTCTTGTTGGGTTGTTCATTTCCCTTTTAATGTGGATATTATCCTTAGAGTTACCGCACAGGAATACGGACGTTACTCGGATTAATTTAGTCTGCCCTGCCAGCTCTACTGTGCACTCATTGGGCTGTTTGAAGCCTTAACCTGTTGCTCTCTGCATGAATAACCTGCTGCATTCCAGGTCTGAAGTCTTCCGGTAGCCAGTAGGGAGCGGGAACCGGCTCAACCCGCTCATTCGTCAAGCTGCCATTCCATGGGAACAGTTGATTCACCATATGGTATTGTGGGTCCTCCTCCTGCACTGCTTTCATGTCGGCGCTGTCGTTCTTGGCTAAATGTTGTAATTTTCAAGGACTAAATGACCCGTCATCTTGCATTAAACTGCCAGGTTTTCCAAGGGGTAGAAGCGGGGGGGGGGGGGCTCCTAGTGGAAGCTATATGGAGGAGCTGAAGTGAGGTGCACAGGGATAATCCTAATCTCATGGTGAAAAACAGGCTGAGGTTTTGCCAGTTGATGTGACGCTATGATGGGTGGATTAGTGGGTCACTGAGAGGTGGGTTAGAGACAGGGGTGGGGGGAGCTCACGAAACGCCCCTAGTTGGGGTGAATGTCAGAGAAAGGAGGTGACACAGCTCAGTGTAACATATAAAGGTTTATTACACACTTTGTGTTATTTCAGTGTGTATATTTGTGTTACAGTGTTTACTTTCTGGTTTAAACAATAATGTTGAGTGATACCTGTCCCTTTAATACATTCTGGGGATTCTCTCCCCGACACGTAACGAGTATCATTAATAGGTGTTATGAGTAGTGATGAGCCGATCACCCCCGATTTCGGTTCGAACTCTAACTTTCCAAATGTTCGGATCCGAACTCGAACCCCCATGCAAGTCAATGGGGCTGAAAATTCGGTTTTTAGAGTCCCCTCCAAGAGGGCATATATGCTAGATATTTGCCATAAAAAGTGTATGGGGGTCCGGGTAGTGCCCTGGGGAACAGGAAACAAGGACAGAGTTTAAAAAAAAAAACGTTTTTAAAGGGACAGTGAGTTTTCCATGAAATAAGGGTTAAAAATAAAAATGAAAAATTCCTTCAAATATCGTGCCTAGGAGGTCCCCATAACCTGCTCGTGAAGTGGCGGATTTCTAGGATGTATAGAAATATGTAAAAACCAAAAAATGACATTTCAAATGACGGTAAATGCTTTTCCTTTAATCTATTCATAAACAACTGCTTGAGGCGGCAGCCTGTATGAAAAGACATTTTAGGACGCGCAGAAAAAGTTTAGTGTTTTTTTTTTTTTTTTGGGCTAAATTATGGTGAAATTTATGCAAGTTTTGGATGAAAGTAACAATAGGTGCTTTAAAATTGGTCTTTTAGCGTCGGCAACAGTGCCGTCACACCGTAACCCCTCTGAGGATATGAATCTGATACAGGCGTCAGTGGCAGTGCACCCAGATATTGTGCCTTTGGTGCCAGGCCAGCAAGTACTATCATACAGTAACCCCTCTGTGGTATTGTGGAAGAGTGCAGGGGTGGACCATGCGGTCAGGGCCGGTGCTAGACTATATTTTGCGCCCTAGGCAAGACCAGGTACTTGCCCCCCCCCCCAAAAAAAATAAAAAAATGACACAACATGAAACTGCTAAATTTCTTTTTATTTAAGAATAAAGTTTGAAAAACACCAATAGTAAAGGTAAAATAAATATAAATAAACTGTATTAAACTATTTTAAATTAACTCTATTAAACAAATTAAAATTAACTGTATTGAACAAATATAAATTAACGAAAAAAAAATAAAAGTTGTCACGTAAGTTTCAATTTCAGACACATCAAAATTTCACTTCAGAGTGCCTTATCCTTTGCAAATTTTCATCATGCGTATATATATATATAATTGCCCAGGCCAGCCCACATCATGCTCAGACAGTCACAGATGCGCCATCATGCATATATATATTGCCCAGGCCAGCTCACATCATGCGTAAATATATTGCCCAGGCCAATTCCCTGGTGGAGATAGGGGGTTCATTTGAACCCCGATATCTCCAGGCAGCTAGGGGGTCATGGAGGGTGTCAATCGAAAGGCCTGACCATGGCCTTTCGCATGATACCCAACATCACCAGGTATAAAGTAAAAAAAAACAACATGTATTTTATTTTGTGTTTTTATTAATGCAGCAATATTGTTCACATTTCAATTATAATGTGAACGATGATGCACTAATGCTTTTTTTCTATGGGGTGTGTTTGCTATAAATCACGTAATTCCCACCACAAAATGTAACAAGTCGCCATTTCTAATTTTTGTACAAGCGCACCCCATATAAAACATAACCGCAAACGCTCCTGTGCTAAAATGTGAAAAAAAAAAAAACCCTTTACAAACTGCAGATGATTAAAAATTCACTTTGTATTGCATTTTTTTGTCATAAAATACAGGCAGGACATGATGTATACATATAAAAATGATATATTATGAATCTGCGGAGTCTGCCGGAAAGAACGATATCTAATATGTCTGCGTCATTTAATAAAATGTGGCTTCAAATCGCGTTTAAACATGATGAGCGAAAGCGGTAAAAATGAGCTGAGCACACAGCAGTGATATGCAGCATATTCGAAGAAGATTAAGTAGAGAAATTAACACTTCTCAGAAGCAGACACCACACCCTCAGTATAGTAGATACAATGTATCAAATTGATCAGACCAGACTAAAAACACATGTTGTTTATGCCGTTTGAAAACACAGGTCATTTAGAATTGAGAATCTTTGCACGTACACATTAGTTTTTAATTCAATATCTAATAAACTGTTGCTTATAATATTCTGCAGTAAAGAGTCTCTTTATTTCTAGATTTTTTTTTTTTTGTTTGTTTTTTTTTATACTTTTTCCCAAAAAAAATTTTGTGAACTCGAACCGAAAACGCAAAAAGTTCGAAGATCGCGATCTTGCTAACAGCTAAAGTTCGAATCAATCAAACTCCGAACTGATCGAACCGAACAGCTCATCCCTAGTTATGAGCTAAGACAGTGATATCATTGGATACAGGCAAAACCTTTATTATGACTGACACTGAAAGTCTTAATTTCAGATATGTTTTAGGATCCCCTTCATTCTGCAGCCCCTCCAAGCTCTCACTCAGATCATTCTTCATCTGCCCTTACTGTTATGAGTGGAAGCATTAATACAGCAGCTCACTGGTGATAACTAGGGATGAGCTGGACGGTTCGGAGTTCGGGCCGAATTTAGCCTGTTCGTTTAGATCGCGAACTCCGAACATTTCCGGGTGTTCGGAGCAAGTTCGACCACAATGGCCCACAATGCACTTTCCCACTGGCCTGAAGCTTGTAATTGGCTACAGCCTTGCACCTGACCACAGGTCTGGTGCAAGACAGGTTCAACAGTATGCCAATCACCGCTCAGAGTCCTGATTGGGCAAATATTGCCCAATCATGGGCTCACAGAGCTAAGTCCCGCAGCACACTATATAAAGTTTCCACGCATAGCTTCAGCACGCATTTGAGAGGAGATTTCATAGGAGATTGTTGTTCTGTGTTCTTACTACCGGTCTGCCACGCTATTGGGGGGGGGTCTAATTTTTAACAAAAATCTGGGAATTTAGGTGATGTGTGTCTTGTCACTGTGCCAGCAAGTATTTTGGGGTTTACAAATTTATTTAAAACATTTGTGAATTGAGGTGATCTGTCTCTTGTCACACAGCCAGTACCATGCAGTATTTTGGGGGTCACTAATTTTACTAAATATCTGGGAATTGAGGTGATCTGTCTCTTGTCACTGCCAGCAAGTATCTTGGGGGTAACTAATTTCTACAAAATATTTGGGAATTGTTATAATCCGTGTGTTCTCACTGGCTGCCACCCATCAGGGGGTCTCACTGATTTATAGGAGGTTTCTGAGACTTGTAATCTGTGTCTTGTCACTGGCTGCCAGCTATCAGGGAGTCTCACTGAGTTATACCAGAGTTCTTTAAATCTTTAATCTTTATCAGAGTTCTGTATATATTTATTCTATATATCACTCACAATGTTTGAAAGGACAGGCAGACGCTCCGACACAGATAAGAGGGCAAGCAGCCCCTGTGTCGGGAGGCTGTGCCTGGTCGTGGTGGACATGGTGCATCCTCTGCAGGGGCACGCTTGTCCTTTCTAACTGGTGCTGGCCGTCTTCTTAAGCAGCAGCAACATACAGAGGATTTGGAGGATTGGCTAACCAGGCCATCCTCATCCTCCGAGTCCTCTGCCAGCCAGGCTTCTAGTGCTTTTCAGTACACCTCAGCTGCCAAAGCATCTAATGCAGCCTCCATGTCCACAGCTACTCCTGCCGTAGCCTCGCTATCACACACAGAGGAGTCAGCTGAATTGTTTGACTACAATGACCGTGACATGCTGCTTGAGGATGCGCAGCAACTACAGTGCTTTGATTCAATCTGAGGTTGAGGAAGGGAGTATATTCAACCTAGAGGAAGGGGGTGCCAGTGATGACACACAAATAACTGGCACTCCTGTTGCCCCAGCAGCTGCAGCATACTGCCAAGTTGGCTCCAGTGACGAGGAGATAAGGGATGATGATAATGATGATGAGGTCACTGACTCAACCTGGGTGCCTGATCGAACAGAGGAATAAAGTGAGGAAGGGGGGGGTGGAGGAGGCACAGCAAACACGAGGCACAACATCCTCTATGACCAACCATAGCACTAGCCAGTCCAAGGCATCAGATGTCAGAGCTGCTCCGATGCAGAGCGCTGTTGTCTCAAAGCACACATCCAGGAACTCTGCTGTCTGCTGGGAGTTTTTTAAGAAATGTGCAGCAGACCCCACCGTTGCTATGTCAGATGAGGCTGAAGCGTGGGATAGACACCGGACACTTGGGTACCACATGCTTGAGGCGACATATGACCTCCTGCCACACATCCCGTTGGTGCAAAATTTTGCGTAGGCCCTCCTCCTCCTCATCTGTTTCTACCCCCACTGTATGTCCTGCCATGTCATTGCCTACAACCTCCACTGACAGGGATGATGCTACAGTAATGGATGTACCAGGTCCTTCCTCACAATGTGACATCATCCCAGCAGGTGAAGATTTACGCAGTCAGATTACGTTGCCGCAACTGCTGCAGCGTAAGAAAAAATATAATCCCAACCATCCCCAAGCACAGCGTCTAAATGTCAGTTTAGCTAAATTACTCGCATTGCAGCTGCTGCCTTTCCAGCTGGTGGACTCTGCTCCCTTCCGTGAATTTGCTGAATGTGCTGTACCACAGTGGCAGGTTCCAAAATGCCATTAATTTTCACGCAAGGCCATTCCAGCACGTGGAAGACAATGTTATCCAGTCATTGGGAAAGGCAGTCAGCAACAAGGTGCATGTGACTTTAGACACGTGGTCCGGCAAGCATGGACAGGGTTGTTCCATTTCCTTCACGGCACACTGGGTAACTCTGATTGCAGCTGGGAGGGATCCAAGACGGGGCTCTGTGCTGGAGCTTGTTCATCCACCACGCCTCCCAAAAGCTGCTTTTATGAGGTCTGTCTGCTCCACCACCACCACCTCTCCCTCTTCCTCCTCCTCCTTCTCTGTCTCTGGAAAAGTGGCAGTTAAACCGACACCTGACAGGGTCTACGCAATGGCTCAAGCAAAAAGAAGCCACACTGTGCTTGAGCTGGTTTGTTTAGGGGACAGGAGCCACACTGGGCCAGAAATTCTGTCAGCTCTGCAGGGCCAGGTGCAGAGATGGTTAACACCACGCCAGATTCAGCTGGGAATGATTGTCTGTGATAATGGCAGCAACCTTCTCTCAGCCCTACGCAAGGGTAAATTGACGCATGTACCATGCCTAGCACATGTCCTAAATCTAGTGGTACAGCGTTTCCTAACCAAGTACCCAGGGCTGCCAGAGCTTCTCAGCCAGGCCATAAAAGTCTGCAGCCACTTCAGACGGTCATTCCCAGCAAGCGTTTGCCTGGCAGAAATTCAAAGAGAATTCCACCTTCCCACAAACCGTCTGATCTGTGACATGCCCACCAGGTGGAACTCGACATTAGCAATGCTGCAGCATCTGCACAAGGCCATCAACGAGTACCTGTGTGAGTATGGCACAAGGACAGGTTCAGGTCAACTTGGTTTTATTTCCCCCCCCCTGCAGTGGCTGAAGATCATGGATGCATGCACTGTACTGTCACCATTTGAGGAGGCAACGAGGATGGTGAGCAGGGACAGTGCATGCATCAGTGACACAATTCCTGTAGTGTTCCTGCTGGAGCACACTCTGCAGGCAATTATAGATGTGACTCTAGAGGCAGAGCAGCGGGAGGAAGAGAAGGCCTTCCCTAGCTCTCAAGGCCCCAGTCTTTCCACAGAAAGCATTCCAGCTGGGCCCTACTCAGATCAGACAGGAGGAGGAGGAGGAATATTTAAGTAGTGGGGCATTGAAGGTGGGGATTCCTCAAGGGCTGGTTTCGTGTGCCCAGAAACACAAGGGCTAGTGCGTGGCTGGGAGGAGGAAGTGCACGATACGGTCATCCACATTGACCAGGAAGACTCGGAAGCTAATGCCACCTCCAACCTACGCTGCATGGGCTCCCTAATAATGCAAAGCCTGCTAAAGGACCCCAGGATTCGTGCTATCAAGGAGAGGGATCATTACTGGTTGGCAACCCTTCTTGATCCACGATACAAGGGGAAAGTTGCAGAACTCATCCTGCCCACACAGAGGGAGCACAGGATGAAAAAACTTGGACACTCTAAAGCGACACTTGTGTAACACCTTTCCAGGCACTGGTAGGTTACCAAGTGATGACACACGTGCTTCTGAGGCTGCGGATGATGAGAGGAATAGTGGTGAAGGCCAGGGCCACTTGACTGATGCATTATTACATTTTTTTTAGTCCTCGACGTCAAATGTAGGCACCCATTGCCAGCGTCTTCACCATATGGTGCAGGACTACCTAGTTGCAAGGGCAGACCTAGATACCTTTCCAGCAGCTGATCCACTGGTTTACTGGGTGTTGAGATTGGATCACTGGCCAGAACTTGGCCAATACGCTATGCAGCTACTAGGTTGCCCTTCATCTAGCGTGCTTTCTGAAAGGACGTTCAGTGCCGCTGGAGGTTTTGTCACAGACAAAAGAGTGCGTCTGTCCACCGACTCTGTAGACCGGCTGACCTTTATAAAAATGAATCAGTCCTGGATCAGCAGCTATCAATCCCCTGATGCTGATGTAACGGAATAGATCGGGTATGTCTTCTGCATTCACAAAACCTCCAGCACTGAACTCTTCCACAATACCACAAAAAGGTTACAGTGTGAATGCACTTGCTGCCATGAAAGGCACAATATTTGGCTGCAATGACGCCTGTGCCAGATTTATAAAATTTTAATTTTTTTGAACCGCAGGGTCCAACCCTGCACTCTTCCACAATACTACAGAGGTGTTACTGTATGATAGCACTTGCTGGCCTGGCTCCAAAAGCACAATATCTGGGTGCACTGACGCCTTGACCAGAATCATATATATTTTTAATATAGGACCACATGGTCCACCCCTGCATTCTTCCTCAATACTACAGAGAGGTTATTGTATGATAGTACATGCTGGCCTGGCAGTCTTGCTGGCCTGGCACCAAAAGCACAATATCTGGGTGCACTGCCAATGACGCCTGTATCAGATTCATATCCTCAGAGGGGTTACGGTGTGACGGCACTGTTGCCGACGCTAAAGGCCCAATTTTAAATTACCTATTGTTACTTTCATCCAAAGCCTGCATAAATTTCACAATAATTTAGCCCAAAAAATCACAATTTTTTCTACGTGTCCGAAAATGTCTCCTCTTTTCATATAGACTGCCGCCCCAAGCAGTTGTTTATGGATAGATTAAAGGAAAAGCATTTACCGTCATTTGAAACTTCATTTTTTTTGTTTTCAAGTGTTTCTATACATCCTAGAAATCCGCCACTTCACGGGCAGTTTATGGGGACCTCCTAGGCACGATATTTGAAGCAAATATCTAGCATATATGCCCTCTTGGAGGGCACTCTAAAAACCGAATTTTCAGCCCCATTGACTTGTATGGAGTTCGGGTTCGGACCCGACCATTTGGAAAGTTCAGGTTTGAATACTAACTTGAACTCGGACGTGTTCGGCTCATCCCTAGTGATAACCTTAGTGCTACTGGCTTTACCAGCTGCCACCAACACATCCTTTTTTTTTTTTTTTTTTTTTTTGATAAAGAATTTTACCAGGAAGGATACATTGATGTTTCTCTGGTTTTCAGTATGTCCTGGGTGACGAGTATGTACCATTAGGTGTCTTGCCCAAGGACACTTACTGGAGAGGTTGCTCGTCGGGATCGAACCCATGTCTCCACAGGCTCTCTCCACGCAGAGTAGTGATGTTACCTCTACTCCACCAAGCCAGTATTTATTAATTCCGTGTTATCGGCCGGGTCGGAATCGCTCAGAATTTTATTTTCTACAAAATGATTCACCAGATTAAACAATTAAATAAATAACAAAGAGCGGCTCGGTGTGACGCGCGTTTCACCCGGCGACGCTTCATGGACGTCCGTTTACTAAATAAGCTCATACTATCAGGGTTATTCAGAGCGAGACGAACTGACAACAAAATGCACTGAACAGTGAATTTCCCCGTACGGTGGCCATTCGGCTATTCACAGAGCAGGGAGTTTGCCAAATTTTGGTACAATACGGTGCTGTTAGGTTTCAGTGAAATCCCCCATAGAGATTCAATGGTTAATCTATTCACATTGAACAGCAGTGAAATGTCAGTGAAATGCCCTGATGTTCAGTGGTTTCATTCGACAGGTTTATTCAGGCGAATCCCATAGGCTTCAATGTTAATAATATTCCCGTTTTTATTGAATATCTAATAAACCGTTTATTCTTTTAATCTGCAGCAGAAAGACTCTTTATTTAAGCATTTTTCGCAAACAAAATTTTCAATACCGTTTTCTTTTTTCTAACAGACCTTTTTATTATCATTCATAGGATTTATATGTTAAGTCCAGATATTTTCGTCCAGTAGTTTTTTTGCAAACAGTTTTTCAAATTTGACACTTTCATTTTCTTATTTATTTTTACCCCGTTTGTCGACTTTTTCTGATGGCTGGTCGGTGCTGTGTTCGGCGGATCATTGGCTTTTTTCAGACACGTTCGGAGTTTTTCCAGCGGTTTGTTGACTTTATTGGATCCATTCAGTGGTTTTTTTTTTTGGTTTTTTTTGGCGGTTTTTCCATTTGATGTGGCGGATTTTTGAATCTGTTCGGATTTTCCCTGCACTTCGGGGACCCTGTGGTGAATGCTGAATTCACTGCAGGATCGGGGGATTTGATTTACCGAAGTGCGGGGAACAAGAGAGCGCTGTAACGTCAGACACATTTCTTCCTCTCTGATTAACCCCTTATGTTTCCTCATGTTCTGAATTAAATAGTATAACTTCATGAATATAAAATGAGAAAAAGCGCATTTTCCGCGTCTCTCACATAGAAAAATGAGCTGGTAATTCAGGTTTTGAGGTTTATGTGAGAGATTTCACGAGCTGCACCTCATACCTATGTAAAGGGACCCTTGAGTAAGTAAGTTTCCTCTAACTGATTTATCATTGCAAATGTCTCCTGGAGCAATGCACGGTTCAGCTCCGCGTTGGGTTCTGCTTCATTAAGCATCCTCTCCATGATTTGGTTCTTCATGTCCTCGATGCTCTTGCTTATCATTGCTTGGATACTTTGTGTCTGCGAAGATTTAGGTAAAATTTAATAAACGTTCATAGACTTTATTTAAAAATACCCGACAATCTGTCACAAAACCGCTGAACGCATCCGAAAAAGCCAGTGATCCGCCGAACAGGGCACTGACCAGCTGCTGAAAAAAGCTGGCAAGCCGACGAAAGGGGTTTAAAAACAAATAGAGCCCGCAGTGTTTTATTACATTCTTCTCGCACTTTTTTGCACGCGCAAAAGCACATTAACGCGAGGGGCAAAACCCTTCTCGCTGAACGTCGTATTACAACGTTCGCACATACGATGCGTGGTTAATGTCTAACGCGAGTGACCCTGCGTGAACGCAAGTTCGTGTGTGCATCCCATACTTGACATTCCGAGCGCAAATTTGTTCGTGCGCTGTTATGCGGATGGTATTACAATCGATGCGCAACTTTTTACGAACGACGTTTGCGCGCATAATTTTAACGTCTTTGAAAAGCTGGTGTTAACGGCAAATCTGAACGTTCTGGCCGAAACCAAATACAGCAAAGTATAATTACACATTTTACACATTCACAACCGCTCCATTTTATTGTTTGGGTGTCTTTTTTTTATTATTGCTGCTGCATATACAGTATGCTCAGATTGATTTTTACAGGCGCAAAAACTGAACGGGAGACAATTGTGGTTCTTAATTCTGATTGGATGTGCCAAGATAATTATATTCAATAAGAAACTTGTACGAGATACAAATATCAATTGTTTATTTCCTAGAAATTCTCCTAAATTCTTTTAATTGTCTGTTTTGCTTTGAAGAATACACTAATCGGATAAAAATTATTAATATAATATTAATATACAAGGTGGAAAGCCTGCCCAGAGGGCAGTCTATTGTGGATATACTGCCCCTGCTCGTGGATATTGCCCCCCAGCTCGTGGATATTGCCCCCCAGCTCGTGGATACTGCCCCCCAGCTCGTGGATACTGCCCCCCAGCTCCTGGATACTGCCCCCAGCTCCTGGATACTGCCCCCCAGCTCCTGGATACTGCCCCCAGCTCCTGGATACTGCCCCCCAGCTCCTGGATACAGCACCCCAGCTCCTGGATACAGCACCCCAGCTCATGGATACTGTCCCCCAGCTCCTGGATATTGCCCCCCAGCTCCTGGATATTGCCCCCCAGCTCCTGGATATTGCCCCCCAGCTCCTGGATATTGCCCCCCAGCTCCTGGATACTGCCCCCAGCTCCTGGATACTGCCCCCAGCTCCTGGATACTGCCCCCAGCTCCTGGATATTGCCCCCCAGCTCATGGATATTGCCCCCCAGCTCATGGATATTGCCCCCCAGCTGGTGGATATTTCCCCCCCCAAGCTCTCATGGATATATGCCCCAGATCAGACCCCAGACCAGACATGGGGCGGCTGTTCGAATGCTCTATCTGCATTCGAACAGCCGCCCCATGAGCTCCGCGCCATACTTACCTTTCCGAGTGGCGCCGGGGAAGTGAAAATTTCCCCGCTTCCGGTCGTTGAAGGACCCAAGTCGTGGTCACGTGGGACTCCCACGTGACCGGGGCTTGGGTCCTTCAAAGAGCGGAAGCGAGGGAACTTTCCCTCCGCCGCTTGGGGGTTGAATGCGCGCGGCAGCCGGGTAGAGGCTGCGCTCGCAGCCTCTACCCAGCTGCCGCGCGCATCCAACCCCCGAGCGGTAGAGGGAACGTTCCCTTCGCCGCTCGGGGTTGGATGCGCGCGGCAGGCAGGTAGAGGCTGCGAGCGCAGCCTCTACCTGGCTGATGTGTGCATCTTGTAACCGCCGCGGCGAGCGCACAGCCGGCTCGTGCCACGGCGGTTGCATGTGCGCGCAACCAACCACCGCTGGTTGCGCGCGCATGCGCAGAGTAAGGCTTGGCGACGGACACGCCAAGCCTTACTCAATTATTGTATAGATTTATTATGATATGAGATTTGAAACTTTTTTTGTATACGTAAACAAAAATTTATAAACAACCACAACATCCATCAGCACATAGACACTAGCTTTCCAATATATGTATCTCCTGTTATCTATATCCTGTATCTATGATTAATATCATTTACTTTAACTATACACAAATGGTTAAACATTTCTGCTTAACGAAAACAATTAACATATATTTCCCAGCAAACCAATGTTTAACAAGCTAGATCTTGTAGAGATATATGTATCTCTCTATGCTACGTGGATCAACAAAAGATGAGCTATCACTTATTCTATTTCTAGAATAAGTAATAAAAACTTAGTGAATCCTCCCCTAATATTGAGAATTAATCTTCTGCTTTTTATATTGTAGTTATATAATTCCTTGCTTATTAATTTCAATCACAGTAATTTCCAAATTCAATATATATATCTGTATATCATTTAGCAACCGTTTCTTTAGGATAAAATCCCGATATCCGATTCTTCTTCATATCTCTATCTGCAGATTTAGAAATATTTTGTAGACTCTGGATCTATCTGTTGCAAGAAATACTCCAGATATATATTTACATTAATTACTTAATTTTGCTTTCTCATACATTACCTCTCCAATCTGGATTCAATGAGTTACAACAGCAATATTCTTTGCTTGTTTTGGAATATGTGCAAATTATCAATGTATATATTCAATGCATGTGAGTTAGAGGTGTGGTCCTAATTAAGTGATATGTTTTATCTTGAATGCATTCTCATGTCTTTGTATGATCTGCCTCAAATCAATGCATTATCGTGTCCTGGGATGGTCTGAATGACTTGCAACGAACAGTACAGCTCCAATTATAGTCAATTTGACGTCACTGACAATCTACCCTTTTCATTTAAATTTTACATTCTTTATATTAATATAATATTTACTATACCTCCAAGAGGGCAGTGTTGCTCTACAAATTAATTCCACAATTTAATTTTTATATATCTTATCTCAGGTCAAAAGATCAATCTGACTTAACAAAGACACTATATTCAATCCTAGACTTTGGGTCTCTCCTGTCAAAATTAAATTAATATCTCTACTCCTCTCAAAGTTTTTACTAAGTAAATTCCTTTCTAGCTAAAATCAACAGAATCTATTCTTCAGTAATTATACTGTTTACCAGTTCTACACTCTACAAAATATATATTGGAGCATTTATTTTTACTGTGAATATATTGATTTCTAAAAATATATTTTGTGAATATTTAACTAGAGATTTTAAATTTGTTCCTACACCCAAAAAGAAAATATCTTTTTATTTTTAAGGACTTGTTAAAACAAACCAATAAATTTAAATATGACATGTCTGGCACCTAGCTCAGCATTATATCACATAAAGATATTTTATCGTTTATAACATCATGTATGGCATTTATAGAAAAAAAACTAACTCTTAAGGTTCACCTAGCCATGAACTATTTAAAAAAAAATCTCTGTCCATTTCTAAAACTAGGGAAAATTGAAAAAGAGACTTTACATTAAAACAAGATGGCTACAGGCATCCATTTTAATTTTTCCATTAATATACCCGACAGCTGAATCGCGTGAAAAAACAGTCTGCCCACCGATTAATGCATGCAACCTTAATGCACATGCGTTTTTGTGCGTCTTTTTTACGCGCATTGTTTTTTTGACAGATTAAAAAATGCGCTCGGATCGAAATACCAGCGTTAACGCGCGTTAATGTTTAACGCTGCGCATACAAATTTGCACGGAGAATGTAATAGAGCCCCGCAACTTTTAAAAGCAGGTTACAAAAAAACTACCGTATGAAAATGCCTAGAATGAACATATAAGGTCCTATGAATAATAGTAAAAAGGTCTGTTAGAGAAAAAAAACACTATTTAAAAAAATAAGGGAAAAAAAAAACATTTGCTGAAAAAAATCGCAAACAATGCCTTAAGAATCCGAAAAAATAAATAAACGTTTTGCTACAGATTAAAATAATAAACGGTTTTAGATATTGTATTAAAATGGGAATATTTTTAACATTGAAACCTATGGGATTCACCTGATTAATCCTGTCGAATGAAACCACTGAACATCAGGGCATTTCACTGACATTTCTTTGCTGTTCAATGTGAATACATTAACCATTGCTTCTCTATGGAGGATTTCACTGCTGCCGAACAGGCACCGTATTTCACTGCCGTCGAACAGGCACCGTATTTCACTGCCGTCGAACAGGCACCATATTTCGCTGGTAGTTCACCAATATTTGGGGAACTGCCTGCTCTCTAAATAGCTGGTCACAAAATGTCACCGTACAGGGAAATTCAGTGTTTGGTGCAAATTTGAAGCCAATTCGGCTCTCTGAATAACCCCTTTAATCGTGAAGGGGTTAACAGAAGCTGGTCTTCATGGACTCGCTTTCTGCAACATAATACAGGAAAGACCCAAAACTGAATAAAAGCTGAAGGAAATGTGGTGACAGAACGGAATCCAAGAAAAACCGCCACTACCAGAATATTCTTAAGAATAAGGAATACAGTAACCAGGTCAGAGAGTACAAGGGCAGAGCGTCTGGTGTGCTGCACTCAGGCTGTGGAAGCATCGTGGTTGAACACACTGTTCAAGTCTGCTCAACAAGTATCTCCAAAAACACGTGGCTTCATCAGGAGCTGTAGCCAGGGCTAGAGTTACATCTCAGGAGCCTGTAGACACAGATATATGGAATGCCCCCCAATCATAAATAAATATATTAGTTAATTCATAAAAATGCCAAAACTGGGGGAAATACTTCTTTAGATTTAGATTTTGCTAAACAAGAAAAATAATTAGTAATCCATTAATTTTCACCAGTGAACCAAATAACAGTGTCCCTATATACAAATCAATTTGAAACCTAACATCCGAAAAGACTTCAACTTAAATACAAGGCAATTTACATTCCCAACCTGGCACTCCCGACGAGCCAGACTGCGAAATGCACGTTGGGTGCTTGATAGTAGGGATGAGCCGAACACTCCCCGAGTTCGGTTCGGGCCCGAACCCGAACTTTCCAAATGTTCGGATCCGAACCCGAAACCGAACTCTAACTCAATGCAAGTCAATGGGGCTGAAAATTTGGTTTTTAGAGTGCCCTCCAAGAGGGCATATATGCTAGATATTTGCCATAAAAGGTGTATGGGGGTCCGGGTAGTGCCCTGGGGGACAGGAAACAAGGACAAAAAGTAAAAAAAAGTTTTTAAAGGGACAGTGAGTTTTCCATGAAATAAGGGTTAAAAATAAAAACGAAAAATTCCTTCAAATATCGTGCCTAGGAGGTCCCCATAACCTGCCCGTGAAGTGGCGGATTTCTAGGATGTATAGAAATGTGCAAAAACCAAAAAATGACATTTCAAATGACAGTAAATGCTTTTCCTTTAACCTATCCATAAACAACTGCTTGGGGCGGCAGTCTGTATGAAAAGGGGAGACAGAAAAAGTCAATTGGCCAGGTAAACTAGCTAGTTAGGCTAGCTAGGGTTAAGCAAAAGACAATGTCGTAATACGAAACCAGGTCAGCAACACGGGGGTAGTCAGACGAGCCAGAATCAGGAATACAGAGTATAGAATAGTCAAAGGGAATAGCCGGGTCGATATCAGTGCAGGAGCGTAGTACAAGAAAATAGTCTAGGGCAACGGAAGGCAGAATAGTCAGAAAACAAGCAGAGGTCAATAACAGGTTAAATCACAATAGAATTCAGGTACAGGGAGCTCAGGTATGGATAACCACAATCTGGCACTGCTGAGAAGGAACTGAGGGTTTTTAAAGACCTTCACCAGACTGCGCCCCCCTCTCAAGCCGCGCCTCATGCAGCCACCTCCCTGCCTGTCTCCATTTAAACCGGGCGTTGGTCAGCGAGCAGCATCAGACATGCTGCCCTCAAGCACACAGGAGAGGCTGGAAGCCCCTATTCAATTTTCGCTCCAGATGAAGCCGGTTTTTACCGGCGAAACATATGTCGAGCTGAGTGTTTAATTATGTTGGTTTTAATGCCGTTTGTCTTGTAAGCATTAGTGAGGGTAAGAGCAGAATCTGAATAAGTCTCAGGGACAGCAGTAATTATGTGAGTTGGCTCATTTGTGTGCCCATTTCTCCTAACAATTCTGCTTTTTGGATGTGTTTTTTGTCTTTGGGAATTTAGTCCCCAGACTTTGCCGTTTATTCTGCAAGTCGTCTGTTACATATACCAACGGATCCGGGGTTTATACCACATCTCTGCAGTTTATATTGTTCGTTTGTCCCCAATTATATCTCCAATTTTCCTTCACTATGCTCATGTGTATATGTTGTTTTTAGTTGGTATTTGGGAGTGTCTTTTTGTTATTCATTAAAGACATTGTGCCATTGTTTTTTTTCCGCTCCCCCGATAAACAGTGACTGACCTGTTGGGTCTGTTCGCTGGTAATTATATTATTTTGTCTCTCATATTTACAGGTTTAGTCCTGCCCAGGGAGTGTTGTCTCATGTTAACATTTCTTGAAATAAGTGATTGTTGACCAATTCTTTGGTCCTTTTTGTTTTTTGTTATAGTTAAACACAACTAGAAACCTAACCGAAACCATAAAACAAACACAACCTAGAAACCTAAACAAAGCACAAATAGAAACCAAACCCTGACCCTCAAAAAAGTAACAAGTACAAATAGTAACCTAATTTCAAGCCGTAGTTATGGAAAATGATTCACCAAATTTCTGGGCATCAGAATTCGGCTGCGACCAAGGTTCGCAACTTTTTTATTACAGAGCAAGGCACCCCCTTTGTTGGAGGCCTGTAAGCACATGCCTCCTTTGCCTACTTATAAACCTGGCCCTGCCTGTAGTAGTGGATTAAGATGCAGTAACAGCTTCTCCAGTTCAGACTTTTTTCTCCCCAATCAGCAGAGAGCACCAGGCACCTCCATACGATGGTTTATTCCCGGCACCACTTCTCGGGCGTCTGGATTATAAATAACCAGATACTGTGTTTCTCTTATTTTCTGCATTGAATCGTATAACTTTATGAAGATAAAATGACATAAAGAGCAGTTTCCGCGTCTCACACATTATTATTTATTATTATTCTTTATTTATAAAGCGCCAGCATATTCCGCAGCGCTGTACAATAAGCACAGTATAGACAGGGTTACAATACATTGAACAACATTTGACAAACAGTACAGGAGGAGATGAGGCCCTATTCCCGTAGGAACTCACAATCTGGGAGGGTTGGGGTTGGAAACAGGAGGAGAGGACTGTAAGGTGAGAGTGATTGATGGTTGTGTCAGTGAGTTGGGTGGTAGGCTTCCCTAAATAGGAATGTTTTAAGGGAGCGTTTGAAGGAAGAGAAGTTAGGGGAAAGTCTGACAGTACGAGGGAGAGCGTTCCAGAGAAATGAGCTGGTAATGCAGGATTTGCAGCTTTTTCAGCACCAGATTTCAGAGCTTAACAAACCTCTGCAGTGGCGACACTGCGCTCCACAGTATTAGAATTAATCAAAGTCCCCACACGTTCAGTGACTTTTCGTTCCCTGCACTTTGTGGCGATTCGGCGATCCTATTTCGCCGACCCTGCGGTGTATTCAGCAAGAACCGCAGGGTCCCCGTAGTGCAGGGAAAACCTGCTGCAAACCCGCCGAACACTACCCACAAACCCGCCGAACGCTCACCGAAAACTTACCGCAAACCCGCCGAACACTCACTGAAACCCGCAGAAAACAGCTGAATTAACCCCGCCGGACACGACGGAGAAACCCGACTAGCCGCTGATCACAACGCAGAGCAGCCGCTGGAAAAACCTGACACGCAGATGAATGAGGTGGGAAAAAAAGTATGTTTGAAATTTGAAACTCTATTTGCAAAAAACTACTGAACAAAATGTCTGGAATTTACATATAAAATCCTATGAATGATAATAAAAAGGGCTGTTACAGAAAAAAGAAAGGATTGAAAAAAAAGAAACAGAAGAAAAATGTTTGCAAAAAAAATCCCAAAAAATGCCTAAAAGAGCTTAAAAAATCTATAGATAAAGAGACTCTTTGCTGCAGAATTTTATAATGAACGGTTTATCAGATATTGAATTAAAACGGGAATATTTTTAACATTGAAGCCTATGGGATTTTCCTGAATAAACCTGTCGAATGAAACCACTGAACAGCAGGGCAATTCGGCATCTTTTCACTGCTGGTTTGTGTTCTCTGAATAAACGAAGCATTGCTTCTCTATGGGGATTTCTCTGCCCTCGAACAGGCACCGTATGTGCAGGCAATTCGCCAAGATTTGGCGAATTGCCTGCTCTCTGAATAGCCGAATGGCCAGGAAAGGTAACCAAACGCTGAATTTCACTGTTCCATTACGTATCAGAGCCAGATCGGCTTGCTTTTAATAACCCGGAAAGTATTGCGCTCTCCTTCCTTCATCATCCTGAAGCCCCTCCACATCTTCCCGCAGTGATTGGGGTGAAAAACATTGATCTTCCAAAAAATTTAATTATTCAGTTATGAAACCAGAGCAGATCAGTCTGAGAACAGAAGTCAATCATTACCATGAATGTAGATCAGTGTTTCCCAAACTGTCCTCGGGACCCTCTAACAGGCCCGATTTTACAGATCACCTTAGGGAAATGCAGACCGAATCCTGCAATCACTGAGCAGCAATGATGCATATCCTGAAAACCCGGCGTGTCAGGGGGTCCTGAGGACAGGTTTTGGAAACACAGTTTTTTAGATTGATTCCTGCCATTAACCCTTTCACTACCAAAGTTGAGTTAACACAGATTTTGCGTTGAAATCCATTTTAAAGCAATCATTAGCATATCAAAGACTATTTGCTTATGTTTTTATCACAGAATGAGTGCGCCTCCAGTGGAGAAACGACATTCACTGTAAAATCTTCATTTCACCCTATTTTATAGAAAAATAAGAAACCACTCTCACATCAAGTGTAACAAAAGCTAAACCAACGTTACTGCAGCATTCCAGCAGCCAGGGATTTGTCAAAATACAGGGAGAGCTGTGGGGTCACTCAGTGCTGTACAGGGATAAGATTTAGGGGGTTATAATCCTTGTAAATCCCTGTACAGTACAGGTACAAGGTGTTGCTGTAATTGCCATACACAGGCATTATGCAGCACATACAGATACAAGGTGTTGCTGTAATTGCCATAGACAGGCATTATGCAGCACATACAGATACAAGGTGTTGCTGTAATTGCCATACACGGGCATTATGCAGCACATACAGATACAAGGTGTTGCTGTAATTGCCATACACAGGCATTATGCATCACATACAGATACAAGGTGTTGCTGTAATTGCCATACACGGGCATTATGCAGCACATACAGATACAAGGTGTTGCTGTAATTGCCATACACAGGCATTATGCAGCACATACAGATATTGCATTGCTAATAATCTCATTCTGATCACTACAAACCCCCGTAAGCAGGAGATCTCACCATTTTATTATCTGTCTGCAGCACATTTACTGCATCTGCCTGTATGCTGATAATGCAGACCCCGTGTAAGCAGGAGATCTCACCATTCTATTACCTGTCTGCAGCACATTTACTGACACAAAGGCCATTTCGGCCTGTATGCTGATAATGCAGACCCCATGTGACACTGTGCTAGATGAGGGACGCCATCGAGAGTTTACAACCTTTCATCCCATAGATATTTCTGTAAAGGATAAACCGGTACATAAAGAATTAAAATTGTGCAAATTCACTATATTTTAGGTTTTTTTTCTCAGACCAACAATGTCTGTGCAAAATTAATATTTCATCCTGTAACTAAATGTAAATGTTGCATCCCATGTTTCAACTAAATGTGATGCTAATATTTTTTTCAATGAAAAGTGTTTAGTATTGAAGGGGTTAAAGGGAAACTTTATATCTGAACAACAAATTTTCTATTTTACCCTATATTTAACATCCCACATTTCATATTACTGTTATGATAACTTTTTAACAAATTGCTCGGTAGTGAAGGGGTTAATAGCAGACATATCTGGTGTATGAGGTTAATTTATTTCTATTCTCACATTGATCTGCTACTGGTTCATACGCCATCTAGAGTTTAGTATCTTTCATCCCATCAATAAAGGATAAACCAATACATGAAACAGTAAAAGTGTCCAAATTTACAGATTAAAAATTTCCAAACCATACATGTAAATGTATCCTATGGAAAGAATGAATGCACGCTTTTTCTAAGGCATTTGGTACAGTGTAGTGTGTAGCATTTTAATTGATCCTAATAAAGGTTATGTACAATTTGTTCTCATCAGTCACCTCACACCTTGAGGATACCTGTTTTTCTGGGAACTCAAAAGGGGACCACTGTCTTTCTTTTGTTGTGTATGGATTCTACACCCTGCAGGGCAGCACTTCTCACACACTGCCCATCAGCATGTATATAATATACAAGTTCAGAGAACCAAGGAGAATCTGTCTGCACTGACTTGTTTTCTGCTGTGCAGATAATGACATTTCCATGGAGTGTCCCTGCAGAGGAATTGTAACATGATCACTTACCTCAGGGAGAGGTCGACCATCTATAATGGCCAGTGTGACCATTAGCAGCAGGAGCAGCATCTTTCCTTGTAGTGATATCTTCTGGAATGAATCCTGCCTGGCTGCAGGAACGTCCTTTTTATGATGTCAGACATGCAGCTTCTGAATGTTGGCAGGTACATATGATTACGCCGTTGACTTTATTTACTTATCATATACACAGCAATAATGCGGTGACTTAACCGGACTTTCCAGTCACAATGTATCTAATTAAAAATTCAGTAACAGGTTCTCCATTTCTGATTTTTCTTTTTTATTCTTTTTAAAAGCAACACCATACAGGGTTATCTAAAGAGATCCGAATTGCTTGAGAAAGGTAACCGAAGGCTGAAAATCAGCGTTCGGTTACCTTTCCTGGCCTTTCGGCTATCCAGAGAGCAGACAATTCGCCAAATCCTTGTGAATTGCCTGAACATACGGTGCCTGTTCGGTGCCTGTTCGAGGGCAGTGAAATCCCCATGAAAAAGCACTGCTTCGGCTATTCAGAGAACACAAACCAGCAGTGAAAGGTTCCCCTAATGCCCTGCCATTCGGTGGTTTCATTCGGCAAGTTAATTCAGGAGAATCCCATAGGTTTCAATGTCAAAAATATTCCCGTTTTAATTCAATATCTAATAAACCGTTCATTATAAAATTCTGCAGTAAAGAGTCTCTTTATTTATAGATTTTTTTAGGATATTTTAAGGATTTTTTTTTTAAGTTTACTTATTTTTTCTGTAACAGCCCTTTTTATTATCATTCCCTGGACCTCATATGCAAATTTCAGACATTTTCGGTCAGTAGTTTCTTTGCAAACAGCGTTTCATTTTCACAGATTCACACAAACTATTTTGCTAATTTATTCACCTCCCTCATCTGCGGTCTCAGCTGCTTCGGCTGTGTTCGGCTCGGGCTTGGTTTTTGCCAGGTTAATCCAGATGTTTTTGTGGCTTTTCGACGTGCATTCGGTGGGTTTTGAGGTTAGTTTTCGTCAGGTTTGCGGCAGCCTTTCCCTGCAATTCGGGGACCCTGTGGTGCTTGCTGAATACACCGCAGGGTCACCGAAATGGGATCGGCAAAAGGAACCGAATTGAAGAGAATGAAAAGTCACCGAACGTGCGGTGACTTTTCGAATCTCTTTGAATAACCCTGATAGAATATTTAGCCATAACAGTTTGACCGCTAAAACGTGGAAAAATAATGTTACAATCTGTAGATGACATGAAGAGCATTTTATGCTTGAAAGTAATTCACCAGTAGCTCATCCCAGTCTCCAAGCACAACCCCCTAATTCTCCAAATATTCAATAAAACATAACTTTAATTTGAGGCCTCTTTCCACAAATACAAAAACATAACCAACTCAATAACAAAAATATAAAAAATATATATAATTGTATTTCAACAAATAAGTAAAAGACGTCAAGTAAAAAATGTATCAGATCTCCATGCATTTAACTCCGTAATATTACAATATATGAAATTCACTAATTTCTAGACATGTGCATTCGTTTTAGTACTAAAACAATTTGGTCCGAATTTTGAGATAATTTAGTCTTCGTATGATTCAAGAGATACGAAACTGCTCAGTACAAGAAACGAAAGAAACTAAAATAAGATGCACTACATTTTAGTTTCAGTCCTTTTTGTGATATTACATTGAGTGAAGGAGACCAGCAATTGTATACATTGTATATTATCCAGGAGCACTATCCCCCTTTCCTCATCTATAATACACGTTTTATATAAAGTCCCTCTCCTCTCCCAGTGCTGCTTGTTATAAAGTTTTTTTTTACGTCTGATACATTTTAGTATTCAGCGCTCACAGTTACTGTCATTATGAGCCTTCAGTGTGATTTATTTGAATGTTTTCCCTGGATTTAAAGTGCTTTATTTTATTATAAATTTGCACCAGTCCCCTCTTCTCTGAGCTTTCAGACCCATTTACGTTAATATTTTCTCTCTCCCCTGCTTTTATAATCCTGTCTAAGTAAAATTTCCCTCTCCTGTGCTGGATAAGCATTGCATTCCGAAGTTCTGCACCCTCCACATGCTAATGCAGTAGGATGTTCTATACAGAGAGGGACATTAATTCAGGAGGATGTTCTATACTGCACATTATACAGAGAGGGGTATTAATTAATGCAGGAGGATGTTCTATACATTATACAGAGGAGCATTTTTTTTTTTTTTTTTTTAGCTCTTTAAATCCTGGCTGTGAGCGCTGAGATCGGCTGCTTGTTATATTATCTCTCAGTACAATGTATCAGTCTCAGCTGTTACAGTAACTGCTGCTCATCACAGCGCTCAGTTTCAGTAAAGCAAGGAAATAATATTGTTATAACCTCCTTATATATAAAAATATTATTTACTAGTTTTACTGAAACTGAGTGCTGTGATGAGCAGCAGTTACTGTAACAGCTTTTCCTGACACATTGTGCTGAGAGTGAGAGATACTGTAACAAGCAGCGATCTCAGCCCTCTGAGGAGCCACTACAATAGTAATTTTATCCTCTGGTTTTCGGATGAATGAAATTAGTTTTCATACTAAAGAACTGAAAACAAATTTTTTTTAGCAACTAAATAAATTGTGTTTTAGGACTAAAACATTAATTCAAAATGAAATTTTGTGCTGCGCACATGTCTACTAATTTCTGCAAAAAATCACAGAAAAAGTGCCGCTAGATCAGAAAATAGAGTTGGACCCAATTGCCACTATATTATTGAGTGACTCTAGTAATGTGCGCCATGCATAGTGCCCTTAATAGCACTAAATCAACAAGCAGCTGATTAAACACCCCAGTAGGGGGTCAAAGTCCAATAATCTTGCATAAGCCATCAATATTATAATTCATATTTTTGTCTTCTGCCAAATATTGCACTAAGTACAAAGATTTCTGGCATAGGGTCCCTAACTTCTCGCACCCGACACGCGTTTCGCCATGGATCTAATAAAACGGGTCCAATAAAAAAAATAATATAAAGGTCTGTTACAGAATAAAAAACACTATTGAAACAAAATGGTAATAAAAATTTTGCTAAAAATTGAGAAAAATAATAAAGAAACGGTTGAGTAAAATGGGTAATATTTTTTTCATTGAAACCTAAGGGATTCACCTGCTTTAACCTGTCTAACTAAAACACTGATATTCAGGGCATTTCACTGACATTTTGCTGCTGTTCTGTGTTCTCTGTATAGATTGTCCCATGGAAAAGCAATGGTTAATTTCACTGCCACTGAAGGTCACTGAATTGTGGCATTATTTGGTGAATTGACAGTATTTTTGAATCACCATTCAGTGCAATTCGGCTCCTACTGAATAACCCTTTTACATATCATTACACAATATTACACACACACATATTATTACAAACATACATATCATTACACACAGACACATATCATTACACAATCTTACATGCACTTACAAATCATTACACATACTTTGTGATGTATGTGTTGTTGGACTGTATATGACTAGACTGTGTGGTCTGTGTTTGTGTGTGTGAGAGTGTATTGTGATGTATGGACTGTGGTTGGCTGTAAATTAAGCACTTCTTTTCTACTGGTTTCTTTCTTCCTGGTCCTCCCTGAGGGGTTATACATGTCCTGTTCCTCCATGAGGGGCTTATTCACTTCCTGTTCCTCCCTGAGGGGCTTATTCACTTCCTGTTCCTCCCTGAGGGGTTTGTTCACTTCCTGTTCCTCCATGAGGGGTTTATTCACTTCCTGTTGTGGGAGGTTGTGGAGATGAAAAATGGCACCCAATGTGCTGCTGGGTGCCAGTATATTGTTGTTTTCTCCCTTAACCCTCACCCTTCCAGTTCTCTTGTTCTGGTATCTTGTGAGGTTCCCTTTCTTAGATGGCCATCCCAAGGACCATATCCAGATTCAGGGTTCCCTTTAGTGTTCAGTTGTTTTCTCCTTTTACTCCTGCCATTACTGTTGTCCAGTTGTTCTGTTCCTTTCTACCTGTTCTGTGGTCTTCTGTGTATATGCAGCTAGCCGCAAACCTGCCTAAAGGATAAACATTCTGCAAAAAGGGCCCACCTTGGCTCACGCCGGGTGCCCACATGACAGTCTCACACTCTGTGAAGCAGAAGGGGCAGTAACATGGAGATCCCTCACCACATTTTCCTGGGGAGATTTTGAATATGTAAATAACCAGTTTGACAGCATAAATATGTGTGCCTGTCCCCAATAAAACCAGTTCCATTTTGACCCTGAAAGATCCTAGATCTACAGACACAACTTATTTCTGGGGGATGCTAGCAAGGCTCTCTCTGTGTCCCTGTCCTTAAGCTTTGTCTAGGGACTGGTAGAAGGCTCTAGAGTGTGTGGGAGAGAACATGGGGTTCAGCAAGGAAGCGGCATTGACAGACTGTGACCCCGTCGGGTACTGAGATCTGTTACAGTTGTCACATAGGAATATTGACGTTACTCGGCTTAATTTAGTCCGCCCTGTCAGCTCTCCTGTGTGTTCATTTCATTGTTTGTAGCCGTAACCTGCTGCTCTCTGCATGAATAACCTGCTGCAGTCCAGGTCTGATGTTGTCCGGTAACTGGTAGGGAGCAGGAACCAGCTCAACTCGCACACTCGTCAGGCCACCGCTCCATGAGAACAGTTGATTCACCATGCGGTATTGTGGGTCCTCCTCCTGCACTGCTTTCATGTCGTCACTGTTGTTTCTGGCGAAATGTTGCAATTTTCTAGGACTAAATGACCCGTCATCTTGCATTAAACTGCAACATTTTCCCAAAGGGTTGAAAGGAGGGGGGGGCTCCTAGTGGAAGCTATATGGAAGAGCTAAAGTGAGGTACACAGGGATAATCCTAATCTCATGGTGAAAAACAGGCTGAAGTTTTTCCGGTTCATGTGACGCTATCATGGGTGGATTAGTGGGTCACTGAGAGGTGGGTTAGAGACAGGGGTGGGGGGAGCTCACGAAACGCCCCTAGTTGGGGTGAATGTCAGAGAAAGGAGGTGACACAGCTCAGTGTAACATATAAAGGTTTATTACACACTTTGTGTTATTTCAGTGTGTATATTTGTGTTACAGTGTTTACTTTCTGGTTTAAACAATAATGTCGAGTGATACCTGTCCCTTTAATACATTCTGGGGATTCTCTTCCCGACACGTAATAACATGTATCAATAATAGTCGTCAGAAACCTAAGAGAGTGATTTTAATTATCAGCTTCTGTTTAGTGATATCATTGGATGGAGACGAAACATTGATTATGATTGGCATTGTAAATCTTGGTTTCGGAGCAGTTTTGGGATCCCCTTCATTCTGCAGCCCCTCCAAGATCTCACTCCGGTTCTTCTTCATCTGCTCTTGGTTATCGCTGAATGGATTCTTTACCTGTAAGGATTTGGGTGAAAAACATTGATCTTTCAGAATCTTTATTTCTTCAAAGACATGAAGCGCTTTATAGTATATATATTATATATATTAACACTTTAAAATATAAAGGAAAGTAGGTATAAATTGTCCCCAGTGTTCGTCCACAGACTCGCCCTGATCCCCCTTACAGAGTTCACACAGGGCGGCGTAAATCTCCATGGAGTCCTATGGATGACGTGACACCGGTGTTGGTGCTGATGCCGGTATCATGAAGCTCCTCCCTACTGTTATGAGTGGAAGCATTAATACAGCAGCTCACTGGTGATAACCCTTAGTGCTCCCGGCTACTGGCTTTACCAGCTCCCACCAATATATCCCTTTATTAATTCCGTGTTATCGGCCGGGTCGGAATCGCTCAGAATTTTATTTTCTACAAAATGATTCACCAGATTAAACAATTAAATAAATAACAAAGAGCGGCTCGGTCTTACGGGTCTTTCACCGGTGACGCTTCATGGACGTCCGTTTACTAAATAAGCTGATACTATCAGGGTTATTCATAGAGAGCCGAACTGACCCCAAAATGCACCGAACAGTGAATTTCCCCGTACGGTGACATTTCGGGGACATTCAGCTATTCAGAAAGCAGGCGGTTTGGCAAATTGCCTCGAATTACAATGCTGTTCAGTGACAGTGAAATACGGTGCTGTTCGGCGGCCGTGAAATATGGTGCTGGTCGGCGGCAGTGAAATCCCCCATAGAGAAGCAATGGTTAATCTATTCACATTGAACAGCAGAGAATTGTCAGTGAAATGCCCTGATGTTCAGTGGTTTCATGCGACAGGTTTAATCAGCGAATCCCATAGGTTTCAATGTTAAAAACATTCCCGTTTTAATTCAATATCTAATAAACTGATTATTTTAATATGCAGAAAAAAGTTTATTTATTTTTTAGGAATTTTTCGTGATTTTTTTTAGAAAAAATAAAATTCAGATTTTTTTTTAAATACAGGGTTATTCAAAGAGATCCAAATGGCTGGCGAAAGTTAACCAAACGCAGAAATTAAGCGTTCAGTTACCTTTCTTGGCCACTCAGCTATCCAGAGAGCAGGCAGTTCGCCAAATCCTGGCGAATTGCCTGCACATATGGTGCCTGTTCGTTGCCTATTTGAGGTCAGTGAAATCCCCATAGACAAGCAATGCTTCGGCTATTTATTTATTTATAAAGGATTTTACCAGGAAGGATACATTGAGATTTCTCTCGTTTTCAAGAACAAAAACCAGCAGTGAAAAGTTGCCGAAATGCCCTGATGTTCAGTGGTTTCATTCGACAGGTTTATTCAGGCGAATCCCATAGGCTTCAATGTTAAAAATATTCCTGTTTTAATCCAATATCTAATAAACCGTTTATTATAATATTCTGCAGTAAAGAGTCTCTTTATTTATAAAAACATTTTAGGATCTTTTAAACATTTTTTGGGATTTTTTTGCAAACAGTTTTTTCCCGTTTGGTTTTTTTAAACCATTTTTCTTTTTTCTGTACCAGCCCTTTTTATTATCATTCATTGGATTTTATATGTAAATTTCAGACATTTTCGCCCAGTAGTTTATTTGCAAACAGCGTTTCACTTTTCAAACATTCAAGCGTACTTTTTTCACTCTATTCGTCTGCGGTGTCGGGTTTTTCCGGCGGCTGCTCTGCGCTTTGATCGGTTCCTGCACGGGTTTCTCCGGCGTGTAATCCAGATGTTTTTTGCGGGTTCTTCGCCGGGTTTTGCGGGGAGTTTTCGGTGACTTTTCCCTGCATTACGGCGACCCTGTGGTGCTTTCTGAATACACCGCAGGGTCAACAAAATGGGATCACCAAATCGTGCCGAATTGGAGAGAGCGAAAAGTCACCGAACGTGCAGTAACTTTTCGATTCTCTTTGAATAACCCTGACAGTGTTTTTTTTTTCTGTAACAGACCTTTTAATTATTTATAGGAACTTTTATGCCAATTCCAGACACTTTCGTCCAGTAGGTTTTTGGAAATAGCGTTTCAAATTTCAATTGTGTTCGGCGAATCGTATGTCTTTTCAGACTCGTTTTTTTTTTTCGGCGATTAGACAGCTTTGTCGGATCTGTTCGGTGTTTTTTGGCGGTTTTTCCATTCATTGTTGCAGATTTTTGGATGTGTCCGGTGGATTTTTCCTGCACTTCAGGGACCTTGTGGTGGATGCTGAATTCACCGCAGGTTGGGAAATTTGATTCCACGAAATGCAGGGAATGAGAGAGCACTGAAATGTCGGTGACATTTCTCACTCTCTGATTAACCCCTTATGTTTCCTCATGTTCTGAATTAATTCGTATAACTTTGTGAATATAAAATGAGAAAAAGCGCATTTTCCGCGTCTCTCACATAGAAAAATGAGCTGGTAATTCAGGTTTTGAGGTTTATATGAGAGATTTCACAAGCTGAGCCTCATACCTCTGTAAAGGGACCCCCGAGTAAAGCACAGCCCTTTAACAGATGTAACGCTGTGTCCATCATCTTCTGGCGCAATGCGTCGTTCAGCTCAGCTTTGGGTTCTGCTTCATTCAGCATCCGCTCCATGCTTTGACTCAGGTTCTTCATCATCTCCAGGCTCTTGGTTAGCATTGTCTGGGTACTTTGTGTCTGTGAAGATCAGGGTAAAAGCATTAAACTTTCATAGACTTTATCTATTTGGACTTAAAGGGACACTGTATTAAAAAAAACAGAATTCACATTTTTTTGCCCTCAAATAATTGGGCAGATCCTGCTGGCTAGAGATGTGCAATGTAGTTTCGTTCTGAATCTAAATTTGGCGAAAATCACCATTTTCGTATTTCGGGAGCATTTCCTAAAACAAAATATCGACCATCCAAAATTTTCGGATCGTTCTGAAATTTTGGCGCGGATCGATTCAGGTGATTTGGATTTTTTTATTTATTTTATTTATTTATAAAGGATTTTACCAGGAAGGATACATTGAGATTTCTTTCGTTTTCAAGTATGTCCTGGGTTCAAGAACATTGTTACAGAAATACCAAGTAGTAAAATGCAAGAAATTCACACAATACGAATATACAGATTAAAAGAAAATAAATATGTAGGAAATAAAGTCATTATGTTACATGTTTACAGGTGCATTTCGTATTGAGGTATATTAATATGGAACTCTTAAGGGACTTTAGACTGGGGGAAGATTTGATGGTGTCTGGGAGGTTATTCCATAATTGTTGTGGTCTGTAGGAAAATGAGGATCGAGCCACTTGCTTTTTGTATTGTTGTATTGCAATTAAGGTGCCGGTTCTGGATTGGAGGATATAGGATGAGGGAAGCAGCCTATTCAGGTAGGGTGGTAGCTTCCCAGAAAAGCTCTTAAACACCAGGTTGGAAAGGTGAAGGGTGCATCTAGATTCCAGCGACGGCCAGTTTAGTTCTTTTAACATGTCACAGTGGTGGGTCATGTAGTTACATTGTAGCACAAAGCGGCAGAATGAGTTATACAATGTAGTAAGTTTCTAGAGGTGTGTTTGCGGGGCCGCTGCATACACTACATCTCCTTATTCAATGGCTGGCATAAGCATTTATTGTACAATCTGCTTTCTTACCTCGGGGCGCAGGCAGGATTAGTTTCTGTACAGGGCACCTAGTTTGGGGTAAAGTTTAGATGAGAGTTTTTCGATGTGGGGGCCAAAGGATAGATTTGAGTCTAACCAGATACCTAGATATTTGAGAAAGTGACTGTGGTCAGCGTGCCATTTGATTTTGTCCTGACACATAGATGGGGTGTTTGCAATTTGTGTAGTTTAGGTGCTGTTTCCAAAGAGCATTGTAACAGTTTTGTCAGTATTTAGAAAAAGTTTGTTATCTTTGATCCACTTTTCTACCTCTGTGAATTGGTCTTGCAGCATGGCCTCCAGCTGTGGGAGATCTGGTTTGCTGGTATTACAGTGTCGTCTGCGTACATGTGTACAGTTGAGGCTTTGCAGACATTGGGCAGATCATTTATGAATATTGTGAATAGCAGGGGGCCAAGTATTGAGCCTTGGGGTAAACCGCACGTGACTGGGAGAGGGAGGGAAGTGCTGTCAGAAATGGACACATATTGCGACCGATCAGACACATATGATTGAAACCAGGTTAGCGTGCGATCACCAATACCAGAATTTTTAAGTTTTTGTAATAAGATGCCATGGTCTACAGTGTCAAAGGTCTTGGCAAAATCAAGGAAGATGGCTCCAGTTAGGTTTCCTTGTTCCATGCCAGCTTGGATATCATTGCAGACTTTTAAAAGGGCGGTTGTGGTTGAACGATTTGGACAGAAGCCGGATTGATCTGGGGTTAAACAGTTCCAATACTGATAGTAATCGCATAATTGAGTGTTAACACATTTTTCCAGGATTTTTGACATTACAAGAAGCAATGATATTGGACGGTAGTTGGATACCAAAGTATTGTCTCCACTTTTATGGATAGGTACCACTCTTGCAGTCTTCCAGAGTTTGGGTATATATCCAGTCGCCAGTGATTCATTGATTAGGGTTGCAACAGGTTTTGCAATTGCCGGGGCGCTGATTTTCAGCAGCATTGCTGGGGTTTCCGTCAGGTCCTGACTGGTGTTTCATTTTTTGGTTACAGAGAAGTTTAGTAATGGCACTGACAGGCACCGGTCTAAAACTGAATTTCTCTTTGATACAGGGTTTTTTCACAGTTGGAGGAATCTGACCTGTGTGCTGCCTTTCTGAATGTATTTCAGTTGCTAGCTTAGCAATCAGGGTGTTGGTACATCCAAAAAATAGTTATTAAAGGCATTTGCTACATCTAGGGGGTGTTGCAGGGTTTGGTTGTTTACTTTTTACAGCAGCTGGTTGGGAGAGGACAAGGGACGATTGTATGTTATTTATGATTTTCCAAAAAATTCTCGGGTTCGTTATGTTATTGTTTAGATTTTCATTGAAGTATTGGGCTTTGGCCATTTTTGTTTGCTTTGTGCATGAATTCTGCCATTTTCGGTATTCACAGTGATCGTTCAGGGATCCAGTACTCTTGAAATTTGACCAGAGTGAATCTCTAAGCTGGTACATGTGTGTGAGGTCAGCTGTAACCCAGGGGAGATGTGCCCCTTTGACTCGCACTTTACGCAGCGGAGAATGGGCATTCCAGACTTGCAGGAGCTCTGACTGAGAATATTCAATTGCACAGTCCAGGTCTGGGATTAGGTTTAGGCCTGTACCATGTGAGCCGTTTGAGATCATTTAGGAAGGATTCACGATTAAATTTCTTGAAGGAGCTGGTGATTATTACCTTTGGGAGAGATTTTGTGGCCTTTATTTTGCGCACACAGTACACTAGACAGTGATCACTGAAGCTATTAGCGAGAATGCCTGCCTCCTGTATTCTATCAGGACATGAGGAGAGAATCCAGTCCAGCAAGGTATGGCTAAGGCTGTTTCATATTAATGCGAGTGGGGGAGGAGATTAATTGTGTTAACTGGAAAGCCTTAAACTCGGAGCAGTGTTTATTGTTTTTAGGATTCAGGCAATCAACATTAAAATTGCAGAGGACCAGCAGTTCACTTTTTTTGGTTTGAGCTACCAAATTACTAAGAATTTGGGTTATGTCAGAAAGGGAGTGCACTGTGGAGCTCGGTGGGCGATAGAATCCAGCAACAATAATTGGTTACTGAATGGGATTTCAATAATACCAGAAAGGAAATCAAAAGTGTCTGGGGAGCTAGAGTTTTGCAGAAGGGTGAACTTTGTGGACTCTTGTCAACATAAATAACAATTCCTCCTCCTCTCTTTGCTCTGTCCTTTCTATAACATGAATAGCCTTGTATTGATATGGCAGAGTCTGTTGGTTTTTGAGAACAGTTGGTTTTTCATTTTTTTATGACTTGTTTCGTTTTTTTATTGCTTATTGACGAATGGGAAGTAGATTACTACCAATAAAATGTAAATTTATTTTTTTATTATACTGCAGAGAGGTGCTTCCCTGCAGTGTGTGGATTCATATGCTGCATTAATTATACTGCAGAGAGGTGCTTCTTTGCAGTGTGTGGATTCATATGCTGCATTAATTATAACACAGAGAAGTCTTTTAGGACTTTTAGGGATTTTTTTGGGTGAAATTTTAGGTTTCCTAACTTTTTTAAAGAAACAAGGCTTTTTAACCCATAGGTTTCAATGCAGCATATGAATCCACACACTGCAGGGCAGCACCTCTACTGTATAATTAATGCAGCATATGAATCCACACACTGCAGGGAAGCACCTCTCTGCGGTATAATTAATGCAGCATATGAATCTACACACTGTGGGGAAGCGCCTCTCTGCGGTATAATTAATGCAGCATATGAATTCACACACTGCTGGGAAGCGCCTCTCTGCAGTATAATTAATGCAGCATATGAATCCACACACTGCTGGGAAGCGCCTCTCTGCAGTATAATTAATGCAGCATATTAATCCACACACTGCTGGGAAGCGCCTCTCTGCGGTATAATTAATGCAGCATATTAATCCACACACTGCTGGGAAGCGCCTCTCTGCGGTATAATTAATGCAGCATATTAATCCACACACTGCTGGGAAGCGCCTCTCTGCGGTATAATTAATGCAGCATATGAATCCACACACTGCTGGGAAGCGCCTCTCTGCAGTATAATTAATGCAGCATATGAATCCACACACTGCTGGGAAGCGCCTCTCTGTGGTATAATTAATGCAGCATATGAATCCACACACTGCTGGGAAGCACCTCTCTGCGGTATAATTAATGCAGCATATGAATCCACACACTGCAGGGAAGCCCTCTCTGCAATATAAAATATAATTAGCAGCATATGAATCCACACACTGCTGGGAAGCTCCTCTCTGCAGTATAATTAATGCAGCATGTGAATCCACACACTGCAAAGGAAGCACCTCTCTGCAGTATAATTAATGCAGCATATGAATCCACACACTGCAGGGAAGCACCTCTCTGCAATATAACAATATAATTAATGCAGCATATGAATCCACACACTGCTGGGAAGCTCCTCTCTGCAGTATAATTAATGCAGCATATGAATCCACACACTGCTGGGAAGCGCCTCTCTGCGGTATAATTAATGCAGCATATGAATCCACACACTGCTGGGAAGCGCCTCTCTGCAGTATAATTAATGCAGCATGTGAATCCACACACTGCAGGGAAGCACCTCTCTGCGGTATAATTAATGCAGCATATGAATTCACACACTGCTGGGAAGCGCCTCTCTGCGGAATAATTAATGCAGCATATGAATCCACACACTGCTGGGAAGCGCCTCTCTGCAGTATAATTAATGCAGCATATGAATCCACACACTGCTGGGAAGCGCCTCTCTGCAATATAAGCAATATAATTAATGCAGCATATGAATCACACACTGCTGGGAAGCACCTCTCTGCGGTATAATTAATGCAGCATATGATCCACACACTGCTGGGAAGCGCCTCTCTGCAGTATAATTAATGCAGCATATGAATCCACACACTGCGGGGAAGCGCCTCTCTGCAGTATAATTAATGCAGCATGTGAATCCACACACTGCAGGGAAGCACCTCTCTGCGGTATAATTAATGCAGCATATGAATTCACACACTGCTGGGAAGCGCCTCTCTGCGGAATAATTAATGCAGCATATGAATCCACACACTGCTGGGAAGCGCCTCTCTGCGGTATAATTAATGCAGCATATGAATCCACACACTGCTGGGAAGCGCCTCTCTGCAATATAACAATATAATTAATGCAGCATATGAATTCACACACTGCTGGGAAGCACCTCTCTGCGGTATAATTAATGCAGCATATGAATCCACACACTGCTGGGAAGCGCCTCTCTGCAATATAACAATATAATTAATGCAGCAAATGAATCCACACACTGCTGGGAAGCGCCTCTCTGCAATATAACAATATAATTAATGCAGCAAATGAATCCACACACTGCTGGGAAGCGCCTCTCTGCATTATAATTATTGCAGCATATGAATCCACACACTGCTGGGAAGCGCCTCTCTGTAATATAATTAATGCAGCATATGAATCCACACACTGCTGGGAAGCGCCTCTCTGCATTATAATTATTGCAGCATATGAATCCACACACTGCTGGGAAGCGCCTCTCTGCATTATAATTATTGCAGCATATGAATACACACACTGCTGGGATGCGCCTCTCTGCAGTATAATTAATGCAGCATGTGAATAAACACACTGCAGGGAAGCGCCTCTCTGCAGTATAATTAATGCAGCATGTGAATAAACACACTGCAGGGAAGCACCTCTCTGTGGTATAATTAATGCAGCATATGAATCCACACACTGCTGGGAAGCGCCTCTCTGCAGTATAATTAATGCAGCATATGAATCCACACACTGCTGGGAAGCGCCTCTCTGCAGTATAATTAATGCAGCATATGAATCCACACACAGCTAGGAAGCGCCTCTCTGCGGTATAATTAATGCAGCATATGAATCCACACACTGCTGGGAAGCGCCTCTCTGCAGTATAATTAATGCAGCATATGAATCCACACACTGCTGGGAAGCGCCTCTCTGCAGTATAATTAATGCAGCATATGAATCCACACACTGCTGGGAAGCACCTCTCTACAGTATAATTGTGGATTATTCCAGCCTTTGGTGTTAGAATAATCTTAATTTTAATAAAGACAGGAGGCGAATATTTTGCAAAGAGAGTTTTACATAGCAACAGTAAAAACTAATAAACATATAGAATTCCAACAAGAGAGCAGTAAGCCCCTCCCACTGCCTCTTTTCTTGCATGCGGGACGAGCAGGAAGGTCCATGAAACAGATAATCTGGAAAACTGAAGATAAAGAAGCCGAAGTGAATTTGAAGCCAACAGGCCGAACGGAGGAAGAACCAGAGTTCAACAGGCGAGCCACAGAACTGCAGACCAGCGGAGCAGCCGAGTCCAATCAAGCTAAGAAGAAAGGATACATGAAAGTACCATGTGATGGAAACATGTCAATCAGCAGGTAACTAACTCACTAGCGAAGAGCTAACAAATAACAAGGTTGGGAGCAAGGTTGGGAAAAACTAGCCCTAGACTAGACTAACTAGACATGCAAACAGCCAATCCTACTAATGGAAGTAAAAACCGTTAGATAAATAATGGAAACAGAGTCGATGAATTTGAAAAATGTTTTTTTTTGTTTAATGAATACAGTAGAAAATCCGGTACAATGTGAACAACCCGGGCATGGGCGGGAGGGAAAAATATTCGCCTCCTGTCTTTATTAAAATTAAGATTATTCTAACACCAAGGCTGGAATAATCCACAATTTTATATCAAGTCAGGAGGCTTCATATTTTGCCGTTTTAAAGCTGCACTAGAGCCCAGATGCATGGGAACGAGGACGAAAATAGAAGGTATGGATAGTAACCGTCCTGGACCAATCAGCAGCCGCTAGCATATCGGACAGAGAACGCCTGGCGTCCGCAACAGAGGAAGCCGCTGCGCCCTGCACGGAGTGAGCGCCAAAATGGGGAGCAGCACCAACTAGGGAGAGCAGCCAGCGAACCCATCTAGAGAGGGTAGGTGAAGAGACAGGCTTCTAAGGAGAGACATAAGAGACCAAATGTTGGCCTGTCGGAGAGGAGTGCAAAGGACGCAAACACGAAAGGTAAGTAGTAACACAACGAGCAACACACAATAGAGGATCGGAAGGAAAGTAAGGGTAGAAAACCTCATGAGATAGTGTTTCAGTACGCCTGGTAAGTGTGAAAACGGCACCCTCAGGGGAGAAAGCCACGGCGTGGCATTGAAGGCCCTAACATCTGAGACACGGCGAAAGGACATCAAACATAAAAGGACTGTTAATTTGGCCAAGAGCTGACAGAGGGGCAGTGAATCATTGTCCGGCCAGCTACGCAGGAATTTGAGCATCAGCGCAACATCCCAGAAATGAACATATTTAGGGGCCAGTGGGCGAGTGAGTTGAATGCCTCGGAGGAGACGACACACGGAAGGGTCCCGACCCACAGGAACCCCACCCAGGGGAACGTGAGCCGCCGAAATGGCCGAGCGGAACAGATTAACTGTACGGTATGATTTCCCAGTCGTGGAAAGGTCTGCCAAAAGTTGAGGATTAAAGGTAGAGGGGCTGTAGCGAGATAAGCTTGTTGTTGCACACACACCAACGACACCAAGATCTCCAAGCGTAACGGTAGCTCTTTCGCGTGCCAGGAGCCCAGGATTTCCATAATAAGGATAGAGCTGCCTCTGATAGTCCTGTCAGCATGCAGGGTCCCCGGAGATCGTCCACGCCACCAAGGGAAGGTTGCACTCCAAAACCAATGGGTGTGGTCTGCCTTGAGGGTCCAGCAGAATGGATTGAAAGGACGGAAGCAGAAGTGGGTGGAGGCAGGAGAGTTCCAGCGTCAGTGGAAATGAGGGCTGAATGTGCCACAAGGGTGTGATCAGAAGAATCTGAATCCTCCTTCTGCGGACTTCTTGGATCATTCGCGTGATCATCGGGAACGGCGGAAAAGCGTAGGCTCCCGACGGTGGCTATGGTTGGAGGAAAGCGTCCACCGCTGTCACCTGCGGGTCCGGAAGCCAGCTGAAGTAGGCCTGCATCTGATGGTTCAAGCGGGAGGCGAACAGATCGAGATGAAAAGGTCCCCTCAGAGTCGCCTAGTGTTGGAATGTTGCAACGTCCAATTTCCAGTCGCTGGAGTCCCTCCAATATCTCGAAAACCAATCCGCCACATAGTTGGAGGAACCGGGCAGGTATTCCGCCATGAGGGAGATGTTCCGTTTCAGGCAGTAGTTGAAGAGGCAGAGCGTGAGGTCTGACAGGAGCTTGGAGCGGGAGCCCCCCAGTCGCTCCACGTATTGGACTGCGGAGATATTGTCCATCCGGAGGAGGAGAGAGCAGTCCATGAGATCCTGGGTAAAGCTGCGAACAGCGAACGAGCCGGCGATGAGTTCTAAGCAGTTGATGTGAAGCTGCCGTTCCTTGGGAGCCCATGCACCGCCTGTGGATGTTGACCCGCATGTCGCTCCCCAGCCTGATTGGTTGGCATCCGATTCCAGCACGAAATCTGTCAGTGAGCCAAAGATAGCACGCCCATTTCAGGCCTCCATATGGCACAACCACCATAGGAGTTCCACTCGAACCTCCGGGTGATGGGAACCAGTTGATCGTAGAAGGGATTGAGGTGGAGGTATGTGGTCTTCAGACATTGCATCGCCCGATAATGCAGTGGACCAGGGAAAATGGCCTGAATGGAGGAAGAGAGTAGGCCTACAACTCTCACCAGATCCCGGAGGCAGATGGTGTCCGTAGTGAGGACTTCTCATAGGGTTTTCTTGATGGCTCGCAGCTTTTGCGGGGGAAGACACAGCTGACAAGAGGTCGAACCCTAGGAAGGTGATGGTCTGAGCAGGGCGCAGCGCTGATTTGTCTCTGTTGATGATGAAGCCAAGGTCTTGTAGGAGCGTAACCACAAGAGTCGTGTGATGAGAGGATTGGACGGGGTCTTGTGCCAGTATCAGGATATCGTCCAGATATATGATCATTCTGATGCCCTGGGCCCATATGAAGGCCATGACCGGTTTGAGAAGTTTTGTAAAGCATCATGGTGCGGAGCTGAGGCCGAACGGCAGGCAAGTGAATTGCCAGAGGTCGCGGTGCCAGTGGAACTGCAGATACGGTCGATGGGTGGGATGGACCGGGACCATGAGGTAAGCGTCTGTGAGGTCCAGTCTCGTGAACCAGTCGCCGTCTCAGAGGAGGTCCCTGAGGAGGTGTATGCCCTCCATTTTGAAGTGGTGACAGGCCATGAAGGTGTTGAGGGCCTTTAAATTTATAACTGGCCGGAGGTCCCCAGATTTTTTGTGTACCAGGAATATATTGCTGATGAAGTGCGGGGGATCCAGCGCGGGAAGGATGGCGCCCTTCAGCTGCAAGGGAGTGAAGTTCCCTGTCTATCAGCGGTGCCTCTTGTGAGGAGTAACGGGCCAGAGGCGGGGAAGCAGACTGGACGGGGACCTGGGAGAAGTCTATTAAAAAACCCGCCACTGTTTGCAGTACCCACGAGTCGGATGTGAGTTCACGTCATTTGTGAAGGAAACAACGTAACCGACCCGCGACCGGAATGTGTGGAAGCGGGAGCGCAGGGGCACTTACCAGCGGAATAGCGGCGTCTGGGTCTGCCGAAGCCGCGACTGAAAGGGACTCCTCGAGCCAGGATTGGGCTGGGTCTGTAATGCACTTCCGTGCTCTGGTTTGATGCAAGGCGAGGTCTATAGGAATTGTTGTAGCGGCTGGCAACCCGACCTCTTGGTGCACCAGCCCTGGAGGAAAATCGCGTCTGGGAGTGGAAGACCCGCTTCATATTCGACTGGACCTTTTGAAGGTTCGTGAAAACATTAACCTTACAGTTTAGTTCTCTCAAAAATAGATCCCTGAACAGCAACCCCTTAGCTGCCGGACCCAATTCCTTAGTGCACATACTGGTGAGTGGAGCACGCTGTGCCCATTCGCGGACCAACACTGGGTCGATCGGACTATTATAAGTTAATGCCTCGTCCGCCATAACGAAGATAAGGGGACCGGAGACGTCCAGAAGTTTATCCTGGGTGACGCGGAGACCCTGTTCCAAACCTCGACGAGGGTCCCTGCCAGCCTTTCCCATGAAGGTGATGAAATCCTCGACGAATTCAGGGGTAAGGGACACCTTGTCCTGTAAAGTCGGGCAAGGACATTCGGCCCGCAAGCGCGCCCTATCGGCCTTGTCTAGGGGACAGCGCAGCCAAAACCGCAAAAACTCCGCTATGTGGTCCGGAGGTAGCCAAGCGGAAGACTTGGGGTGAGTAGTGGTGTGCTGGTCAATTAAAGGTATCCCTTGAGCGTCGGATCTGTAATGGAGTATCCGCAGACACCAGGGAGCATGGTGGCGCTGACGTGGCAGAAAGGGGCACAACTGCCATGGTGTCAGAACGGGGCTCACCCGTTGAGCTTGGAGTAGCCGGCGGGTCATCGGCGGACTCAACTTCCTCCTCCTCAGGATAGTCAGCCTGGTAGTCATCCAGGTCATAAGTTTCCTCACCCTTGGGGTTTGAAACGCGGGAGGATTTCTTAGCAGGTCCCTTACCCTTGCCAGCAGATTCTGACTGGCCTTTCCAGGGTCTCTTGCGCGATGGCTTGGCAGAGTCGGACTGATCCAAGTGAGAGCCCTCAGAACGGGCCAGAGACTGGGCCCTAGAGAGAACCGGTGGTTCTTGCTGGGGAAGCAGGGGAAGGGCCGCCAGCGCTATGGGCAGCATTTCAGAAATCGCTGCAAGGAGCCAAGCCTTGAGCTCCTCCTGATTAGAGGGAAGCTGTGGAGGATCCATGAGGAAAAAATTCAACTTAACGGGGCTCACCCGTGTATATATATATATATATATATATATATATATATATATATATATATATATATATAGATAAAGTACACGGTATGGTCTGTGACGGGGTGTATATTCCCTCTAAACTGTATAGGGAGGGATATGATATTTAGCTCCAGGGGGAGCGTTTGTAATATATATGGAAGCCCAAGAGGTTCTTTTACTCTCCACACACGGTTCAGCTGGAAGTAATTTAGTAGCAGTGAAAAGAAATCACTGCCTGCTTTTTCACTCTGAGGGAGGTGCCCGTGGTGGAGAGGAGCAAAGTGTTTTGGTTCCTGGCTGAAGTTTCATTGCTACCATAACAGTTCTAAGGTTGGTGAAACCTATGTTTTGTTTAGTTTAGAAAAGAAGCCCTGATAGTAAGGGACCTTTAAGTGAGTCAGTGCTCAAAGGAGCTAGAGTTGTTTTTTTAGGGATGTGTTTGTTTTGTTTTTGAATGCTGACACTGCTGTCTGCTAAACAGCAGTTAATTCAATAAAGGACTTGTTTATGAAATCCCAAGAGGACCGTGCTTTCTTAAGGATATAACACCCAAGGCGGGTACAAGAATTACAAATATATATATATATATATATATATATATATAATATATATATATTATAAAAAAAAATTCTACTGAGTTGCTTATCGGGGCTCACCCGATTCTTGCGGGCTTTGTAAGTCCCTGACAGAATATGCACAAAGGAAAAAACCCGTGGGGCCCACCGCAGTGTCAGTAGTGCCCTGAGGGTCCGTACAGGGAAGTGGAGGCTGTTATGGGTCCACCGGAACTGAATAGGAGCAGCCGCCTGTCTTCGTTGACTCGGGCACGTTGTAATGGCGGCAAGCAGTTTTAACACTAAAATGGCTGCCAGGACGCAGGCGCAGATGAATGCCGCGCTACACTGAGGGAAGAGAGAGGGTGCACACAGGTGGGGAGACAACGGGCGCCGCACAGCAAGCAAAGGGGAAAAAATTGCATAAAACGCTAAAAATGAATAAGCAGATGCCGATGGTCACCCGACGGTCCGAGGAGGAATAAAAAGAACCCTGAGCCGCCGGGAGACCAAAACAGATACGCAAAGTACAACCTGCAGGCGGGAAAGTGCCCACACAGCAGGGATTAGAATAAACCTAGGAAAAAATACAGGTTAAAGTATACAATACATGTACAAAAACGATAAACCGAAGTTTAAAGTGAAACATTAACTAAATACAATCAAATAAAGCCTGACATCCAGGAGCTGTTTGGAGAACATCTCACCTGGAGGCCAGCAGCAAAGAAAAGAGGCAGTGGGAGGGGCTTACTGCTCTCTTGTTGGAATTCTATGTAAAACTCTCTTTGCTGACTTGATATAAAATTAATGCAGCATATGAATTCACAAACTGCTGGGAAGCGCCTCTCTGCAAATCGATTCAGTGAATCTATGTGTTGGGACAAAATCAAATGGCACGCTGACCACAGTCACTTCTCTCAAATACCTAGTTATGTGGTTAGACCCAAATCTATCTTTTGGCCCCCACATCGAAAAACTCTCATCTAAACTCTACCCCAAACTAGGTGCCCTGTACAGAAACAAATCCTGCCTGAGCCCCGAGGTAAGAAAGCAGAATGTACAACAAATGCTTATGCCAGCCATTGAATACGGAGATGTAGTGTATGCAGCCGCCCCACAAACACACCTCCAGAAACTTACTACATTGTATAACTCATTCTGTCGCTTTGTGCTACAATGTAACTACATGACACACCATTGTGACATGTTAAAAGAACTAAACTGGCCATCACTGGACTCTAGACGCACCCTTCACCTTTCCAACCTGGTGTTTAAGAGCTTTTCTGGGAAGCTACCACCCTACCTGAATATACTGCTTCCCCCGGCAGTTCCCTCATCCTATAACCTCAGATCCAGGACCAGCACCTTACTTGCAATACCGCAATACAAAAAGAAAATGGCTCGATCCTCATTTTCCTACAGAGCCCCGCAAATATGGAATAACCTCCCAGACACCGTCAAATCTTCCCTCAGTCTAAAGTCCCTTAAGACTTCTCTATTAACATACCTCAATACGAAATGCACCTGTAAACATGAAACATAATGACTTTCTTTCCTCCATATTTATTTTTTTGTTAATCTGTATATGTGGTCTTGTGTTAATATCTTGCATTTTACTATTTTGTATTTCTGTAACCACTCAATGTTCTCGAACCCAGGACATACTTGAAAACGAGAGAAATCTCAATGTATCCTTCCTGGTAAAATCCTTTATAAATAAATAAATAAATACAAAAAATGAATATATCCGATTTATTTATTTTATCAGTTTTTTGGTTTTTTATGAGTTATAATTAATGAAGCATATGAATCCACAAACTGCTGGGAAGTTCCCAGCAGTGTGCGGATTCATATGCTGCATTAATTATACTGCAGAGAATAAACGGTTTATTAGATATGGGATAAAAATGGGAATATTTTTAACATTGAATCCTATGGGATTCTCCTGATTAAACCTGTCAAATGAAACCACTGAACATCAGGGCAATTCACAGACATTTCTCTGCTGTTTGGTGTCTGTAAATAGATTAACCATTGCTTCTCTATGGGGGATTTCACTGCCGTCGAACAGGCCGTTCACTGCCGTTCTCTGAATAGCCGAATGGTCATGAAATTGCACCATATGGGAAATTCACTGTTTGGTGCAATTTCGGAGCCAATTCGGCTCTGTCTGAATAACCCCATTTAATTGTGAAGGGGTTAATAGAAGCAGGTCTTCATGGACCCGATTTCTACAACGTGATACAGGAAAGACCCAAAACTGAAAAAAAGGCTAAAGGAAATGTTTGCAGGAACTAAACCTGCTTGTGATGACAGAACGAAATCCCAGAAAAAAACAGAATATTCTTAAGAGTAAGGTATACAGTAACCAGGGCAGAGGGCACAAGGGCAGAGTTGCTGGTGTGCTGCACTCAGGCCGTGCAGGCATCGTGGCTGAACACACTCAGGGTTATTCAGAGAGCGTGAAAAGCAGGAGAATGACTGGAAAATGACTGGAGAATGAAAAATTCTAGGTCAAAATAGCCGATTTGGAAAGTGAGATGAAAGGGAGAATTTTTCTGGTTTGGCTATTTTGACCTAGAATTTTTCATTCTCCAGTCATTCTCCTGCTTTTCACGCTTTCTGAATAACCCTAACTGTTCAAGTCTGCTCAACATGTATCTCCAAAAACAAGTGGCTTCATCAGGAGCTGTAGCCAGGGCCAGATTTACATCTCAGGAGCCTGTAGGCACAGATATATGGAATCCCCCCCCTCCCCAATCATAAATAAGAAAAATAATTAGTAAACCATTGATTTGCACGAGTGGACAACACAACAGTGACCCTATATACAAATCAATTTGAAACATAACATCCGTGAAGACTTCAGCTTAAATACAAGTCAATTTGCATTCCCAACTTGGCACTCCTGACGAGCCAGACTGTGAAACACACGTCGGGTGCTTAATAGACAGGGTCCAAATCTAACCAAATCTATATATAGTCCAGTTTGCTCACGCATTTAGAACTATTAGATTCTGGGTGGTTCTTGTCACGTTTCCAGTCTTAACCCCTGGTGGTGAGAGCGATCCAGGCCAGCTCTTACCTATCCAGGCTAATCCATTTCTTCCTCTCTGCCCCTGAATTTCATTGTAGCTAGTCTGGCCTGAGGTCACATGGTCTGCCATGTCCCCTATATATAGGCAAGCAGTGCATTTGCTCCTGGCTTTTGCATGGGTCTCTGTTCCTGAAGGTCTTGCTCCTGAGTGTTATTGCTTCCTGTGATCTATGTCCTGGTATTTCTTGTGTATGATCTTGGCCTGGTTCTGACATTTATTCTATGAAATCCCTGCATACTATTCATTGCTATTCTGTGTACTGAACTCTGCTATTCTGACTTCCCTCTCTGGTATCTGATTTTTGACTTGTCTGACTTACTCTCCTGGCTCTTAACCCTTTTGGCTTTGGTTCTGACGACTCTATTGTATTTTCCCTGTGCTCTGTATATTCCTGTTCTGTGTATCACCAAGCTGCATTATCTTCATTAGTTTAGAAGGCCATTCAGGGACCTTGCCCCAGATCAGGGTTTCCTCGTGTGTGCTGCTGGTTGTAGTATCTTGTTTAACCCTCACCTTTTCTGTTCTCCTGTTTCTGCATATTCTTGTGAGGTTCCCTTCAACAGATAGACGACCATTCCCTAAGGACCGTATCCTGAGTTAGAGTTCCCGTTAGTGTTCTGTGTTCTCCTGCCCTTCATGTTGTTCCAGTTGTTCTGTTATTTCTCTTGTCCAGTATCTGTGCTGTGGTCTGTGTATTTGAATCCAGCAGCAAACCAAACTCAAGGGCTGAACATTCAGTATAAAGGGCCCACCTTGGCTCACACCAGTTCTGTTCTCTGGTGTGACAGATTGTATGCCATGAATAAGAGAAGCATCCTACGAGAGCCGGGTGGATGGAGGGCCCCCATTCACTGACCGCTGTTGACATGTCAGAGATGACGGGGGAGTGAGTGGGATGCTGGCACCTGGTCCCCCCTCAGAGGCCTAGAGGCTGCGCTTATGGGCCTGGAGGACTACCTGGAGCTTCTATCGGGGGATGATGGGAGCCAGATTACGGGATTCCAGATATTAGAGCTGGTGTCAGGCGCTGGCACTTGGTATCTTCAGATCCAGTAGGGGCTATCCAGCCTAGTGTCTAGTCCTCCGAGGGTGAGATGGTGAAGGGAAAAATACAAAAGGAGAAATATTGCGCAGCCTGTGATAACTCAATGAGTATATTAGGTGGAAGGGAGATATACTCACACTTTAAGGTGCCAATTTGTTTAACCGGCACCAAACAGTATGCAGATCGGTGGATTAAACTCAGGGGCACTGATTCCCCTCTCAGCGATCCAGGAGCAGAAGAACCAAACCTCCAAGATGTCTTTTCAGAATGTAGGAAGGATAAAATCACAAGGAAATCAGTCGAGATGATAAAATCCACAAACGGTTTATTAAAACAATCTTTAAAATACACCTCAAACGCGTTTCGCTACTCAGAGCTTCATCAGTGGGTGTAAAGATTACGGGAGGTACCTGGAGGCAGCTGATGGCAATGATGGTGGATTGCCACGAAGCAGAGACCTTGAGAGGAACGAAACCGGGAGCTGACATACCTGTCGGTGGCGCTGATGACCTCCCCACTGTGGTCGATGGAGGGATGCGTGGAGTTTTTGTCCATGGCCTCCAGAGCTGACCTCTCAACTGAGCAGTAGAATCGAGAGGCAAGCCTGCAAAGCTGGAGTTGAGCCAGCATACAAAGACATGGGATTTACTGCTGCGGAACTTCCTCAGGAGATGTGCTGGTGGTGCCGAGCAGGACTGTTGGGCCTTGCACTGAGGGGAGACAGTGTTGACCTTGGTCTCTGGGTGCAGCCGGTGTGGCTGATGGCATGGTCTGGCGGCTGATCATCCGTTGCGCCCTCAACAGGAGACGGGCGCCTGGAGGTGGATACAGCCCCGTCGCATGGTGGGACACGAGTGGATCCTTGTACCTGACACCCTGCCTTTTATGCGACTGCTGCTGTACCGGGACCTTGGCCGGGAACAACCCTTCATATTTTTCTTTTCTGAGAGACACTCCACTTTTTTGCTGACCCACTTCTATAATTTTTTTTACGTCCCCCCCCCCTGCTTTTTTTATGCGGAGACATTTTTCCCACCTCTTTTGTTTTTGTATTGTTTTTAGTTTATCCGAGGACTTTTGCGCAGCATATTTTTGCTGCCCCACATGTTATGTAATGTTTTCTGATGACACCCTGATTTTGTTCAGCTGAGTTTCAATTGTTTGCCGCACTGCGGTGTTCTTTTGTTTTTTATTTTTATTTTGGAGCACCCCCTCCCTATCTTTACTATTTGCTGAAATTTCCCGATGACTATATTATTTTCTCCACAGATTTCTATCGCAGATAACTTTTCCTTTTCTGTATGACTTGTTCGATGTCTGGCCCTGCGATGTCATTTTCATTCTCAAAGTAAAAATTTATTACAATTAAAAAAAACACACACAACTAGAAACCGAAGCCTAACCCTAAAACAAGCAGAAAGTAGAAACCTAAGCTTAACATTAAAACAAGCACAACTAGAAACCTAGACGAAGCACAACTAGAAACCAAACCCTAACCCTAAAACACGACTACAAATCCAATCCTAACCAAGTAACAAGTACAACTAGAAACCTAAACCTAAAAGCACAACTAGAAACCAAACCCTAACCCTAAAAAAAGCACAAGTAGAAACCTAACATTAAGCAAGCGTAACTAGAAACCTAACCCTAAAACAAGCACAACTAGAAACCAAACCGTAACCCTAAAACAAACACAACTACAAATCCAATCCTAACCAAATAGCAATTACAGATAGAAACCTAATCCAAACCCTAAATTCTAGCTGTGACTATGGAAAATGATTCTCCAAATTTCTGGACATCAAAATTCAGCCGAGATTCACAACCTTTTTTATTACAGAGCAAGGTGCCCCCCTTTGGTGGAGGCCTTTAAGCACATGCCTCCTTTGCCTAATTATAAGTCTGGCCTTCTCTGTAGTGGTGGGTTAAGATGCAGTAACAGCTTCTCCAGTTCAGACTTTTTTCTTCCCAATCCGCAGAGAGCACCGGGCGGCTCCATACGATGGTTTATTCCCGGCACTACTTCACCGGCGTCTGGATTATAAATGACCAGATACTGTGTTTCTCTTATTTTCTGCATTGAATCGTATAACTTTATGAAGATAAAATGACATAAAGAGCAGTTTCCGTGTCTCACACAGAGAAATGAGCTGGTAATGCAGGATTTGCAGCTTTTTCAGCACCAGATTTTAGAGCTTAACATACCTCTGCAGAGGAACCGGTGACACTGAGCTCCAAACCAACCAAATCATGTTCTATGTACTGTGACATATATATGCCAAACCCTACACCAGAGTATCCTCCCTCCGATATCTTCTCCGTAATCCGGCCCAGGTTCTTCGTCTGCTCAGGAGCCCTGGTCATCAGTTCCTGGTTATCTTCTTCCTGCTGTGATTTTGGAGAAAAAGCAAGAATTTTAAATAAACTTTATTCAAACTCCTGAACCAATAACAGATCAGTCTGAGAATAGAAGTAAATTATCCCCAAACACCCAGATAATTACCCGCTTAACCCCTTCACTACCAATTGACTTTTGCTGAAAGCATTTCTATCATCACATGTATTTGAAACGTGAGAAGCAAAGCTTAAATATCGAGTAAAATAGAAAATCTGCACAGACACTGTTACTGAGATAGTTAAAATAATGTCAATTTGCTGGTAATGCAGGATTTTCAGTTTCAGAGCTCAGCCCCGTCATATCTTTACAGATGGACCTGCGGGAGAGATCTTCACAGCATACATATAAAACTGCATTTCTAGGTGCTCTATTAACCCTTTCGCTGCTGAGCCTTTTCCTGCCCCTGTGCTGAGGTCATTTTTACCGGTTTCGCTCATCATGTTTAACCGCGTTTTGAAGCCTTATTTTAATATATGACCCAGACATATTATATATCGTTCTTTCCGGCAGACACTGCAGATTCATAATATGTCATTATTATATGTATACGTCATGACCTGTCTGTATATTATAACAAAAAATGCAATAAAATATGAATTTTCAATAATTTACAACATGTAAAGTATTTTTTTTCACATTTTAAAATGCGATCGTTTGCGGTTATATTTTCTATGGGGTGCGCTTGTTAAAAAAATTAGAAATGAGGAATCGTTACTTTTTTTTGAGGAAAATTACGTATTTTTTAGCAAACGCCCCCCATAGAAAAAATCGTTAGTGCAGCATCATTGTTCACATTATAATTGAAATGGGAACAATATTGTTGCACTAATAAATCTAAAAAAAACCCCCAAAAAAACATTTTTTTTTTTTATTTTAAATTTTTTTTTTTTTACTTTTTACATGGTCATGTTTGGTATCATTGGAACGGCCACGCTCTGACCATTCCAATGATAGTAAACTTTAACCCCTAGCTGTCACGGATCGGGAGATAGGGGGTTCATTGGAACCCCCTATCTCCACTATAGGTGGCAGCAAGGGGTTAATTTGAAAACTGGCGCCATCGCGCTCTGCGCGATGACGCCAGTCGTTAGGGGGATATCCCGGAAGCTTGGCCGACATCCAAGATGTCGGCCAGCTCCGGGAAGGGACCGCGATACGGCGCATGTTGGCGCCATATCGCGATCCAGCCCCCTAGGGGTTAAAGACAGCCGCCGCTTGGAAGGGCAGGCTGTGCCCTTCCAGGCGGTGCCTGCCTTTAACCGCTGGCATGCACAGATGGGGAGTGGGAGAGGTCCGAAGGACCTCCCCCCCTCCCCTTCAGGCACCTTCCCTGCAATGGCGGGGGGGTGCCTGAAATAGACGTCATCGCGCATGCGCGATGACGCCTATCGTGCCCGCCTGGGTCCCGGAGGTTGGGCTGACATCGATGATGTCAGCCCACACCGGGGGGCCGAGCGATCAGCCGGAACACCGGCTGATCGCGGGCTGCAAAGGGTGGACGCGCTCAGCCAAGTAGGAATGCGGTTGGATGCGCTGAGCGCGTCCACCGCATTTAAAGGGTTAAGAGCACGAAATTTAATAAAGTATCACAGTCTCCTTCCTTCATCATCCTGAAGCCCCTCCACATCTTCTTCCCGCAGTGATTGGGGTGAAAAACATTGATCTTCCAAAAAATGTAATTATTCAGTTATGAAACCAGAGCAGATCAGTCTGAGAACAGAAGTCAATTATTACCAAACATTTAGATTGATTCCTGCCATTAACCCTTTCACTAAGTTGAGTTGACACAGATTTTGCTTTGAAATCCATTGAAAGCAATCATTAGCAAATCAAACACTATTCACTTATCAGGGTTATTCAAAGAGAATCGAAGTCACTGCACGTTCGGTAACTTTTCGTTCTCTTCAATTCGGTGCGATTTGGCGATCCCATTTCGGCGACCCTGCGGTGTATTCAGCAAGCATCACAGGGCCGTCGTAATGCAGTGAAAAGCTGCCGCAAACCCGACGAACACTCACCGCAAAACCCGGCGAAGGCACGCCGAAGCCCGCAAAAAAATCTGGATTAACCCCGCCGAACACACCGGAGAAACCCGAGCAGCCGCCGATCAGAGCACAGAGGAGCCGGCGGAAAAGTCGACGAATGGAGTGAAAAAAAAAACAGTTCGCTTGAATGTTTGAAACGTGAAACGCTGTTTGCAAAGAAACTACTGAATGAAAATGTCTGGAATTTACATATAAAATCCAATGAATGATAATAAAAAGGCTGTTACAGAAAAAAGAAAAAACTAATTAAAAAAATAAAAATTGAAAAAACATTTTCGCAAAAAAATCTCGAAAACATGCCTAAAAGATCCTAAAAAATCTAAAACTAAAGAGACTCATTACTGCAGAATATTTTATAGTCAACAGTTTATTAGATATTATATTAAAACGGGAATATTTTTAACATTGAAGCCTATGGGATTCGTCTGAATAAACCTGTCGAATGAAACCACCGAACGGCAGGGCAATTCGGCAACTTTTCACTGCTGGTTTTTGTTCCCTGAATAGACAAAGCATTGCTTCTCTATGGGGGATTCCCAGCCCTCGAACAGGCACCGAACAGACACCATATGTGCAGGCAATTCCCCAATATTTGGCGAACTGCCTGCTCACTGAATAGCCGAATGGCCAGGAAAGGTAACCGAACGCTGAAATTCACTGTTTCGTTACATTTCTCCAGTAATTCGGATCTCTTTGAATAACCCTGTATGTTTTTATGGCAGAATGAGTGCGCCTCTAATGGAGACACGAAATTCACTGTAATATCTTAATTTCACCCTATTTTACAGAAAAAGAAGCTACAAAGAGCAACTCTCACGTCAATTGTAACAAAAAGCTCAACAAACTTTACTGCAACATTCCAGCAGCCAGGGATGTGTCAGAATACAGGGAGAGCTGTGGGGTCAGTCACTGCTGTACAGGGATAAGATTCAAGGGGTTATAATGAATGTAAATCCCTGTACAGTACAGATACAAGGTATTGCTGTAATTGCCATACACAGGCATTATGCGCCGTGCAGCACATACAGACACAAGGTGTTGCTGTAATTGCCATACACAGGCATTATGCGGCACATACAGATACAAGGTGTTGCTGTAATTGCCATACACAGGCATTATGCAACACACAGATACAAGGTGTTGCTGTATTTGCCATACACAGGCATTATGCAGCACATACAGATACAAGGTGTTGCTGTAATTGCCATACACAGACATTATGCGGCACATACAGATACAAGTTGTTGCTGTAATAGCCATACACAGGCATTATGCGGCACATACAGTTACAAGGTGTTGCTGTAATTGCCATACACAGGCATTATGCAGCACATACAGATACAAGGTGTTGCTGTAATTGCCATACACAGGCATTATGCAGCACATACAGATACAAGGTGTTGCTGTAATAGCCATACACAGGCATTATGCAGCACATACAGTTACAAGGTGTTGCTGTAATTGTCATACACAGGCATTATGCAGCACATACAGATACAAGGTGTTGCTGTAATAGCCATACACAGGCATTATGCAGCACATACAGTTACAAGGTGTTGCTGTAATTGTCATACACAGGCATTATGCAGCACATACAGATACAAGGTGTTGCTGTATTTGCCATACACAGGCATTATGCAGCACATACAGATACAAGGTGTTGCTGTAATTGCCATACACAGACATTATGCGGCACATACAGATACAAGGTGTTGCTGTAACTGCTGTAATTTCAACTAAATGTTATGTTAATATTTTTTTTCAATGAAAAGTGTTTAGTATTGAAGGGGTTAAAGGGAAACTTTATCTCAGAACAATAGTCTCTGGAAATTTTCTATTTTACCCTATATTTAACATCCCATGTTTCAAATTAATGTTATGATAAAAAGTTTCAGCAAATATCGCTTGGTAGTGAAGGGGTTAATAGCAGACATATCTAGTGTATGGGGTTAATTTATTTCTATTCTCACATTAATCTGCTATTGGTTCATACGCCATCTAGAGTTTAGAACCTTTCATCACATCAATAAAGGATAAACCAATACATGAAACAGTAAAAGTGTCCAAATTTACATTATTTAAATTTTCTTCTTCTCCTTCATGCAGAGGGGGAGCACAGGAAGAAGCTGCCTGTAACATGTAGAGAGTGACCACAGGAAGAAGTTGCCTGTAACTAAAGTGAGCACAGGAATGGGCTTCCTGTAACATGCAGAGAGTGAGCATAGGAAGAAGCTGCCTGTAACATGCAGGGGGGGGCGCAGGAAGGAGCTGCCCTGTGACATGCAGAGGGGGACACAGGAAGGAGCTGTCCTGTGCCATGCAGAGGGGGAGCGCAGGAAGGAGCTGCCCTGCAGTAACATGCAGAGGGGGAGCACAGGAAGGAGATTCCTGTAACTTGCAGAGGGGGGAGCACAGGAAGGAGCTGCCTGGTAACGTGCAGACATTGCAGGAGGGAAACCAAACACCTTCTCATGACCATGTATTTAGGATACCTCCCTGATTAATGAATTGATTTCCTTGAAGTGTATGGATTCTACATCCTGCAGGGCAGAACTTTTCACAGATTGCCCCTCAGAATGTATGTATTGTATTAGTTCATAGAACCAATGAGAATCTGACAGCGCTGACAACCCCACATATATCCATAAAGTACATATACACCACATTCACACACACTTACACCATGAGAGTTAGATAAATCCCCTCCTCCCACCTACAAATGTATCGCTCATGTCAGATACCATGAACCTAAGACCATGTGGCCGTGTGACCCAGGAAATGTAACTGTGGGTCAGCTTTCTGGGTGGATTATTCAGATTTTAAAATTAGTTTTCTGCTGTGCAGGTAATGACAATTCCATGGAGTGTCCCTGCAGAGAAATTGTAACATGATCACTTACCTCAGGGAGAGGTCGACCCTCCATAGCGGCCAGTGTGACCATTAGCAGCAGGAGCAGCATCTTTCCTTGTAGTGATATTTTCTCAAATGAATCCTGTCTGGCTGCAGGAACGTCCTCCTCATGACATGGAAGCCTCTGAATGTTCGCAGGTATATGTGGTTACGCCTCCTCATTAAATGTCATCCATTTATCATCTTTTTATTACTGTATTAAGTAGCTGACAGTAATGACATACAGGGTTAGTCACAGAGATCCAAACTTGCCCCGAAAATGCACCGAATTTCCCCGTATGGTGTCATTTTGTGGCCATTCAGCAATTCAGTAAGCAGGCAGTTTACCAAATACTGGTGAATTGCCAGTGAAATACAGTACCTGTTTGCAGTGGTGTATTTAGGTTTTGTGCTGCCCTAGGCCTGACTAAACTCGTGCAGCCCCTAATTTAAATTTGAGGTAGCCCTTCCTGTCAAGGGCACACCTCTTCCTGGTTATTCCCCACCCTTCCTTTTTAAGCTCCACCTTTTCCTCTTAGAGCTCCGCCTTTTCCTCTCTTTATATTAAAAGTGGATACCAAGTGCTTACTTGTATATTTTGTATACCATTTCAAATGTATCTATTGAGATGAAGAAAATTATGAAATGTTTAAATTCAAGCATTTTTACAAAGAACAGCCACGCATGTCAAGTAAACGGGATCACAGCCGCTCTAATTGGTTGAACAATAAAATCCACAGAAACGTGCACTGCATATGAGCGTATCACAGAGCTGCACAGCAATAAAACCCACAGAAATGGGCACTGTGTATGAACATATCAGAGCTGCACAGCAATAAAACCCACAGTAATGTGCAGTGTGTATGAGCATATCCCAGAGCTCCAGGGCAATAAAACTCACAGTAATATGCAGTGTGTATCACAGAATCCACAGCAATAAAACTCCCAGCAATGCAATGTTTGGTGTGTGTCAGCGTATCAGAATCCACAGCAATAAAACTCCCAGCAATGCAATGTGCGGTGTGTATGAGTGCATCAGAATTCACAGCAATAAAACTCACAGCAATGCAATGTGTGGTGTGTGTCAGCGTATCAGAATCCACTGCAGTAAAACTCCCAGCAATGCAATGTGCGGTGTGTATGAGTGCATCAGAATCCACTGCAATAAAACTCCCAGCAAACTGAGTGTATATGAGCACACAGGCTCACAGCAATTATGCTGTGGAGCCATCTTGTCAGCAGTGTGGTGCCACTGCCAGAGGGTGCACTGTAGCTTTAATTCCCTTCCCGGTGGGTGTTCAGTCCAGAATAGAGTCTGTGTTAACGAAAGGGCGGGCAGCTGCGCGCATGCGTTTCACGTGGTTCAGACAGTCATGTGGTACTGAGACTCAGAGAAATGGCAGTGAAATGCCCTGATGTTCGGTGGTTTCAATCAGCAGGTTTATTCAGGCGAACCCCATAGGTTTCAATGTTAAAAATATTCTCGTTTTTATGCAATATCTAATAAATCATTTATTATTTTAATCTGCAGTAAAAAGTCTTTACTTATTGATTTTTTTAGTACCTTTTAGTAATTTTTCAGATTTTTTGGGCAAAATTCCCCCCCTTTTTTTTAATAGCAGTTTTTCTTTTTTCTGTAACAGAACTTTTTATTATCAACTAGGTGGAAAGCCTGCCCAGAGGGCAGTCTATTGTTAAGTGAGGTGTGCATGAATGTTCGCTGAAATGAAAGCACAGCAATGTCAAGGAAAGACAATTTTTTTGGTCATATGGGTATATATTGCCCTCAGCTCATATGGGTATATATTGCCCTCAGCTCATATGGGTATATATTGCCCCTAGCTCACATGGGTATATATTGCCACCAGCTCACATGGGTATATATTGCCACCAGCTCACATGGATATATTTGCCCCTAGCTCACATGGGTATATTTTCCCCCGGCTCACATGGGTATATATATTGCCCTCAGCTGACATAGGTATATTTTCCCCAGCTCTCATGGGTATATTTGGCCCAAGCTCACATGAATATGTTGCCCCCAGCTCACATGGGTATATTTGCCCCAACTCACATGGATTTATTTGCCCCCTGCTCACATGGGTATAATTTCCCCCTGCGAATAATTGCCCCCTGCTCACATGGGTATAATTGCCCCTGCTCACATGGGTATAATTGCCCCCTGCTCACATGGGTATAAATGCCCCCTGCTCACATGGGTATAATTGCCCCTGCTTATAATTGCCCCCTGCTCACATGGGTATAATTGCCCCCTGCTCACATGGGTATAATTGCCCCCTGCACACATGGGTATAAATGCCCCCTGCTCACATGGGTATAATTGCCCCCTGCGTATAATTGCCCCCTGCTCACATGGGTATAATTGCCCCCTGCTCACATGGGTATAATTGCCCCCTGCACACATGGGTATAATTTCCCCCTGCCCACATGGGTATAAATGCCCCCTGCTCACATGGGTATAATTGCCCCCTGCGTATAATTGCCCCCTGCTCACATGGGTATAATTGCCCCCAACTCACATGGGTTTAATTGCCCCCAGCTCACATGGGTATATTTTCCCCTCAGCTCACATGGATGAGCCCACCGGCAACAGGGACTTCAAGATGGCCGCCGGCGAGCTTCCTCTGACATCATCAGAGGGGGCCCGCCAGCAGCCATCTTGAAGTCCCTGCTCGCCGGAGGCTGAGCCCACCGGCGAGCAGGGACTTAATGATGGCTGCCGACGGGCTTCCTCTGACATCAGAGGGGCCGCCGGCAGCCATCTTGAAGTCCCTGCTCGCCGGAGGCTGAGCCCACCGGCGAGCAGGGACTTAATGATGGCCGCCGACGGGCTTCCTCTGACATCAAAGGGGCCGCCGGCGGCCATCTTGAAGTCCCTGCTCGCCGGAGGCTGAGCCCACCGGCGAACAGGGACTTAAAGATGGCCGCTGGCGGGCTTCCTCTGACATCATCAGAGGGGGCCGTCGGTGGCTAACTTGGAGTCCCTGCTCGCCGGTGGACATACATGGGCCCAGCCTCGGGCGAGCAGGGATCCGGCAAAAAAAGAAAGCGGAGCCGTTGGAGAGACGCGCGCAAAGCGCCTCTCTCACCTCCTCAGTGACTGCGCTGTGAGGAGGTGAGACAGGGAGAGGCGCGCACCTCTCCAACGGCTCCGCTTTCTTTTTTTCTAACCGGTTTTAAATGTCCGTCGCGCATGCGCAGTCAGCGCTTGACGGCGACGGACTTTAAAACGGTTTTATTATATAGATCATAGGATCTTATACGTATGTAAATTCCAGACATTTTCGTTCAGTAGTTCTTTTGAAAACAGCAGGCCACGGGTTTGCGGTGACAGCATTCAGCGGCCGACTCCATGCACTTTGGGGACCCTGCGGTGAATGGTGAATAAACTGCAGGGTGGGGAAATTTTATTCTCCTAAGTGCAGGGAACTACAGAACACCAAAAAGTTGGCGTCATTTCGGTGCTCTGAGTAACCCATTTAGTGGTGAGGTTTTTTGCTGCCCCCTGGAAAGTGAAATTGAAAGTGTAAATTAGTGAAATCTCAATGTATCCTTCCTGGTAAAATACTTTGCAAAAGTAAAAAAAAAAAAAAAATTCCTTTTTTTAGGGGTGGGGCCACCCAGTGCGGGCCGCCGCCCCCTGGAAAGTGCCGCCCTAGGCCTGGGCCTAGTCGGCCTAGGCCAAAATACACCAGTGCCTGTTTGACAGCAGTGAAATCCCACATAGAGAAGCAGTGGTTAATCTATTCACAGACACTGAACAGCAGAGAAATTTCAGTGAAATGCCCTGATGTTCGGTGCTTTCATTCGGCAGGTTTATTCAGGTGACTCCCATAGCTTTCAATGTTTGAAAATTCCTGTTTTTATACAACATCTAATAAACTGTTTATTCTTTTAATCTGCAGCAAAGAGTCTCTTCATTTATGTACTTTTTAGAATCTTTTAGGCAGTTTGAGATTTTTTCTGCAATTTTCACCCCTTTTTTTAAATAGTGTTTTTTCTTTTTTCTGTAACAGACTATTTTATTATCATTCATAGGATCTTACGTGTAAACTCCAGACATTTTCGTACAGTAGTTTTTTTGCAAATAACGTTTAAATTTTGACACTTTCAATCGTTTTTTTTTTTTCTTTCAATCAGTGGTTTTGCGGTGGCTTTTCCCTGCACTTCGGGGACCCTGCGGTGTATGCTGAATATACAGTATCCTGCATTTAAATATAAGAAAGAACGTCTTGCTCAGAATTTGAGCTCCAGAATTTGAGCTCCACTGAATGGAGACAGAATCCCAGAGAAAAGAAACACAAAATTACCCTCACAATATTGTGCAGAAGCTTTTACGATTTTAAGGACAGATTTGTGTTTCTGTTTGATTCAAAAACCTGTGGATTGTGTTTTAGAGAATTATTCAAGCCAAGAAGTTGTCATTATATAATCGTCTAATATCTTACACTGTCTGCAAAGCGCGTCAACAGGATCCTGTTCTTGTGTTTATCCTGTGCGTTTCCTGCCAACTATGCTTAATGTTGAAATATGAAACATGGCGGATGAAAAGCCTCTGGGCGGAACATTCTCACCCGCGAGTTCTCAGAAAGTCAATACCTTTTAAATCTGCTCAGTGAAGATGTGAGAACTCGCCCATTATACGTTTAGAAGCTCGCGAATCTGCACAAGATGGCGCCGGAGGAATCCCTCCTTCCCTCTTCTAGGCGGCTTAGTTAATTAGAAACAAGTGTAATATTTGCAGAGTATACACTGATGGTCCCCAAATTCCTTCACCAACACACACAGTGTAGTGAAATAACGGAACGAGCAGTGGTTCCTGAGTTATGGGGCGACTTTGATGGCTTTAAAGTTTTGAGCCCCGATTGTGAGAAAAACACTTTGCTGCAAACTTGAAAACATTTTTGATTTTGCAAATGTTTTGCATTCTGGCCAAGAAATCCCACAGGAACGCCACTAGTATGCCCATCAGAGGAACTTCAATCTGTGCTGTCGAGAATGCACCCAGCAACAGTTACTTAAAAAAAATGTGAAGAGCGTCTAATTATGTCGTATGCACGCATCACACCTTTAAAGTAAACATGTGGCTTTTACAGTATGGACAGCTCGTATTATGGTTAATATAGTTGAGTTTACATTAACCAAAGCGTGAGTTGCGAACTGACTGTACAACATGTGATTTTACATTAAGCAAAGTGCGAGTTGCGGACTGACTGTACAAAATGTGATTTTACATTAAGCAAAGTGCGAGTTGCGGACTGACTGTACAACGTGTGATTTTACATTAAGCTAAGTGCGAGTTGCGGACTGACTGTACAACACATGATTTTACATTAAGCAAAGTGTGAGTTGCGGACTGACTGTACAACATGTGATTTTACATTAAGCAAAGTACGAGTTGCGGACTGACTGTACAACACGTGATTTTACATTAAGCAAAGTGTGAGTTGCGGACTGACTGTACAACACGTGATTTTACATTAAGCAAGGTGCGAGTTGCGGACTGACTGTACAACACATGATTTTACATTAAGCAAGGTGCGAGTTGCAGACTGACTGTACAACATGTGATTTTACATTAAGCAAAGTGTGAGTTGCGGACTGACTGTACAACATGTGATTTTACATTAAACAAAGTGTGAGTTGCGGACTGACTGTACAACATGTGATTTTACAATAAGCAAAGTGCGAGTTGCGGACTGACTGTACAACACGTGATTTTACATTAAGCAAGGTGCGAGTTGCGGACTGACTGTACAACATGTGATTTTACATTAAGCAAAGTGAGTTGCGAACTGACTGTACAACATGTGATTTTACATTAAGCAAAGTGCGAGTTGCGGACTGACTGTACAACACGTGATTTTACATTAAGCAAAGTGCGAGTTGCGGACTGACTGTACAACACGTGATTTTACATTAAGCAAGGTGCGAGTTGCGGACTGACTGTACAACATGTGATTTTACATTAAGCAAAGTGTGAGTTGCAGACTGACTGTACAACATGTGATTTTACAGTAAGCAAAGTGTGAGTTGCGGACTGACTGTACAACATGTGATTTTATATTAAGCAAAGTGTGAGTTGCGGACTGACTGTACAACATGTGATTTTACATTAAGCAAAGTGTGAGTTGCGGACTGACTGTACAACATGTGATTTTATATTAAGCAAAGTGTGAGTTGCGGACTGACTGTACAACATGTGATTTTACATTAAGCAAAGTGTGAGTTGCGGACTGACTGTACAACATGTGATTTTACATTAAACAAAGTGTGAGTTGCAGACTGACTGTACAACATGTGATTTTACATTAAGCAAGGTGCGTGTTGCGGACTGACTGTACAACATGTGATTTTACATTAAGCAAAGTGAGTTGCGAACTGACTGTACAACATGTGATTTTACATTAAGCAAGGTGCGCGTTGCGGACTGACTGTACAACATGTGATTTTACATTAAGCAAAGTGAGTTGCGGACTGACTGTACAACATGTGATTTTACATTAAACAAAGTGTGAGTTGCGGACTGACTGTACAACATGTGATTTTACATTAAGCAAAGTACGAGTTGCGGACTGACTGTAAAACATGTGATTTTACATTAAGCAAAGTGCGAGTTGCGGACTGACTGTACAACATGTGTTTTTACATTAAGTAAAGTGCGAGTTGCGGACTGACTGTACAACATGTGATTTTACATTAACCTCCCTGGCGGTATTCCCGAGTATGACTCGGGATCAAATTTCGCTACCGCGATCGGTAACCCCGAGCCACACTTGGGGTCAAATTTCACTACCGAGATCAGTAAGCCCGAGCCACACTCGGGCGGTATATACTCACAGCATCCTGCGCTCCCTCGCAGTTTCCGCAGTCACCTTCGTGTGATCGCGGCATCGGCGTGTGACTTGCTTCCTGGTTCCGCTCCCTGTGAGCCACGCGACACAGTGGGGTGGGACCAGGCTGCAAATTTGAAACGTAAAAAAAATAAAAGTGTAAAAATTTGAAATTATAAAATCCTGACAGGTGCAATGCATTCTGTCAGGATTACTTTGTGTCATTCACCCCCAGGTATCCCTAGTGAGTGGTCCTGTGTCCTGACAGTGTTTTTGGATGTCCATGGCATCCAAAAAGTGTGCCTGTACCTCCAAGCGGCAGCAGCGCAGCCTGAAAGCAGCAACAGCGAGTACGAATTTCTTGCAGAACTGAGCGGCAGTGACTCGTGGGTAGATTCATCCTCAGACACTGAAAAGTGATGACTTTGAGGAAGCTGATGCTGCGCTCAGCGACATTGCAACTTGGTGCTGTATTGATGGTGCCGATCATGCAGTGCCCCCAAAGTTCCCATTTACTGGAGCACCTGGTATAAAAGTGGACATGGAGCTCGACAACCCCTTGGCATACCTGCGATTGTTCCTGACCGATGCAGTCATAGAAAAAATTGTTACCGAGACAATCCGGTACCAGGAGCAACAGTTGGTTACTCTGCCATGAAAGTGGTCACATAGCAGAAATTGGGAACCAGTGACTAAAGATGAGATCTGGAAATTCCTGGCCCTGATAATTCTCCAGGGAGTCGTTGTCAGGGTGGCACCAGGCGTGAGACGAAGTGGGACCCAAAGTTCAGTATATATCCCAGGCGCTGGGGTTGAACGGGTTAATAAATGCACTGGATACAATGATGCAGGTATATATGTATATTGAAACCGTGGCAGATAATGAACACACAGAGCTTGATAACAGCAGGTAAGAAACCAATCAGCACAACGATGATCTTTGGCAATATATATACCCAGATACTGTAGTATGCAGTCCACAGCGATGAACAGGTACAGCTGAATAACACACAGTCTCTGGTACAGCAGATATGGTGAATGTTGCAGCACGGTAATCCTTGAAATCTCTCCAGGTGCTGCAGAATGGAGTGTGCAGCGATACTGGAATAAGCACAGTCTCTGTTAGCAGATATGGTGCCTGGAACCACCGCAGTGGTTTACATAGAAACTGGAAACTTGGAGAAACAGTCCAGGAAATAAACAGCAAAACAGGATCGGGATTGCAGTGATGTGATGTGCAGGAGCTCAGGAGGGGAACCCTCTCAATAGCAATGCAGGATGAACAATGCCAGATCGTTGAGGAAAGGGCGTGACCAGGTTTTAAGCAAATCACACAGGTATCCAGAACAGAAGTTAACCCTTGAGTGGATGCAGCCAGTATCCCACACTGGCCACAGCAGGCTCCAAGGGCTGGAGCATGACAGTCGTGGCTAAACCGATGCAGAAGTGGTACTGGTCAACCAATAAATTGCTTGCCACGCCATTCTTTGGCACGGTGATGCCAGAGTACCGGTTCACGCTCATAATGAAATTCCTGCACTTCGTCACCAACGAGGAATTTGACGACACCACACATCCTTCCCCAAAACTGCGCAAAATTTGGGACGTGTATCAAATGATCGTCGCAAATTTCCAGCGGACCTATGTGCCAGAGAGGGACATCAGTATAGACGTAAGTCTAATGGCATACAAGGGCCAGCTGAGCTGGGTGCAGTACATTGCATCAAAGAGGGCACGATTTGGCAGGAAATCCTATATGCTCTGTGAATCCTCATCCGGCTACATCTGGAATACCATCATATACACGGGGAAAGGGATAAAATGTGCCGCCAAATACAGCAAATATGGATTGGCAACATCCTCTGTGCTGTCACTCATTGAGCCATTGCTGGATCAGGGCTACTGTGTGACAACGGACAATTTCTACACATCCCCTGAACTCTATGAGTGTCTCCTGGAGCACAAGACAGACGCATATGGGACCGTCCGACCTAACAGGCGCAACATGCCTCCAATCTTCAGAAATCAAAAGCTGAAGACTGGAGACATGGTTGCCTGGCAGAAAGGCAAAATGATGGCACTGCGATGGCGTGACAAGAAATATGTTTGCCTTATGAGCACTGTCCATGACAAATCCACTGTCATGGTACATACGAGAGGTGGGAAAGACATTATGAAGCCGCAGGTAGTGGTGGATTACAATTCCACCATGGGAGGTGTTGAACGAGCTGATCAAGCTATGACATTTTAACTGCGATGCGTAAACAGCAGAAGAAGTATTACAAGAAGATCTTCAGGCATCTTGAGCAGAACAAGGAAAAAAGGTGTCATCTGCACTCGTTTCTATGTGTTCCATGTACAACAAAACTGAGGTTTTTGTTTGTTTCAATGGCCATTGCAACGTAAGCTCACTCGCCACTTCACGGCACCTCTTTACAGAGTGAGTACCTAACAAATGTAACCAAAAGGCCGCTCTACTGAGCAGCTCCAAGCCCCTCCTGCTGCTTTTCAGCCAAGGAGAAGCAGACATGGTGGGATTTATTTATACACGCACCAAACACTTCCCATATGGGATTAAAAACAAAAACATGGAAAGAGGAACAGCTGCAGAACGACGGACTGGTGTTACAAGAAGGATATACATAAATACAGAAAAAATGGAGTTGCGCCCATACTCACCGGAGAGGCAGCAACTGCCAGGAGTAACAGCCCAGTTAATGTATAAAACATAACAAGGAAAAAAGGTGTCATCTGCGCTCGTTTCTATGTGTTCCATGTACAACAAAACTGAGGTTTTTGTTTGTTTCAATGCTTGTAACACTAGTCCGTCGTTCTGCAGCTGTTCCTCTTTCCATGTTTTTGTTTTTAATCCCAAATGGGAAGTGTTTGGTGCATGTATAAATAAAACCCACCATATCTCTGCCTCTCCTTAGCTTAAAAGCAGCAGGAGGGGCTTGGAGCTACTCAGTAGAGCGGCCTTTTGGTACATGTTAGGTACTCACTCTATAAAGAGGTGCCGTGAAGTGGCGAGTGAGCTTACATTGCAATGGCCATTGAAACAAACAAAAACCTCAGTTTTGTTGTACATGGAACACATAGAAACGAGCGCAGATGACACCTTTTTTCCTTGTTATGTTTTATACATTAACTGGGCTGTTACTCCTGGCAGTTGCTGCCGCTCCGGTGAGTATGGGTGTGATGCCATTTTTTCTGTATTTATGTATATCTTCTTGAGCAGTGCTTGAGGAATGCCTACATTCTGCAGAAAAAGGCAAGTGACCAGACCTGTAACGTTGGGGACTTCCATCCTCTCCTGTGTGCTTGAGGGCAGCATGTCTGATGCTGCTCGCTGACCAACGCCCGGTTTAAATGGAGACAGGCAGGGAGGTGGCTGTACGAGGAGCGACTTGAGTGGGGGCGCGGTCTGGTGAAGGTTTTTAAAAACCCTCAGTTACTTCTCAGCAGTGCCAGATCGTGGATATCCATACCTGAGCTCCTTGTACCTGAATTCTACTGTGATTTAACCCATTATTGACCTCTGCTTGTTTTCTGACTATTCTGCCTTCCGTTGCCCTAGACTATTTTCTTGTACACCGCTACTGCACTGATATCGACCCGGCTATTCCATTTGACTATTCTATACTCTGTATTCCTGATTCTGGCTCGTCTGACTACCCCCCGTGTTGCTAACCTGGTTTTGTATTACAACATTGTCTTTTGCTTAACCCTTTTCTGTCTAGCTAGTTTACCTGGCCAATTCTAAGGACCAGACAGTTAGGGATTCTTCACGGCTACTCTGTTGGTAGCTTTTGGGCTCTGTGGAGTGTTGGGCGTTAAGTACTGCGTGGTGGGATCCGGGAACCGTGACAAGACCCTCCTTCATTCGGACTTCAGATAGAATGGTGCTGAATGTATATTTCTTGCACCATCATACACCTGTGGCTGGGAGTAAACCTGGACGTCGTGCTGTTGGTGTTGTCAACCCAGAACACCTGACTGATCGTCACTACGTGGACTACCTCCAACCAACTGAGAGGAAGTCAGCGCCTACTAGGATGTGTGTCGTTTGTTGCTCCAAGCGGGATGACAAGGGCAAGAAAATCCGAAAGGAAACTAGGTTCCATTGTCCTGATTGTGACGTTGGACTTTGTGCCGTCCCATGTTTCAAGATATATCATACCAAGGATGTGTACTGAGGCAATATGCAGCCACTAATATTGCACCCTTGTTTTCTGAAAGCTTTCAGTGTTTTTGATTTGCTTATATTATTGAATATTATTTATTTCCATTATTTTGGGTAATTATTTTTGGGATAATAAACTTTTATTTCGTGTTTCAAACTATATCTGACTCCGTGTGTTTACTAGACTCTTGTTTTCACGGATTTCAGTGAGTTATTCCTATGGATTACAGGCCTACTATATTAAACAACGCATTTCCTTTCCAAAACGCTTTTAGACATAAAATTTTAAAAAAATCAGACCGCCAGGGAGGTTAAACAAAGTGTGAGATTAGGGTTACTGTACATTAGTATTTTTTACAAAGGTAGAAATGTGAGTTTAAGGTTATAATGTAAAAGTACAGGTTTTACTATACGATTTTGTGAATCCAATCGAAAGTATGGTAAGCGCCCACACTATACCCTCCGAATGCCCAGCAGACCAGATGGGTAGTGGTTTCCCCCAAACCAAGTGTACAAATGTGGCAAAAAAATACGTATCTGGTATGCGTGAAGTTAGTCGCTAGGGAACTCAGCCTGGTCTCTCAAATGACGTAAACAGAGAGCCCAAGCACTGGCTCTGAGTGATGTATTGCCTTTAGGTTATTTGTCTTCAATCACTTCTCAGGAAACCCACTCCTTGGTGTAGTTAACTCATTACATCCATAGGACATGGGAAAGAAGAAAGGCAAAATCTTTGTGTATATCTGTCACACAAAATTATACTGTATAGCAGCTACCAGTGAACACTCACATTTAGTGGAGCTATTCCCAGCTCAAGATTGAAGGCATATGGGTTTCTCAGGTCAAACCCAATAAAAGACCCGAACATGCAGAGGTGATTCTTCTTAAAAATTTAATAATAGTAAAATCAAATAAAATAAAGAAACAGAACGCGTTTCGCCGTTGGCACACGGCTTCATCAGCTGGTCTTTACAATGAAGTCTAACATGCATGTTTTATACCCAAATAATTAAGAGAAATCAAGAGAAATCGTTTTCCTGTGTGTAATTGGTGGTCAGCGTGCGTTTCTGGCCTCTTTCCGGATTCTCTGTGCATTGCTGACCCACGGCGCCATCTTGCGCAGACGCATTGGGAACGTCCGCGTTCCACGGTGCGTTCCAAGATACTATATCCGGAAATTTGGACGTTCTTTACAATCCGCCATGCGTTCCACCACTTCATATTCGGAACCAAAGCGTACTCAAGGTGCCATCGAGGATACATAATAATTCCTGGTGCCTTAATGTCCATGAGCAAATAGATAAGCTGCATCAATATAAACGGAATATTATAATGGCATCAACTACATTCATGAGAACATATAATTACATTTGAAACAGCCTTTCAAAATAAGCAGGCTGTTTTCTCAATATGTATAAAATAGAATATGAAGTAATCCATGAGGCAGAGCAGAGAATAAAAAACGGGATATTGTTATATATCCTTAAACGGAATATTGTCATAGATTATTAAATTATACTAAATGTGTGGGAATAGGATGGTGGACCCATCATGAGATTATGTATATGTAGATTGGCTGAGACCTCAAGTCTCCTAAATTGATGGAATGAATAAATATCTCTTTATATTTTATCAAATACCTTGTCAGTGTTATATGTGAAAGTGATAGTGAAAATCTTTAAACCACTATGGACTAATATCTATTTGAGGACTTATAGCCTCTTGGTGAATACTATAGTGAATTTATTATTCCGTGATGGATAAATAGTTGGAATATTATACCCTTGATAGAGAGGGATTAATTCTATATATAGGCTAGATTTGCCTAGGTGGGTATTGTTTTTTACGACCTATGGTCTAGATAGTGTAGATATGTGCACAATACATCTATCCTGTACAGAACTATATACATACCTATAACAGGTTTTGATATATATATTAATTGGCAAGGCCTAATGGCTTCAGTGTGGTAGTGGCCTATCATGTAGATAGGAAAGTATCGATTTTGAGTGAGGCTGTGGAAGATAGAGTAGAAAATAGAAAAAAACCTGCTTATAAAAAGTGGGTCACTTCAAAGTCATCGTTTAAACCACCCGGTGCCAAGGTGCCCATTTCAAAAATAGTACGCATCTCTAATTGCCCCAGTCTTTTGAGAAAATTGTCCCCTATATCACTGGGTTTAAGTTGTTTAATTGCTGCGAACTTAAGACCCACTGGGAGGCTATTGTGTTTTATTTTGAAATGTAATGATACGGAATGTTTTTCAAACCCTATTTTTATTTTTCTAACATGCTCTGATATTCTGACATTAAATGCTCTTTTGGTGCGCCCTATATATTGCATACTGCAAGGACATTCCAGCAAATATATTATATTCTTTGAAAAACAATTTAAGGTGCCCTTTATAGAAATTTCTTCTTTATTCTTTTGGTTGTAATATGACCCTTTAAAACTTTTTTTGTTACCTGTAGATCTACATGCCAGACATTGGTCACAGTTGTAGAACCCCTGTTTTAATCCAAGCGGACCCTCTTTAGTACTTCTTTTTTTGGCTTACTGTGAACCAAACAAGACTTCAAATTTCTTGCTCCTCTAAATACAATTTTGGGGTTTTTTTACTACGTAATTTTTTAGATCTTTATCATTACATAGGACATGCCAGTGTTATCTTAAAGATTCTTTTAATCTGGGTTGCCTTATTATTATAGTCACAGATAAACCTCACTTCTTCTCCTTCTATTTCCCTTTTGGGTTTATACTTAAGTAAATTTTCGCGATTATCTTTAATTAAATCATTGACAATACAGTTTAGGTCATTCTCCTCATACCCCTTTTCAATAAAGTCCCTCTTAAGGGTATCTGCTTGTTGTTTAAATATTTCTATGTCTGTACAATTTCTCCTCAACCGAATAAATTGACCATTGGGGACTCCTTTGAGCCAGATGGGATTGTGACTAGGGATGAGCTGTTCGGGTTCAGACGGTTCGGGGTTCGACCCGAACTTAGCCTGTTCGGGCGGATCGCGAAACCCGAACATTTCCGGGTGTTCGCCGCATGTTCGACCACAATGGACCACAATGCATTTTCCCACTGCCTGAAGCTCCTAATTGGCTACAGCCTTGCACCTGACCACAGGTCTGGTGCAAGACTGGTTCAACACTATGCCAATCACCGCTCAGAGTCCTGATTGGGCAAATTTTGCCCAATCATGGGCTCACAGAGCTAAGTCCCGCAGCACACTATATAAGGTTTCCACGCACCGCTTCAGCACGCATTTGAGAGGAGATTTCATAGGAGATTGTTGTTGTGTGTTGTTACTGCCGGTCTGCCACGCTACTGGGGGGGTCTGGGGGGGTCTCATTTCGACCAAATATCAGGGAATTTAGGTGATGTGTGTATTGTCACTGTGCCAGCAAGTTTTTTTGGGGTTTACAACTTTATTTAAAACATTTGTGAATTGAGGTGATTTTCTGGGTCTTGTCACTGTGCCAGCAAGTCTTTTTGGGGCTCACTAATTTCTTTAAAACACTTGGGAATTAAGGTGATTTTCTGTGTCTCGTCACACAGCCAGCAATTTTTTTTTGGGGCTCACTAATTTCTTTAAAACACTTGGGAATTAAGGTGATCTGTGTCTCGTCATACAAAAAGTACCACGCTGTATTTTGGGGCTCACTAATTTCTTTAAAACACTTGGGAATTATGGTGATCTGTGTCTCGTCATACAAAAAGTACCACGCTGTATATTGGGGCTCACTAATTTCTTTAAAACACTTGGGAATTAAGGTGATCTTCTGTGTCTCGTCATACAGCCAGCAAGTTTTTTTGGGGCTCACTAATTTCTTTAAAACACTTGGGAATTAAGGTGATCTGTGTCTCGTCATACAAACAGTACCACGCTGTATTTTGGGGCTCACTAATTTATTTCAAACATTTGTGAATTAAGGTGATCTGTCTCTTGTCACTGGCTGCCAGCTATCAGTGTGTCTCACTGAGTTATACCAAAGTTATTTAAATCTTTATACCGGAGTTGAATCAGAGTTCTGTATATATTAATCTATATATCACTCACCATGTCTGAAAGAACAAAAAGGACAGGCAGACGCTCCCAGCCACAGATAAGAGGACAAGCAGCCCCTGTGTCGGGAGGCTGTGTCTCAGGTCGTGGTGGACGTGGTGCATCCTCTGCAGGGGCACGTTTGTCCTTTCTAACTGGTGCTGGCCGTCTTAAGCAGCAGCAACATACAGAGGATTTGGTGGATTGGCTAACCAGGCCATCCTCATCCTCCGAGTCCTCTGTCAGCCAGGCTTCTAGTGCTTTACAGTCCACCTCAGCTGCCAAAGCATCTAATGCAGCCTCCATGTCCACAGCTACTCCTGCCGTAGCCTCGCTATCACACACGGAAGAGTCAGCTGAATTGTTTGACTACAATGAGAGTGACATGCTGCTTGAGGATGCGCAGCAAGTACAGTGCTCTGATTCAATCTCTGAGGTTGAGCAAGCGAGTATAATCAACCTAGAGGAAGGGGGTGCCAGTGATGACACACAAATAACTGGCACTCATGTTGCCCCAGCAGCTGCAGCATACTGCCAAGTTGGCTCCAGTGACGAGGAGATAGGGGGTGAAGATGACATTGATGATGATGAGGTCACTGACTCCACCTGGGTGCCAGATCGAACTGAGGAATCAAGTGAGGAGGAGGGGGAGGAGGAGGAGGAGGAGGAGGAGGCACAGCAAACACGAGGCACAACATCCTCTGTGACCAACCGTAGCACTAGCCAGTCCAAGGCATCACATGTCAGAGCTGCTCCGGTGCAGAGCGCTGTTGTCTCAAAGAACACATGCAGGAAATCTGCTGTCTGGGAGTTCTTTAAGAACTGTGCATCAGACCCCAGCGTTGCTATTTGTAATCTATGTCAGAGGAGGCTGAAGCGTGGGATAAACACCGGACACTTGGGTACCACGTGCTTGAGGCGACATATGAACAAGTGCCACACATCCCGTTGGGGCAAAACCTTGCGTAGGTCCTCCTCCTCCTCATCTGTCTCTACCAACACTGTATGTCCTGCCATGCAATTGTCTACAACCTCCACCGACAGGGATGATGCTACAGTAATGGATGTACCAGCAGGTCCTTCCTCACAATGTGACATCATCCCAGTAGCTGAAGATTTACGCAATCAGATTACGTTGCCGCAGCTGCTGCAGCGAAAGAAAAAATATAGTCCCAACCATCCCCAAGCACAGCGTCTAAATGCCAGCTTAGCAAAATTACTCGCATTGCAGCTGCTGCCTTTCTGTCACGGTGGCAGTACCACCAGGCACGCACCACCCTATACTTGCCCTCCGATCCTTGGAAGTGGTCGGTCTGTATATATATATATCCCTATGAATATAACTCGCAGGAAGGTGAGGTCAAGGTTCCTGAGAGAAGCCCCTATATGCAGAGATGCACAGTAAACTGCAAGGGCAGGTGAAAGCAACACAGGGTTAACAAAAGACCTCTGTACGGCAATACCAAAGATTACCCTGCACTGAAAGGCCGGTCTTTAGGATAGCCGGATCTAATCTAAAGGAAAGTATTACCTTGAAGCCGTACAGAGTCTTTTGTTGTATGCAGATGACAGGGTTTCTTGGAAACGGTACAGAAAAGGAATATTATATAGAGGAGTCACATAGAGGAAAGCCAAAAGGTCATAACCAGAGAAAGTACGTCATATAGGATACAGGAATCAGAACCAGAAGGGAAGTCAGCCAAGCCAAAATCAGTAACCGAGGAATCTGAATGGAACATAAACAGCAAAACAAAATACAGCAATAGACAGAACTAAATACACAGAAGGAACTGACATAAACTGGAACAGAAATATTAGAGGCAAAAACTGAACAAGGATGAACACAGCAAGGAGCTCTCAGGACACAGGACGCAAGGAGACCAGGCAAAGGAAAAATGACCCAGCAATGTCCTATAGGTACATTGCTCTAATATAGTCAGGGGAATCAAGGCAAGGGTAAACAGGTGAGCAGCACACAGAACACCAATTAACCCCTGGGAGGCCACCCAGGAATTGGCAGCAACAGAAACACAAGGGAAAAAACACAATATGCAAATACAGAGGGCAGGAAGACAGGTTTGCCAGCATGGAACGTGACAGTATCCCCTCCTCCACGGGTGACCCCAGGGCACGCAAAACAACAAACATGACAGACGGACTCAGGAAAGCAGATCACGAACACCAGTCACCAAAATACATTGAGGTCCCACTCAGATTCGTCATCCTCCTCCCCAAGGCTCCTCCGTCTATGAGGGTTCCTTTGAATGGCAACCCAGTGGTCCTTCCTGAACACCAGTCCAAAATGCGACTGCACATAACCCTCAGGGACATGACGGGGTTGGGGGATCTCGGCATCAGTCAGACTGGACATAGTGTCAGTTGGACTAGGGTTAGACACCTTTTCACGTCTTCTCCTTGAACGAGATCTAGAACTGGTGACCACCCCACACGACACGGCAACAGTGGGAGTAGGCTCGCCTACCTGTGCCTTACCATGAGGTTTGGAAACCTCGGACTCTCTGTGGGGCATGGGTACAGTGGTGTTGCAATGTAGCTCTGGCACTGCTGACACACAGCTTGCCATGGATCTGACTGGCAGCTTACCAGAATCAGACATCACTACTGTTACCGCTGGCATCGTGCCAGGATCAGGCAACTTTGGTAGCACATTGCCAGGCTGGACTGGCTTTGCATTGCCAGACGGAGACAGGACTGGCTGCGCATTGCCAGACGGAGACAGGACTGGCTGCGCATTGCCAGACGGAGACAGGACTGGCTGCGCATTGCCAGACGGAGACAGGACTGGCTGCGCATTGCCAGACGGAGACAGGACTGGCTGCGCATTGCCAGACGGAGACAGGACTGGCTGCGCATTGCCAGACGGAGACAGGAGTGGCTGCGCATTGCCAGAGGGAGACAGGACTGGCTGCGCATTGCCAGACAGAGACAGGACTGGCTGCGCATTGCCAGACGGAGACAGGACTGGCTTACCGCCAATGGGCACTGGGGTTGCGGCTCTACATGTAATACACCCAGTAACAATACGTAGGGACTGTCTTTTGGCTGCCAGTCGCTGCTTAGAACCAGCCAGTTGTGTCTTTAAACCCCTACAGCCATCAGAGGTATTCACAAAAGTCTGAGGTTTATTATCGGATGCCCAGAGCGACATAACCTCCATGGGTACTTCATCCTCTGGCCTTGTGGCCAAAAAGGATTCATCCTTCATAGACTCAAGTGCCTCTTTCTCAGGCCTGGATTTCTCAGGAGGTCTGAACTCAAAGTGGGGTGTGGTGCCATCTGACTCCCCGCAGGGTCTGGTACCATCAGATCCCCTACGTGGTCTGGCACTATCCGACTCCCAGCTAGGTCTGGCACCGTCAGACCCCCTACGTGGTCTGGCACCCTCTGATTCCCAGCTGTAACTGGCGCCAGTGGATCTCATGCGTGGTCTAGCTTTAGCGGCCTTACTGTGGGACATGGGCACAGTTGGCACTCGGCCAGTATCAGGGCGCACAGACTCACCACAAGTCTTGAGACGAACCGGCACTCCAGCACCAGGACACACCGGCACTCCAGCCCCAGGACGCACCGGCTTGAGGGGACAGCCAGACAAAAAGTGCAACGAACTGGCACAATAAAAACAGAGATTGTACTCACGTCTTCTGTTCTTTTCATCAGGAGAAAGCGAACTACGAACCCTGCTCTCAAATGAGACCTGATTGCCAGAGTCTAGACACAGACTCAGTAACCCTTTGAGGTAAACCACAAATTCCTCAAACATGTGCAATAAGGTTTCCAACACGGTACACATCTCTGCGGGCTTATGAAAAGGCTGGGTCATTATGTCACGGTGGCAGTACCACCAGGCACGCACCACCCTATACTTGCCCTCCGATCCTTGGCAGTGGTCGGTCTGTATATATATATCCCTATGAATATAACTCGCAGGAAGGTGAGGTCAAGGTTCCTGAGAGAAGCCCCTATATGCAGAGATGCACAGTAAACTGCAAGGGCAGGTGAAAGCAACACAGGGATAACTAAAGACCTCTGTACGGCAATACCAAAGATAACCCTGCACTGAAAGGCCGGTCTTTAGGATAGCCGGATCTAATCTGAAGGAAAGTATTACCTTGAAGCCGTACAGAGTCTTTTGTTGTATGCAGATGACAGGGTTACTTGGAAACGGTACAGACAAGGAATATTATATAGAGGAGTCATATAGAGGAAAGCCAAAGGTCATAACCAGAGAAAGTACGTCATATAGGATATGGGAATCAGAACCAGAAGGGAAGTCAGCCAAGCCAAAATCAGTAACTGGGGAATCTGAATGGAACATAAACAGCAAAACAAAATACAGCAATAGACAGAACTAAATACACAGAAGGAACTGACATAAACTGGAACAGAAATATTAGAGGCAAAAACTGAACAAGGATGAACAAACGGAGGATATCAGGAACACAGCAAGGAGCTCTCAGGACACAGGACGCAAGGAGACCAGGCAAAGGAAAAATGACCCAGCAATGTCCTATAGGTACATTGCTCTAATATAGTCAGGGGAATCAAGGCAAGGGTAAACAGGTGAGCAGCACACAGAACACCAATTAACCCCTGGGAGGCCACCCAGGAATTGGCAGCAACAGAAACACAAGGGAAAAAACACAATATACAAATACAGAGGGCAGGAAGACAGGTTTGCCAGCATGGAACGTGACACTTTCCAGCTGGTGGACTCTGCTCCCTTCCGTGAATTTGCTGAATGTGCTGGACCACAGTGGCAGGTTCCAAAACGCCATTACTTTTCACGCAAGGCCATTCCAGCACTATACCAGCACGTGGAAGACAATGTTATCCAGTCATTGGGAAAGGCAGTCAGCAGCAAGGTGCATGTGACTTTAGACACGTGGTCCAGCAAGCATGGACTGGGTCGTTACATTTCCTTCAAGGCACACTGGGTAACTCTGATTGCAGCTGGGAGGGATCCAAGACGGGGCTCTGTGCTGGAGCTTGTTCATCCACCACGCCTCCAGAAAGCTGCTTGTATGAGGTCTGTCTGCTCCACCACCACCACCTCTTCCTCCTCCTCCTCCTTCTCTGTCTCTGGCGAAGTGGCAGTTAAACCGACGCCTGACAGGGTCTACGCAATGGCTCAAGCAAAAAGATGCCATACTGTGCTTGAGCTGGTTTGTTTAGGGGACACGAGCCACACTGGGTCAGAAATTTTGTCAGCTCTGCAGGGGCAGGTGCAGAGATGGTTAACACCACGCCAGCTTGAGCTGGGAATGATCATCTGCGATAATGGCAGCAACCTTCTCTCCACCCTACGCAAGGGTAAATTGACGCATGTACCATGCCTAGCACACGTCCTAAATCTGGTGGTACAGCGTTTCCTAACCAAGTACCCAGGGCTGCCAGAGCTTCTCATCCAGGCCAGAAAAGTCTGCAGCCACTTCAGACGGTCATTCCCAGCAAGCGTTCGCCTGGCAGAAATTCAAAGAGAATTCCACCTTCCCACAAACCGTCTGATCTGTGACATGCCCACCAGGTGGAACTCGACATTAGCAATGCTGCAGCGTCTGCACAAGCAGCAGAGGGCCATCAACGAGTACCTGTGTGAGTATGGCACAAGGACAGGTTCAGGTCAACTTGGGTTTTTTTCCCCCCCCGCAGTGGCTGATGATCAAGGATGCATGCACTGTACTGTCACCATTTGAGGAAGCAACGAGGATGGTGAGCAGGGACAGTGCATGCATCAGTGACACAATTCCTTTAGTGTTCCTGCTGGAGCACACTCTGTGGGGAATTATAGATGTGGCTCTAGAGGCAGAGCAGCGGGAGGAAGAGGAGGCCTTCCCTAGCTCTCAAGGCCCCAGTCTTTCCGCAGACAGCATTCAAGCGGGTCCTACTCAGATCAGAAAGGATAAGGATGAGGAGGAGGTGGACTATTTAAGTAGTGGGGGCATTGAAGGTGGGGATTCCTCAAGGCAGGGTTTTGTGTGCCCAGAAACAGAAGGGCTTGTGCGTGGCTGGGAGGAGGAAGTGCACGATACGGTCATCCTCATTGACCAGGAAGACTCGGCAGCTAATGCCACCTCCAACCTACGCTGCATCAGCTCCCTAATGATGCAAAGCCTGCTAAAGGACCCCAGGATTCGTGCTATCAAGGAGAGGGATCATTACTGGTTGGCAACTCTTCTTGATCCACGATACAAGGGGAAAGTTGCAGAGCTCATCCTGCCCGCACAGGATGACAAAACTTGAGGACGCTCTAAAGCGAAACTTGTGTAACACCTTTCCAGGCACTGTTAGATTACCAAGTGCTGACACACGTGCTTCTGAGGCTGCAGGTGATCAGAGGAATAGCGGTGAAGGCCAGGGACACTTGACTGATGCATTTTTAAATTTTTTTAGTCCTCGACGCCCAGGGACGTCAAATGTAGGCACCCATTGCCAGCGTCTTCACCATATGGTGCAGGACTACCTAGGGGCAAGGGCAGACCTGGATACCTTTACAGCAGATGATCCACTGGCTTACTGGGTGTTGAGATTGGATCACTGGCCAGAACTTAGCCAATATGCTATGCAGCTACTAGGTTGCCCTCCATCTAGCGTGCTTTCCGAAAGGACGTTCAGTGCCGCTGGAGGTTTTGTCACAGACAAAAGAGTGCGTGTGTCCACCGACTCTGTAGACCGGCTGACATTTATAAAAATGAATCAGTCCTGGATCAGCAGCTATAAATCCCCTGATGCCGAAGTAACGGAATAGATCGGGTATGTCTTCTGCTTGCACAAAACCTCCAGCACTGAACTCTTCCACAATACCACAAAAGGGTTACGGTGTGAATGCACTTGCTGCCATGAAAGGCACAATATTTGGATGCACTGACGCCTTTGCCAGATTTATATCATTTTAATTTTTTGAACAGCAGGGTCCAACCCTGCACTCTTCCACAATACCACAGAGGGGTTACTGTATGATGATACTTGATGGCCTGGCATTAAAGGCACAATATCTGGGTGCACTGACGCCCATTACCAGATCAAAAACTTTTCAATAAAGGACCACATGGTCCACCCCTGCACTCTTCCACAATACCACAGAGGGGTTACTGTATGATGATACTTGCTGGCCTGGCAGTCTTGCACCAAAGGCAGAATATCTGTGTGCACTGATGCCTTAACCAGATGCATATCTTTTTAATATAGGACCACAAGGTTCACCCCTGCACTCTTCCACAATAACACAGAGGGGTTACTGTATGATGATACTTGCTGGCCTGCCATTAAAGGCACAATATCTGGGTGCACTGACGCCCATTACCAGATTCATATCTTTTTAATATAGGACCGCATGGTCCACCCCTGCACTCTTCCACAATACCACAGAGGGGTTACTGTATGATAGTACTTGCATGCCTGGCACTAAAGGCACAATATCTGGGTGCACTGCCATTGACGCCTGTATCAGATTCATATCCTCAGAGGGGTTACGGTGTGACGGCACTGTTGCCGACGCTAAAAGCCCAATTTTAAAGCACCTATTGTTACTTTCATCCAAAGCCTGCATAAGTTTCACAATAATTTAGCCCAAAAAAACACTAAACTCTTTCTGTGCGTCCTAAAATGTCTTTTCATACAGGCTGCCGCCCCAAGCAGTTGTTTATGGATCGATTAAAGGAAAAGCATTTACCGTCATATGAAACGTCATTTATTTGTTTTTAAGTGTTTCTATACATCCTAGAAATCCGCCACTTCACGGGCAGGTTATGGGGACTTCCTAGGCACGATATTTGAAGGAATTTTTCATTTTTATTTTTAACCCTTATTTCATGGAAAACTCACTGTCCCTTTAAAAACGTTTTTTTAAAAACTTTTTATCCTTGTTTCCTGTCCCCCAGGGCACTACCCGGACCCCCATACACCTTTTATGGCAAATATGTAGCATATATGCCCTCTTGGAGGGCACTCTAAAAAACCGAATTTTCAGCCCCATTGACTTGCATGGGAGTTCGGGTTCGGGTTCGGGTTCGGACCCGAACAAATGGGAAGTTCGGGTTCGGGCTCGAACCGAACTCGGGGTATGTTCGGCTCATCCCTAATTGTGACAGCTGGTCTTTTCTATAAAAGTATTCATGTCTACCTCCTTGAAAAAGGTCTTGGATTTTACATCATCTCCTTCCCTATAAATCTTAAGATCTAGAAATGTAACACATTCTCTACTCCACTTACTATCGAGCTTGATCCCCCATTCTGGGCTGTCAAGACTGGTTAGAAATACCCGCAAATTTTCCTCTGATCCTCTCCAAACAAAAAATATATTGTCAATATATCTACTATATGACAATATATTTCCCAGCGCACATATCTACACTATCTAGACCATAGGTCGTAAAAAACAATACCCACCTAGGCAAATCTAGCCTATATATAGAATTAATCCCTCTCTATCAAGGGTATAATATTCCAACTATTTATCCATCACGGAATAATAAATTCACTATAGTATTCACCAAGAGGCTATAAGTCCTCAAATAGATATTAGTCCATAGTGGTTTAAAGATTTTCACTATCACTTTCACATATAACACTGACAAGGTATTTGATAAAATATAAAGAGATATTTATTCATTCCATCAATTTAGGAGACTTGAGGTCTCAGCCAATCTACATATACATAATCTCATGATGGGTCCACCATCCTATTCCCACACATTTAGTATAATTTAATAATCTATGAGGGGAGCAGTCGCATACTACTTGAGCTCCGTGACGATAATTTACCTCTGGGGACTTTTGCTGTCTTTTTTACCGCTGAGAAACCTTCCCTGTGGCTCCTTGGCGGCTGGCCATCAGAGTGTGCTGACCGGAGTCCGTTTTCCCCCCCCTCCGGTCCAGAGACTCGCCTGCTCCTTGCCGTTTTCGGTCGGAGTTTGGCCCCGGCGGCCATTTTGAGACCTACTTACTGGCTCCCATCGCTCCCTTGCGTGGCTGCTTTGGGTGCCCTGACCCCGCTGAGTGCTATGTTGAGGGTTGAGGAGACGGAGGGCCCCCGTTTCCCGGCCTTGTTGGATGCCCTGCTGCTGCTGCTGGGAGACGATGATCAGCCGGTGACGCGAGGCGATATGCGCCGCATCATGGCCGTACTGCGGACGGGCCGAGATGCTGAGATGCCGTGCAGCAGTGATCCTGGAGATGGCCTACCTCAGATGGATTCCTGCGGCTGTGGGGGGCTGGAGATGGAGATGGCTGACATATCTCAGCGAGATGGGGCTGGAGTGATGGATGGCGTGCTGCAGCTGTCTGAGGTGCCGCTGGACAGACAGTCCACGTGGCGCGACTTGGAGGTACCTGTCTGCCGTGGGGAGTTGGTCCGAGCGGAGCCGGCGGGTGCGCTGGTGGCGCCCGCTGAAGCCGATCGGAGCCTGGTGAAAGTGGAGATCCCCCTCATGGCTGAGAAGATGGCGACGCTCGGTCTCCGCCTGCCGTTCCTCGCTCCGACACCACCTGAGGCCCTGTTTTGCGACATTGTCTTTTGGTGTGTTGATACAGATTGTCACCTAGATTTGTGCCTCCCCCGCTGGCCTGGCCTGCCTTGCGTCGCTCTGCCTGCAAGTTGCTCGCTGCCGTTCCGGGACACTGGCTGAGACTGCTCTCTTTTTCTCCCCTGACTGCCTGTTTCCTGTTGTGACCTTAATTTTTGATTACTTTTTCGATGATGCACCCCGGCTGGGGATGACCCTCTTTTCCCTCCCCCCCCCTCAATTTTTATATTGCCCTCTCCCCCCCCTTTTTTTGTTTTTCTTTGTTATTTATTTATTTTACTGCCTTACTTTTTATTTTTGGCGTAACGGGATGTATCGGGGACCGGGACTCCCGGGCCCAGTGCCATTTAACCACCTTGGCCTCCCACGGTCCTTTGGACCTGTGGAATTTGCCAGGGACGGCACAGTTCAGGCCTTTGCCTCTCTCTTATTGTATTGTTTCCCCCCCCACCCACCATTTTCCTTTTTTAATTTAATTTTTTATTTTTTGGAAGCTTTTTGATGTATCTTTTCCATGTAGTGCGCTCAGATACGTAGCTGATGTTTTCTGTATTCTTTTTCTTTGTTTCTTTTAGCATACCCTTTCCCTTTTACAGCTGACTTCCTTAAGTATTGTTTTTCATAAGATGTGTTTTTGTTGTGGACTTTATGCTTATTTTTCGATGAGACCCCCACCCTTTTGGGGATGTTTTTTGCGGACTTATTACTCTTTGATGACTTCTTTGTTTGTTCTCTCTAGATGTTTATTTTTCTGACATATTTTGACCCTGTGTGGCCATTTTTGCTTGTGTACTTTAGCTTGGTCCTGCGAGGCCATCCATTATTTGCTGATATGCTGACTTTTCAGAATAAAAAAATTTTGAATACAAAAAAAAAAATAATAATCTATGACAATATTCCGTTTAAGGATATATAACAATATCCCATTTTTTATTCTCTGCTCTGCCTCATGGATTACTTCATATTCTATTTTATACATATTGAGAAAACAGCCTGCTTATTTTGAAAGGCTGTTTCAAATGTAATTATATGTTCTCATGAATGTAGTTGATGCCATTATAATATTCCGTTTATATTGATGCAGCTTATCTATTTGCTCATGGACATTAAGGCACCAGGAATTATTATGTATCCTCGATGGCACCTTGAGTACACTTTGGTTCCGAATATGAAGTGGTGGAACGCATGGCGGATTGTAAAGAACGTCCAAATTTCCGGATATAGTATCTTGGAACGCACCGTGGAACGCGGACGTTCCCAATGCGTCTGCGCAAGATGGCGCCGCGGGTCAGCAATGCACAGAGAATCCGGAAAGAGGCCAGAAACGCACGCTGACCACCAATTACACACAGGAAAATGATTTCTCTTGATTTCTCTTAATTATTTGGGTATAAAACATGCATGTTAGACTTCATTGTATAGACCAGCCGATGAAGCCGTGTGCCAACGGCGAAACGCGTTCTGTTTCTTTATTTTATTTGATTTTACTATTATTAAATTTTTAAGAAGAATCACCTCTGCATGTTCGGGTCTTTTATTGGGTTTGACCTGAGAAACCCATATGCCTTCAATCTTGAGCTGGGAATAGCTCCACTAAATGTGAGTGTTCACCGGTAGCTGCTATACAGTATAATTTTGTGTGACAGATATACACAAAGATTTTGCCTTTCTTCTTTCCCATGGATGTAATGAGTCAACTACACCAAGGAGTGGGTTTCCTGAGAAGTGATTGAAGACAAATAACCTAAAGGCAATACATCACTCAGAGCCAGTGCTTGGGCTCTCTGTTTACGTCATTTGAGAGACCAGGCTGAGTTCCCTAGCGTCTAACTTCACGCATACCAGATACGTATTTTTTTGCCCGATTTTGTGAATCCGTTTAGTAATTTAATTAAATTTATTTTTCTAAAAAAATTATGTAAAGATACTCAATTTACATTAAAATAAGTGACTTTTTAATTAAAACTTGTTTTACATTAAGAAACGTTATAGACATAATTGTTTTTACAAACTTACAGGGTTATTCAGAGAGCGCCGAAATGTCACCGACATTTCTGTGCACTTTTGTTGCTCAAACCAGCATTCACTACAGGGTCCCTGAAGTGCAATGAATGACCAGCCGAACGCATCAGTAAAACCCCTGCAAAACCATTTAATTGATATGAAAAATCACAGTATCGATCTGAAAAAAGCCGACGACCTGCCGAAAAGAGTGCCAACCAGCCGTCGGGAAAAGCTGACAAGCTGACACACAGGGGTAATAAAAACAAAACGCTGCAACTTTTAAAACAAGTTTGCAAAAAAACTACTGCACAAAAATACCTGGAAATAATAAATAAGGTCCTATGAATAATAATAAAAAGGTGTGTATCCCAAAAAAGTTATTTATAAAAAATTGAAAAAAAATCCTGAACAATGCCAAAACTATCCTAAAAAGTAAAGAGGCTTTTTGCTGCAAATGAAAATAAAAAACGGATGAATAAATATTTAATAAAGACAGAATTTTTTTAACATTAATGCCAATGGGATTCGCCTGATTAAAGTAACCTGACGAATGAAACCACCGAAAATCAAGGCATTTCACTTACATTTCTCTGCTGTTCGGTGTCTGTGAATAGATTAACCATTGGTTTTCTATGGGGAATTCACTGCGCCATAGGTCACTGTATTTTGCTGGCAATTCACCCATATTTGGTGACCTGCCTGCTTTTGAATAGCCGAATGGCCACAAAATTGCAATGTATGAGGACATTCACTGTTCGATCCAATTTTGTGGCCGGTTCGGCTCTTTCTGAATAACCCTGATAATAATTGTTACATTAAAACCCTAGTTTTACATTCAATTCATAATTTTTTGATTAAAATATTTTAGGTAAAACAGACATTTTTATATTAAAAAATAATATCGTTAAACAATATAAAATATACTAATGTACGTGTTCTCAATGTATAATAAATACAATTTGAAGCGGATTCAATAGAAATTATCTGAGATGTTCAATATTAGATTCAAGTAATAAATCACTAAACTGAGTTATTCATGTAGGCTTGAGATACCCATTATATCGGCAATCACAAAATGCTCACCCATGAACACAATTAACTATCCTTTCTCCGACACCCGAAAATTGAATCAACAAATTGGTTTATATATCGGCACAACTAATTACCTTCTACTAATTTCCAAGGAAATAGTCTGAACTTGCTTCAATGTTCTAAAAACGTTCATAAGTTGCAAAGGTGATAGTAATAGTGCTTAATCGGCACCGACGGAAATAAGTTTGTATACTCGTCCACATGTAGAAGTAATATTTTTCCAGACAGACATCCAAACTATCATTCACATGGATTTATCTATCATTTGTTGGATTAAACTCATATGATTTCTGTTTCTGCATTCGTCGCTCAGTCTATTAATAAGTTCTTAACCGGCATCCAAGAGAAAATACAAATCAATGTTACATATTACTCCACTTATGGACACAATATTTTTCTCTTTTTCCGACATCAAAATGTTTATTCACATAGATTTATCCACATATCGTTCACTAGCTCGACAACTAGACATATTCATATGATTTCTGTTTTCACGTTCATGAGATAAACATACAGGGTTATTCAGAGAGCATGAAAAGCAGGAGAATAATTGGAGAATGAAAAATTGTAGGTCAAAATAGCCGATTTGGAAAGTCAGATGAAAGGGAGAATTTTTCTGGTTTGGCTATTTTGACCTAGAATTTTTCATTCTCCAGTTATTCTCCAGTCATTCTCCTGCTTTTCACGCTCTCTGAATAACCCTGATAGTGATAGATTTTTAACCGGCATTAAAGGGAACAGATTAACATAATCATTCATGTAGGGGCTCACTAATATCTCCTTTGCCGGCACCAAAGTATTGACTCACATAGTTTAAACTATATCATTTCTATATTGTTACACTTTGCACACATAAACAGGGACACTAAAAGTTGGTATAAATCCCAAACCCATGCGTTCATTAACCCATGCTTCAATTTATTCAAGAGAGAGATCAAAAGAACATTCCACGTTTCAAAGATTAAAATATAGCATAAAACCAATTATCTCTGGAACCCTCTGGCATCGGAATTAATGCTATATTAGCCCTAATATTCGAGTCATCACAAAGTAAATTACTTCAATCACGTCACTAAGCGCATATTCACAGTTTCCCTTACTGGACTAAATCAATTGTATAAATGCATATTGTAGTTATTTTTGTCTAATGTTCCCTTGATCAAAAGAAGGAAGCATTCGACGCGCGTTTCGCATATACGCTCCTCAGGAATTCTAGCTTGATACTGATGCAGGGTTCATTTTAATAGACCTTCGCTAACTGTTTCGTTAGGTCACATGGGTTAATTCGACCAATGAAATTATCTCATTGTTTCCGCCAATCAGATGGATTTCATAAGTTCCCGAGATCACGTGACTTTAAAAACAAATCATGTCTCTATATTCACACACTCATATTATTTCCTATTTCCCGCAGGAGTATAGATAGAAAAATCCTTTGGCAATTTAGAGTTCAACATTTAAGGTTTGAACCATCATATTGTCAAGAAAATTCTCAAATCATTTAGTGTATAAATAATTTTATCGCTATATAATGGAACAAGATGTTTTATTCAAAAGTATGAACTATTGGTTTATCAATTATGGTGTGTAAATATTATATACAATCGATAAGCTTAATGTGTTTGAAGTACCTTCTTGCAAAAGTCGCCAGTGATTCGCAACCCTAATCAATGAATCAGTTGCGACTGGATACATACCCAAACTCTGGAAGACTGTGAGAGTGGTACCTGTCCATAAAAGTGGTGACAGTACTTTGGTATCCAACTACCGTCTGATATCGTTGCTCCCTGTAATGTCAAAAATTTTGGAAAAAGGCGTATACACACAATTACGTGATTATTATCAATATTGGAACTACTTAACCCCGGATCAATCCGGCTTTCGTCCAAATCACTCAACTACAATCGCCCTTTTAAAAGTCTGCAATGATATCCAAGCTGGGATGGAACAAGGAAACCTAACTGGAGCATCTTCCTTGATTTTGCCAAGGCCTTTGACACAGTAGACCAGGGCTCAAAATTTAAAGTCCCAAGCTACTAGCCAGGCCTTAAGAGTTACTTGCCACTAGTTGCCCCACCTAACCCTTATCCTGCCCTGCCTGCATCTGCATTTCCACTCGCCCTCATGTAATTTCCACTCGCCAAATGCGAGTAGGCGAGTGGAAATTTTGAGGCCTGCAGTAGACCATGGCATCTTGTTAGAAAAACTTAAAGACTCTGGCATTGGTGATCGCACGCTAACCTGGTTTCAATCATATGTATCCGACCGATCACAATACGTGTCAATTTCTGGCAGCTCCTCCCTCCCCCTCCCAGTCACTTGCGGTGTACCCCAAGGCTCAATACTAGGCCCCCTGCTATTCACAATATTCATAAATGATCTTCCCAACATCTGCAAAGCCTCAACTGTACAGGTGTATGCAGATGACACTGTAATATATACCAGCAAACCAAATCTCCCGCAGCTGCAGGCCGTGCTGCAGGAACAATTCACAGAGGTAGAAAAGTGGATCAAAGACAACAAACTTTTTATAAATACTGACAAAACTGTAACGATGCTCTTTGGAACAAAACCTAAACTACACAAATTGCAAAATCTCCATTTACGTGTCGGGAAAAAATCAAATGGCACGCTGACCACAGTCACTTCTCTCAAATATCTAGGTATGTGGTTGGAACCTAATCTATCCTTTGGCCCCAACATCGAAAAACTCTCATCTAAACTTTACCCCAAACTAGGTGCCCTGTACAGAAACAAATCCTGCCTAAGCCCCGCGGTAAGAAAGCAGATTGTACAACAAATGCTTATGCCGGCTATAGATTACGGAGATGTAGTGTATGCAGCGGCCCCGCAAACGCACCTTCATAAACTTACTACATTGTATAACTCATTCTGCTGTTTTGCGCTACAATGTAACTACATGACCCACCATTGTGACATGTTAAAAGAGCTAAACTGGCCGTCGCTGGAGTCTAAACGCACCCTTCACCTTTCCAGCCTGGTGTCTAAGAGCATTTCTGGGAAGCTGCCACCCTACCTGAATAGACTGCTTTCCCCAGCAGTTCCCTCATCCTATAACCTCCTATCCAGGACCAGCACCTTACTTGCAATACCACAATACAAAAAGACAGTGGCTCCATCCTCATTTTCCTACAGAGCACCACAATTATGGAATAACCTCCCAGACACCATCAAATCTTCCCCCAGTCTAAAGTCCCTTAAGAGCTCCATATTAACATACCTCAATACAGAATGCGCCTGTAAACATGTAACATAGTGACTATATACAGAATGCACCTGTAAACATGTAACATAGTGACTATATACAGAATGCACCTGTAAACATGTAACACAGTGACTATATATGGAATACACCTGTAAACATGTAACACAGTGACTATATACAGAATGCGCCTGTAAACATGTAACATAGTGACTATATACAGAATGCGCCTGTAAACATGTAACACAGTGACTATATACAGAATGCACCTGTAAACATGTAACACAGTGACTATATACAGAATGCACCTGTAAACATGTAACACAGTGACTATATAGAGAATGTACCTGTAAACATGTAACACAGTGACTATATACAGAATGCACCTGTAAACATGTAACACAGTGACTATATACAGAATGCACCTGTAAACATGTAACACAGTGACTATATTTCCTACATATTTGTTTTCTGTTAATCTGTATATTTGTGTTGTTTTTTAATATCTTGCATTGTATTACTTTGTATTTCTGTAACTGTAACACTTCAATGTTCTTGAACCCAGGACATACTTGAAAACAAGAGAAATCTCAATGTATCCTTCCTGGTAAAATCCTTTATAAATAAATAAAATAAATAAATTGCTCAACCATTGTGTGGACTTTAAATGGTTTACAAAAATGGAGCATAATTAAACTCCTCATTCAATCCCTTAGGAGTTTGGGTTTCTAATGTGAAAATCCATCGTGTCTCTTTTTGTCTAAGGGCCCTATTACACTCTGCACGCTGCCGGTAGCGGTCACCTGTGTGAGCACTATCGTTAGCTACGGTGTTCAGGGCATATTACAATCCAAACGCAAAAAACGTTTGCGTTTGGGACCTTGAGCTTCTCAGCGCGAGGTCACTGCACTTTGCGCTCCCTATACTTAACACGGGGAGCGCATTGCGCCCGCGTTTTAACGCCCAGATTGTAATAGAAGCCTAAGTACGTTATCATAGTCACCTTTCCCAGGGCCTGTTGTAACAGCTTCTATTGCTTGAAAAGTCAAGCACTTTTCATTGCCGTTATGGTTAGCCCATACATATCGGGAAATCTGTGTTTCTGTTATGTTTTTAATAGAGTTAATATGTTGCAAAACTCTTCTTCCAAATTGCTGATATGTTTTTTCCACATATTGTTTTTGACATTCACAAGTGATCAGATAAATTACTTTCGATGTTGAGCAATTTATTGTCCTTTTAATAGGAAGGTTTTTATGAGTAACTGTACTTGTAAAAGTTTCAGAATGTTTAATGAAGGGGCGAGCTTTGCATTGTCCGCATTTTTTATCCCCAGGTTTGGCTTTCAACCAGTTTACTTTTGGGATGTCCTTAGTGAAAAAACTGTGTACTAACATATCCTTTGTATTTGTAGACCTACGTGCTGTAAAGGAAGGAGTTTTCAATATAACTTTAGAAAGACAATCATCTAAATGTAGTATCGCCCAGTATTTTTGGCAGATTTCTTTAACATTTTCCCACCCATTATCAAAGGTGACTATAAAGCGCACTTGCTTCTCACCAGTTTTTTTTCTTTTTTGGAACCAATAACTGGTGCCTATAAGATTTTAAAGCTCCATGATATGTGTGACAGATTAGATCCGTATATCCATCGTGATATATATATGTATCTGTATCTATCTGTATATCTATATATATATGTGTATATATATGTGTATATATATATATATATATATATATATATATATATATATATATATACATCTCTATGGCTATCTATATAGCCGAGGTGTCCATTATTGCTCTGTGAATTGCAGATATTTGCAACACCTCAATATTTGTTGGTATTCCAATAGTTGGTGCCACTATTCTCATCTTGGCATTGCATCATGTTTTGAAGACTTACTGTGACAACAAAACGCTATGGGCGACATTCACTAAACACGAAATTGCTGACAGTACGTAGTCTAGTTGTGCTTGGTGAGTCGCGCCTTTTATATCGAGACTTTTAGTCTTTATTTGAACTTTTCCTGACTGCCTGACTTTAAGAGTTCCCTTGAGCAAATCTAGGAAAAGACCATCCATTTCTTTCTTGTAACACAATGTTGTTAATTATTTTCACTTGTACGTGTAAAATATATACTTTTTTAAAATGATTTTATACGTTAAGATTTCTGTTCTTCGAATTGAAAATGGCTCAATGTGCTGGAATTATACTGCATTCGTTTGGAGAACCAGAGGTGTCATTGATACACAGGAGCACGTTTTTCTAATATTTGTATGATTGATACATTGCGCTTGAAGAGGTTAATCTTGCTGAAACCCCTTTACAAATTCTTCTCTTGAATTTATTTCTTTCGTTCTGTGACTAAACGGCAAACCTCATTTTTATTTTATTTGGCAAAGATTCAGTTCTAAATACACTTTCCATTAAGTATAAATTGGTTCAGAGATAGTGATGTTTTGCTACAAAGCACATTGCTCTGCAATTTAAGGGCAGCGATTAATACAGACCGTGTAGATGTCACCTTTATCGGATAATGAATGTTTATGGGCAAAAGTGTTGCATTCTGAAAGTCCCTTTCTAGTCACTGTGTGCTGTCACTCCTGTTATCTGCTGTTAGAATATGTAATGTTTCTGTCTCTTACGAACAGTCACATCCAGACTGATGGTTACAAGAACCAATCCACATTCTACACGTATGTGCAATAAGCTATCGCTCTTACTTCTTCTTATTAAAGCTTCTTTACTATGTTTGATACATGTATATTTGTTATCTGCTGTCTTCCCCACCATACCAAAAATATATTGTACTTGTAAATAGCAGGGGTTTGTTTTCATTTTTATATATGTCCACCTGAGTGGAAGTTTGTTTGAACTAAATGTAGTTTTGTTTACAGTACTGAAATAAATGGAGTTCCTAAAGCAAAAAAAAAATACAAAAACCTGACGTGAGAAAATTGTGGTTCTTAATTCTAATTGGCTGAATCCCGTGAAATAAACAGCCCGTACACAGATTACTGCGCTCAACGTGACTGCACGCGTGTTTTTTTTTTGCGCGTCCCTTTTACACGCGTTATTTTTTGACAGATGAAAAATTGCACGAGGATTGAAATACCAGCGTTGATTTACACGCGTTAATATTTAAGGCTACGGTCAGACGAAAGCAGTTTTAACGTGCGTTTAGCCGCACGAAATCACGGCCGTGCTAGCAGCAAATGATGTCCAATGCCGGGGAACATACGACGAACGGCCGCACGAAAGTTCGTCCGCGCAACGCAAGTGGCAAACGAACGCATTTTTTCGAGAACGTCAAACCGCTACTACTGACGTACAGAGTGCGCTGCGGCCACATAGTGGCATGTTTGCGTGATTGGGAGACGTCAGACGCTGCTAATGTCCGGCCAACATAACGTCCAGACGCAGAAAGGGTTTTATTGATGATCCATACAAAATTACGTACGAAAATGCGCATTGTATGACCGCTATCGCGTATTCCGTGAAAAAATACGTCCATTCGTTAGAAACGCACTTTTTCACGGACAACGTGAAATATGCGTTCGTCTGACCCTGGCCTTACACTGTGTGCAAAAATTCACTCACTGCGCGCACGTTTTGCGTTAACAATGTAATAGGACCCTAAATGATTTGAGAATTTTCTCGACAATATGATGGTTCAAACCTTAAATGTTGAACTCTAAATTGCCAAAGGATTTTTCTATCTATACTCCTGCGGGAAATAATATGAGTGTGTGAATATAGAGACATGATTGGTTTTTAAAGTCACGTGATCTTGGGAACTTATGAAATCCATCTGATTGGTGGAAACAATGGTCGAATTATACCACGTCACCAAACGAAACAGTTAGCAGAGGTCTATTAAAAAGAACCCTGCAACAGTATCAAGCTAGAATTCCTGAGGAGCGTATATGCGAAACGCGTGTCGAATGCTTCCTGCTTTTGATCACGGGAACATTAGACAAAAATAACTACAATATGCATTTATACAATTGATTTAGTCCAGTAAGGGAAACTGTGAATATGCGCTTAGTGCCGTAATTGATGTAATTTACGTTGTGATGACTCGAATCTGAGGGCTAATATAGCGTTAATTCCGATGCCAGAGGGTTCCAGAGATAATTGTTTTTATGCTATATTTTGGTCTTTGAAATGTGCAATGTTCTTTTGATCTCTCTCTTGACTAAATTGAAGCATGGGTTAATGAACGCATGGGTTTGGGATTTATACCAACTCTTGGTGTCCCCGTTTATGTGTGCAAAGTGTAACAATATAGAAATGATATAGTTTAAACTGTGTGAGTCATTACTTTGGTGCCGGCAATGGAGATATTATTGTGCCCCTACATGAATGATTATGTTAATCTGTTCCCTTTAATGCCGGTTAAAAATCTATCACTATGTTTAACTCATGAACGTGAAAACAGAAATCATATGAATATGTCTAGTTGTCGAGCTAGTGAACGATATGTGGATAAATCTATGTGAATAAACATTTTGATGCCGGAAAGAGAGAAAAATATTGTGTCCATAAGTGGAGTAATATGTAACATTGATTTGTATTTTCTCTTGGATGCCGGTTAAGAACTTATTAATAGACTGAGCGACGAATGCAGAAACAGAAATCATATGAGTTTAATCCAACAAATGATAGATAAATCCATGTGAATGATAGTTTGCATGTCTGTCTGGAAAAATATTACGTCTACATGTGGATGAGTATACAAACTTATTTCCGTCGGTGCCGATTAAGCTCTATTACTATTACCTTTGCAACTTATGAACGTTTTTATAACATTGAAGCAAGTTCAGACAATTTACTTGGAAATTAGTAGAAGGTAATTAGTTGCGCCGATATATAAACCAATTTGTTGATTCAATTTTCTGGTGCCGGAGAAAGGATAGTTAATTGTGTTCATGGGTGAGCATTTTGTGATTGTCGATATAATGGGTATCTCAAGCCTACATGAATAACTCAGTTTAGTGATTTAATACTTGAATCTAATCGTGAACATCTCAGATAATTCTATTGAAACCGCTTCATATTGTATTTATTATACAGTGAGAGCACGAGCTAAGTTTGATCCAATAATGACTTTCATACCAACATAGCATTTTCTTTCACACCTAATCATAGATGCACTGATTGAATAAACGTTGAACAGTCATTGAATATTTAGGTTGGAAACATAGAATTGTTTCTTCCACTTATTTAATTTTTTCTGTTGATCGATTTTTAATTGGATTAATAAAAGGTATATTTTATGTTTCCTGGCTGTTAGTCTCGAAGTGAGACTCTGTACTTGTCATGGTGAAAAACAGGCTGAGGTTTTGCCGGTTCATGTGACACTATGATGGGTGGATTAGTGGGTCACTGAGAGGTGGGTTAGAGACAGGGGTGGGGGGAGCTCACGAAACGCCCCTAGTTGGGGTGAATGTCAGAGAAAGGAGGTGACACAGCTCAGTGTAACATATAAAGGTTTATTACACACTTTGTGTTATTTCAGTGTGTATATTTGTGTAACAGTGTTTACTTTCTGGTTTAAACAATAATGTCGAGTGATACCTGTCCCTTTAATACATTCTGGGGATTCTCTTCCCGACACATAATAACATGTATCAATAATAGTCATCAGAACCTAAGAGAGTGATGTTAATTATCAGCTCCTGTTTAGTGATATCATTGGATGGAGACGAAACATTGATTATGATTGACATTGTAAATCTTGGTTTCGGAGCAGTTTTGGGATCCCCTTCATTCTGCAGCCCCTCCAAGATCTCACTCAGGTTCTTCTTCATCTGCTCTTGGTTATCGCTGAATGGATACTTTGCCTGTAAGGATTTGGGTGAAAAACATTGATCTTTAAGAATCTTTATTTCTTCAAAGACATGAAGCGCTTTATAGTATATATGTTATATATATTAACACTTTATAATATAAAGGAAAGTAGGTATAAATTGTCCCCAGTGTTCGTCCACAGACTCGCCCTGATCCCCCTTACAGAGTTCACACAGGGCGGCGTAAGTCTCCATGGAGTCCTATGGCTGACATGACACCGGTGTTGGTGCTGATGCCGGTATCATGAAGCTCCTCCCTACTGTTATGAGTGGAAGCATTAATACAGCAGCTCACTGGTGATAACCCTTAAAGCCGGAAGCACTAACAGCTCGCACCACTATATCCATTTATTAATTCCGTGTTATCGGCCGGGACGGAATCGCTCAAAATTTGTTTTTATATATAAAAAAAAATTATTCACCAGATTAATCAATTCATTAAATAAATAACATAATCTGCAGCAAAAAGTCTTTATTTATTTTTTTAGGAATTTTTCCCAAAAAAATATTTCAGATTTATCTTAGCCCTTTTTATTATCATTCATAGGATTTTATATGTAAATTCCAGACATTCTCGTCCAGTAATTTTTTTGCAAACAGTGTTTCAAATTGTAACTTTTCAACAGTTTTTTTACCCCGTTCGTCGGCTCTTTCCGGCAGCTGGTCGGCGCTGTGTTTGGCGGATCGTTGGCTTTTTCATTTTTTTTCCCGCGGTTATACAGCTTTATCAGATCCATTCAGTGTTTTTTTTTAGTGGTTTTGTGGCAAAGTTTTCAGATGTGTTCGGCGGATTTTCCCTGCACTTCGGAGCCCCTGTGGTGGATGCTGAATTAACCACACGGTTGGGAAATTTGATTCCCCGAAGTGCAGGGAATGAGAGAGCACTGAAATGTCGGCGACATTTCCTCCTCTCTGATTAACCCCTTATGTTTCCTCATGTTCTGAATGAAATAGTATAACTTCATTAATATAAAATGAGAAAAAGCGCATTTTCCGCGTCTCTCACATAGAAAAATAAGCTGGTAATTCAGGTTTTGAGGTTTATGTGAGATATTTCGCAAACTGAGCCTCATACCTCTGTAAAGGGACCCTCAAGTAAGACCATGTCCTTTAACAGATATTATATCCATTATCTCCCTCGTCTTCTGGAGCAATGCACGGTTCAGCTCAGCGTTGGGTTCTGCTTCATTCAGCATCTTCTCCATGTTTTGGTTCTTCAAGTCCTCGATACTCTTGATTATCATTGCTTGGATACTTTGTGTCTGTGAAGATTTAGGTAAAATTATTAAACGGTCATAGACTTTATCTATTTGAACTTAAAGTGACACTGTATTTAAAAACACCCGACAATCTGTCACAAAACCACTGAACGCATCCGAAAAAGCAAGTGATCCGCTGAACAGAGCACCGACCAGCTGCTGGAAAGCTGATAAAAAGGGGTTAAAAAAATAAAACCACCGCAACTTTTAAAAGCTGTTTGAAAAAAAAATTATTAAAAAAAAATGTTTGCCGAAAGAAAAAAAAATATATATTCTAATTTGCAGCATAAAAAATAAAAAAAAAGTTTGATATTTTATAAAAAACAGGGACTATTTTGTAACATTGAAACCTATGGGATTCTCCTGATTAAACCTGTCGAATGAAACCACCGAACATCAGGGCATGTCACTGACATTTCTCTGCTGTTCAATGTGAATAGATTAACCATTGCTTCTCTATGGGGGATTTCACTGACGCCGAACAGGCACCGTATTTCACTGCCGCCAAACAGGCACCGTATTTCACTGCCGCCGAAAAGGCACCGTATTTCACTGCCGTTGAACAGGTACTGTATTTTGCTGGCAATTTGCCAAACTGCCTGCTCTCTGAATAGCTGCGAAATGTCACCGTACAGGGAAATTCACTGCTCAGAGCAATTTCGGAGCCAATTCGGCTCTTAATAACCCCTTTAATAGTGAAGGGATTAATAGAAGCAGGTCTTCATGGACTCTCTTTCTGCAACATAATACAGGAAAGACCCAAAACTGAAAAAAGGCTGAAGGAAATGTTTTCAGAAAATAATCATCAGGAGCTGTAGCCAGGGCTAGATTTACAGCTCAGGAGCCTGTAGGCACAGATATATGGAATGCCCCCTCCCCAATTATAAATAAGAAAAATAATTAGTAAACCATTAATTTCCACCAGTGGACAACAAAACAGTGACCCTATATACAAAATCTATTTGAAACATAACATCCGCGAAGACTTCAACTTAAATACAAGGCAATTTACATTCCCAACTTGGCACTCCTGACGAGCCAGACTGCAAAACATGCATCAGGTGCTTAATAGACAGGGACCAAATCTAACCAAATCTATATATAGACCAGTTTGCTCATGCATTTAGAATTATTAGATTCTGGGTGGTTCTTGTCACTTTTCCACTGGTTCCCGCCCTGCCCCCTGGTGGTGAGAGCGATCCAGGCCAGCTCTTACCTATCTGGGTTAATCAATTTCTTCCTCTCTGCCCCTGGATTTCATTGTAGCTGGTCTGGCCTGAGGTCACATGGTCTGCCATGTCCCCTATATATAGGCAAGCAGTGCATTTGCTCCTAGCTTTTGCATGAGTCTCTGTTCCTGAAGGTCTTGCTCCTGATGATTATTGCTTCCTGTGATCTATGTCCTGTATTTCTTGTGTATGATCTTGGCCTGGTTCTGACATTTCTTCTATGTAATCCCTGCATGCTATTCATTGCTATTCTGTGTACTGAACTCTGCTATTCTGACTTCCCTCTCTGGTATCTGATTCTTGGCTTGTCTGACTTACTCTCCTGGCTCTTAACCCTTTGGCTTTGGTTCTGATGATTCTATTGTATTTTCCCTGTGCTGTGTATATTCCTGTTCTGTGTATCACCAAGCAGCATTATCTTCATTAGCTTAGAAGACCATTCAAAGACCTTGCCCCAGATCAGGGTTTTCCAGTGTGTGCTGCTGGGTGCTGGTATCTTGTTTAACCCTCGTGTTTTCGGTTCTCCTGTTTCTGCATATTCTTGTGAGGTTCCCTTCAACAGATAGACGACCATTCCCTAAGGACTGGATCCTGAGTTAGGGTTCCCTTTAGTGTTCTGTGTTCTCCCAGTTGTTCTGTTATTTCTCTTGTGCAGTATCTGTGCTGTGTCTGTGTCTTTGCAGCCAGAAGCAAACCTGCCTCAAGGGCTGAACATTCAGTATAGAGGGACCACTTTGGCTCACACCGGGTGCCCCCTCTGGTGTGACAGATTGTATGTCTCGAATAAGAGGAGCATCTTGAGCTCTTATGGTTGTGATAATATTAATATTATAATAGGACTTTGTGTCTCCCGGGCAGTTATCAGCCTCCAGTCCAGGGCTATTATACTTGTGACTGCAGTATGAGGTAGTTACAGTAGTCATTTTTCGCGCCAAGTTTTTTTTTCAATCGTTCTTTTTTCTGTAACAGACCTTTATTATCATTCATAGGATTTTCTATGTAAATTCCAGGCATTTTCGTTCAGTAGTTTTTTGTAACCAGCGTTTCAATTTTGAAACTTTCAAAACGTACTGTTTTTTTACCCAGTTCGTCGGTTTGTCGGCTTTTTCCAGCAACTGGTCCGCGCTGTGATCGGTGGCTCGTCAGCCTGATTTTTCTGGCAGGTTTTCCCCGCATTCCGGGGTCCCTGCGGTTAAAGCCGAATTCACCACAGGGTGGGAAACTTTGATTCCCCAAAGTGCAGGGAAGGAGAGAGCACCGACGCGTCAGCGGCATTTTATTAGGCTCTCTGAATAACCAGATACTGTGTTTCTCTTATTTTCTGCATTGAATCGTATAACTTTATGAAGATAAAATGACATAAAGAGCAGTTTCCGCGTCTCACACAGAGAAATGAGCTGGTAATGCAGGATTTGCAGCTTTTTCAGCACCAGATTTCAGAGCTTAACATACCTCTGCAGAGGGACCGGTGACACTGCTCTTCATAACATTAGGATGAATCTGGATTCGGCTGTTCTCTGAAATTCCGAAGCGAAACTGAAAAGCAAACTGTACACTCTCCATGTTCTCCAAAGTCTGGCCCAGGTTCTCCGTCTGCTCAGGAGCCCTGGTCACCAGTTCCAGGTTATCTCCTCGCTGCGGTGATTTGAGAGAAAAAAAAACATGACATTTTCAATAAAACTTTATTCAAACTCCTGAGCCAATAACAGATCAGTCTGAGAATAGAAGTAAATTATCCTCAAACACCCAGATAATTACCCGTGTAGCGCTCACTCCCGGAGGAGCCGCTGAATAAACCTCGGGATAGTCTCACCTCACTAGGAAATAACTATGCACCAGCACTGTTGTGGATTTTTATGTATTATATTCTTTACTGATCCCAATAAAGCAGCATATATTACGCATGTAAGGTATTTAAATGACAAGAATTTGTAACGCGGGAAAAACACGTTTCGGCAAAAGAAACGGTTAACCCCCTCAGTTCTGGAGTGTAAGTCCCGTGAATAATAGCTCAAAAATGTGTATGTGTGTTGTCTCGGGTACCCGGGTACTGTATTCAACTGGCCAGTGAACGAAACAAAACAATCTTCGACTATTATTATTATTATTATTATTCTTTATTTATAAAGCGCCAGCATATTCCGCAGCGCTGTACAATAAGCACAGTATAGACAGGGTTACAATACATTGAACAACATTTGACAAACAGTACAGGAGGAGATGAGGGCCCTATTCCCGTAGGAACTCACAATCTGGGAGGGTTGGGGTTGGAAACAGGAGGAGAGGACTGCAAGGTGAGAGTGATTGATGGTTGCGTCAGTGAGTTGGGTGGTCGGCTTCCCTAAATAGGAATGTTTTTTTTTTTTTTAAATTGAAAAGTTTTATTGATTTTTCAACAGTACAGTTATAAATGATAAAACCATAATACCACAACCAAAGAAATGAACAAAAGAAAGAAAAAGGAACAAAAAGAAACGAACAATATACAGTAGTCGCTGCTGCGTTTGTCGACAATAAAATGACACCTAACAGTTATTCTAGGTGTGCGCCATATTCCACATTCCGCTTCTCCGGACCCTCACCAGAAACCCCCCCAGGGCCAGTATCATACGCCGGTCCCTCCCTGCAAACCTCCCCTGTATGTTCCCCTACATCTAGTCGGCAGAGATAAGATACGCGTCCCAAATGTACCAGAAGTTCCTCTTAGGTGGCAGGGCTCCTGTAACTGTCCGTGACATTGCATCTAGTAAGCGAAATTCTTTTAGCCGGTCAGTGATTAGAGGGAGAGGTGGGAGGTCGGTTGACTTCCACCTAGCTGCTACCATTAAATACGATATGGTCAGGATGTGCGCTAGCAGTTGTTTCTGGAACCTGGAAAATGCACTCGGGAAGAGCTGAAGGAGCACTATCTCCGGGGTAGGATCCACTGTGACACCCAGAATCTTGGAACTCAATGTCGCCACCTCCCTCCACCATCCCTCCAAAGGGGGACACGTCCACCAAGTATGATAATACGTTCCTCTTGATATCCCACATCTCCAGCATATAGAAGAAGCTCCCCCTGACATGTGGCTCTCTCTATCGGGCGTTAAGTACCATCTATATAGTAACTTTTTACGTGCTTCCCATAATGAGGCACATTTGAACTTGCTTCTGTCCTCCGAGAAGCTATTTCTCCACTGTTCCCTTGGGAGTTCCCTTCCCAGGTCAATCTCCCACTTTCTCTGATAATCCCATTGTTTATTAGCTGTGGATTTGAGTAAGACGTAGTAACAGATGGATATAATTTTCTTCCTTTCTAGGGGGTGGGAACATCTATTTTCAAATGAAGAAAGCAGGGCGTCCTTAGAAGACAATCTCCCTCCTAGTCCCCATACCGCTAACTGAGATTGGATCTGACCGTATGATAGCCACAGTGCATCGGTAATGGCATATTTATCAATTAGTCTGGGAAAGGAGAGAAAACCCTCTTGATCAAAAAACTGGAAAAGCCTCGTCACGCCGTGCCGTGTCCATACCCGTGGGTCAAAATTAGGAATGAGGTGATCTAATACCGATAGTGGGGCTGCCAGGGCGATTGGGTGATAATTTATGAGTTTCGCTACATTATTGTCCCATTCTCTACGAAGCAGGCTGGCAAACGGAGGAAGAGGAGGTAGTTTAGGTCGTAGGGATCTGGGCAGCCAGAGGCTTATTGAAGGGGAATGAGGAAGGAAATAAACCGATAGAAATCTAGTCCACTGGGGACCTGGAGGAGTCATAAGGAGGGCCTGGGACGCTGTTAACATGGAAGCCTTATAGTACATCAATACATTAGGGACCCCCATCCCCCCGTTTTCTATAGATTGATTCAGTAGGGCCGCTCTCACTCTAGGACGTTTACCTCGCCAGACAAATCTGGAGAGTACAGATTGCAGGTTCGGAAGATAGCTGCGCGGTAACGCCATTGGAAGGGCACGGAAAAGATAAAGCAATTTTGGCAGCAGAGACATTTTAAGCGCTGCAATTCTACCCGCCCAGGACACCTCCACCCTCGACCAATTCATACATAAATTTCTGAGTTGTGTAAGCATAGGTTGATAGTTATATCCAAATAGGTCTGCGCTAGAGAATGCAATTTTAACCCCCAAATATGTAATGTGTGATTTCCTCCAGTCATAGGGGTAATCTCTTTGTAAGGGGAGAAGAGTCTCTTGGGGAATCGCAAACGACAACGCTTGAGATTTCTTCAGATTAATTTTGTGATAAGAGGCTTTACCATACCTATCTAGAATCTCGTGTAGGGCTGGTAAGGATGATGATGGTTCTGTCAACGTCAATAATATATCGTCCGCAAAGAGGCTCACTTTGCTCTGTGTGGGGCCTATGTGTATACCTTGGACTTCTGATGCTTGCCTAATGGCTTGCGCGAGAGGTTCAAGTGCCAACGCATAAAGTAGGGGTGATAACGGGCATCCCTGCCTTGTACCATTAGAAATCTTAATTGGATCGGATGTGAAGCCAGCATTCAAGACCTGTGCGGTGGGGACTGTATAAAGCCCCTCCACCGCCTTAATCAAAGCGACTGGAAAATTAAATTTTAGCAATACGTGATGTAGATAGGACCAGTTAATCCGGTCGAAAGCTTTTTCCGCGTCTAACGATAATAGTAAGGTAGGTTGGGACGTTTGGACTACATGGTCAACTAGGGTAAGTATTTTCAGAGTGTTATCTGGACCTTGTCTATTTTTTATGAAACCTACTTGGTCATCCGCCACTAATAATGGCAGTACCTCAGCAAATCTAATCGCCATAATCTTCGCGTATAGCTTGGTGTCAACATTAAGGAGCGATATAGGTCGATATTGCGAGCAGTGAGGAGAGGGAAGTGGCGTTTTAGGGATTGTTACAATATGCGCTGCTAACCATTCCCGAGGAGGCTGCCCTGATTCGAAGATTGATTGGTAAAATTTGAGCAGATGGGGTTGGAGAACTGGAAAACATTTGTAATATTTCACTGTGAACCCGTCTGGCCCAGGGGCCTTGCCATTAGGTAAACCTTTTAAAGCCGATGTTAATTCCATAGAGGTTATGGGTCTGGTTAGCTCGTCTTGGAGGTTGTCTGACAGCTGTGGAAGGTGGAGGGAGTTTAAAAAGGGAAATATGTCCTGTAGGGTAGGTTGGTGTACATCGGTTTCTGTAGCTAGGTTATACAGGGAGGTGTAATATCTTGCAAAGCAGTCAGCTATTTGTCTAGGTTGGTGCTTAAGCTGCCCCTCCCCATCAAAGATTTGTGGTATGCGTGCTTTACCCATTTTGGCTTTCAGTTTGTTAGCTAGCATTCTGCTGGCCTTGTTACTATAAATATAGCATCTCGCCTTAAGTCTACGCGACACCCAAGTGTAATCTAGCTTGTCTAATTCGATCAATTGTCTCCGAAGGTCTGTAACTTGAGCCAGGGAGGCCTCTGTGTGAAGTCGTTTGTGGGATTCGTCAGCTATTGTGATTTGGTGTAACAGGGATATTCTATGGTCCGCTCGCTGTTTTTTAAGACGCGCCCCCCATTTAATTAGAATTCCCCTCACTACCGCTTTATGAGCTTGCCATAATACTCCCTCTGATATCTCTTCAGACGAATTCTCTCTAAAGTAATTAGACAATGCATTTTGTATTTCTTCTCTGATTTCAGGGCGAGATAGTAACGACTCATTCAGTCGCCAGGGTGCTCTACCCCCCGAATCATAGGCCTCCACAAGACATAATATAGTTGGTGCATGATCTGACCACGTTATAGGTCCAATATAACAGTCCCGAACTTGTGTTAGTACATCACCCTTCACAAACATATAGTCTATCCGAGAATATACATTATGGGCAGTGGAAAAAAAGGAGTGACCCGTTTCTCCTGGGTGTAACAATCGCCATACATCAAAAAGTTGGTGCGCTGCCAATAAATTTGCATTTCTGGTGCGAGCCGCTCTCACTCTCTTTGAGGCTCGGGGAGGTAAATCAAGGGACATGTTGAAATCTCCGCAAACAACCAGTCTGCCAGCCATTGACTTTTGCATTCGGGAAAAAACCTTGTTCAAGAAGGGAAGTTGGGAGTCGTTCGGACAATACACATTGACGATGGTGTAAACAATATGGTTCAAGGAGCATGTTAAGAGGATAAATCTTCCATTGGGATCAACCACCTTGTGAATCAGTCTAAAGGCGATACGGTTCTGAATCAAGATGGATACTCCCTTAGTTTTCGTTGGGGAAGTTGCATGAAACTGCGTAGTGTATTGTGGCAAATATAATCTGGGAAATGCCGAGTGTTTAAAATGCGTCTCTTGGAGGCAGATTATATCCGGTCTCTCCGAGTTGATATCCGTGTATAGGGAGTGTCTCTTGTGAGGGATATTTAACCCCTTCACATTCAACGAAAATATTTTCATGGTGTGAGACTTACTATGGAGGAAGGGAGCAGTCATTACCAGAGGGCCGTCGGTTCAGTAAAGCCCAGAGAACCTCTTCAGGACCGACAGGAAGGTGAAGTGCTCCAGCTCTGTCAGGGGAGACCTCCGTAAGGGTAAATCCGGGTTCCAGAGGACTTGATTCAGGTGTTCGTAGTTCTGGCAAGGCAAGCAGCGACAAACAATACGGAAAAAGGAGAAAAGAAAAAAAAAACACAAACACAAGGGAACCTTTCAGCATCCCAAATATATACACTACCCATCTCCTCCTAGAGCTGGTAAAAACCTCCAGCTCGCCCCGGTCCATCAGGGGGAGGTACGGGGGAAAAAATCGTGCCCAGATCTAGGACCACGGGGGCGCCAGGCCCACGTCCTCCCCGCTCGGCCATTCGGAACCCGGTTCAAGACCCCTCATGGCTCCTGGTATGTGAGAATTAGACGGAGCTCCTCATGTAGATCTCCACTTCAACGCCGTGCTATCATTTCCCTGTTGTCACTCGATGCCATTCTGGCGAGACTTTTGATGGGGTTGGTTGGGCCTCCTGAGTCGGTGTGCAGTCACCCGTGAGCTTCCATTCTCGCAGAAGATGAAAACCTGTAGGAATATCAGGCATGACATGAAGAGTGTTTTGTCTCCAGACAAGTAGTTTGGTCGGAAATCCCCATCTATACGGCATTTTGTGTTCCCTCAAGATCGCTGTGACCGGTGTAAATTCCCGTCTTTTAGCCATGGTCGCTGCAGAAAGGTCTGGAAAGAACGAGATGGACAAGTATGGCTCAGGCAGCTTCCCTATCCTCCGGACCTCAGACATCAGCTCTTCCTTGACACGGAAGAAATGGACCCTGACCAATGCATCTCGAGGTACCGTGGAGGCCATTTTTTTGGCTTGGGGAGTCTGTGCACTCTATCCAGCTGCAAATCCTGGGTAGGTGTTGATGGGAGAAGTGACTGGAAAAGACTCGTGACATATGCATGCAGATCCTCCATTTTAACTGATTCTGGAATACCTCTGAGTCTGATGTTGTTTCTTCTAGAGCGATCTTCCAGGTCAGCCATCTTCCGTTGCATTGAATCCTGTGTCGTTTTAAGTGACTTGTAGGCATCCACCAGTTCGTTATGAGCTAGGCATAAATCATCTGTTTTTGCCTCCAATTGGTCAGTGCGTTCACCCAAATCCCGTATGTCTTTGTGAAGTTCTGACACTATTGATTTAAAGTTTTCCTGTAACGAGTCTCTTAACTCCCCCAGCATCGCTCTGAGTTGTTGTTCAGAAGCCGGATGAGAGGTCGGCGGGCTCGAGGGAGAGGTCTCTCTCCCCATATCGCGCTGCCGCGGGGAGCATGCACCCTGGGAGCCGCCATCTTGTGAGGCCTTCCCTTTCCTCGCCGATTCCGGGAGCTCTAAGCAGCGTTGTGCCTTCGAGGGAGCCTTTGGAGGGGCCATCGCTGGAGTCCCTGAGTATTAAGGGGCTTACCCCGTGAGTTTAACGGGATTCCGCCGAGTATGAAAGCCGCAGGATTGAAATTATGCCGGCGGGTAGACGGAGCTCAGCTCACTCGCGTCCTCCTCGCATGGCTTCCGGACACGCCCCCCAAATAGGAATGTTTTAAGGGAGCGTTTGAAGGAAGAGAAGTTAGGGGGAAGTCTGACAGTACGAGGGAGAGCGTTCCAGAGAGTGGGGGCTACGCGTGAGAAATCCTGCAGTCTATCATGGGAAGAGGTGATGTGGGGAGAAGCTAGGCGCAGGTAACCTACATATAAAACTGCATTTCTAGGTGCTCTATTGACATCACGAAATTCAATGAAGAATCACGGTCTCCTTCCTTCATCATCCTGAAGCCCCTCCACATCCTCTTCCAGCAGTGATTGGGGTGAAAAACATCAAACTTTCAAAAAATTTAATTATTCATAACGTAGTGTAGCAATCGCTCGGGATCCTTGGTTCCTGCCAAACACGTTCCTCTAGGGAAGAAACAGCCGCAGGCTTGAAGCTTGTGCAAATAGAAGCAAACACCACACTTGGCTTTGGAATCACGATTGCAGGTGATTCAGCAAAAAAACTACCAAAAGAAAACCTAACTCAAATGAGAGCACTAACTATACATCCAGCACCTGACTATCCAAAATCATAATCTAGTAAACAAAAGGAAAAACAGTTTGTCTTGTTTAGAAGTGTTACTGCTCCACACCCTGCTCTGAGCCATCTGATTAAACACACTTCTGTCCAGCAGTCGGGGAATTTACCTGGGGCTTAATTGGGTAATTGGCAACAAGTGTGTGTGATAGAATGGAGACCATGCATGATTCTGGGCCCTAAATACCTTCCCTCGATTACTCTCCCAGACGTCTTGTTACCCAACCCATGCACCCTGTCACAATAGTTATGAAACAAGAGCAGATCAGTCTGAGAACAGAAATCAATTATCACCATAAATTCAGATTGATTCCTGCCATTAACCCTTTCACTACCAAAGTGGAGTTGACACAAATTTTGCTTTGAAATCCATTGAAAGCAATCACTAGCAAATCAAACACTATTTGCTTATGTTTTTAATCACAGAATGAATGCGCCTCCAGTGGAGAAACGAAATTCACTGTAAAATCATCGTTTCACCCTATTTTACAGAAAAAGAGGCTACAAAGAGCAACTCTCACAATAATTGTAACAAAAACCTCAACAGACTTTACTGCAGCATTCCAGCAGCCAGGGATTTGTCAGAATACAGGGAGAGCTGTGGGGTCAGTCGCTGCTGTACATGGATAAGATTCAGGGGGTTATAATGAGTGTAAATCCCTGTACAGTACAGATACAAGGTGTTGCTGTAATTGCCATACACAGGCATTATGCGGCACATACAGATACAAGGTGTTGCTGTAATTGCCATACACAGGCATTATGCAGCACATACAGATACAAGGTGTTGCTGTAATTGCCATACACAGGCATTGTGCGGCACATACAGATACAAGGTGTTGCTGAAATTGCCATACACAGGCATTATGCGGCACATACAGATACAAGGTGTTGCTGAAATTGCCATACACAGGCATTATGCAGCACATACAGATACAAGGTGTTACTGTAATTACCATACACAGGCATTGTGCGGCGCATACAGATACAAGGTGTTGCTGAAATTGCCATACACAGGCTTTATGCAGCACATACAGATACAAGGTGTTGCTGAAATTGCCATACACAGGCTTTATGCAGCACATAAAGATATTGCATTGCTAATAAACTCATTCTGATCACTACAAACCCCATAAGAAGGAGATCTCATCATTTTATTATCTGTCTGCCACAAATTTACTGACACAAAGCCCATTTCTACCTGTATACTGATAATGCAGACCCCATGTGAAACTATGCCAGATAAGGGACACCATCTAGAGCAGTGTTTCCCAAAACTGTCCTCAGGACCCTCCGCCTCACCAGGTTTGCAGGATATCTCAAGCACAGCACAGGTGATACGATTTGCTGCTCAGTGATTGCAGGATTCAGTCTGCTTTTCCCCGAGGAGATCTCCAAAATCTGGCCTGGTTGAGGGTCCCGAGGACAGGTTTGGGAAACACTGATCTAGAGTTTACAACTTTTCATCCCAGTGAGATTTCTGTAAAGGATAAAACAGTAAATTAAAAATTAAAATTGTGAAAACTCACATTATTTTAGTTTTTTTCTCAGTCTGTGAAAAATGAATATTTCATTCTATAACTAAATGTAAATGTTGCATCTCATGTTTCAACTAAATGTTATGCTAATATTTTTTTCAATAAAATGTGGTTAGTATTGAAGGGGTGTAATGGAGTGGACCTTGTCACATGAACACCACAGCAGGGTAAGTGTTTCATCAAGCAGTCTGTATTCCTTGTAGCATAGGTGTATACAGGCACAGCTGCTTGGTTCAACCAAATAAACAAAAGAAAACCTTTCTGTTCTATCCAGCAATCAATGTAACAATAACAAAAGATTGTGTCCTCAAATCACAGGCCTTTAGGAGCTGTGTCTGTCTGAGTGGAGATCCACCAAAAATGAACCTCCTGTGCCTATAGGCGTGTCTCTTTTAAAGCCCCACAATCACAACATCAAGCCATTGTGTGTGTTGCTGGGCTGTTCAATCCTGCCAAGTTAACCCTTTCCTCAGGGAACCTTATATAAACCCCATCACAAGGGGATAAAGGGAAACTTTATCTCAGGACAAAAGTCTGTATTGATATTTTCTATTTTACCCTATATTTAACATGTTTCAAATAATGTTATGATAACTTTTTTTCCAGCAAATATCACTTGCTAGTGAAGGGGTTAATAGCAGACATTAATCGGGGTGTATGGGGTTAATTTATTTCTATTCTCACATTGATCTGCTTTTGGTTTATACGCCATCTAGAGTTTAGAAACTTTCATCCCATCAATAAAGGAAAAACCAATACATGAAATAGTAAAAATGAACAAATTTACATTATTTTAAAAACTTTCTCAGACCAACAATCTCTGTGTTAAATTTATATTTTACTCTATAACTAAATGTTAATTTTCCATCCCATGTTTCAAATGAATGTTATCTCAATATTTTTTTCAACAAAAACTGTTTATTACTAGGGATGAGCTGTTCGGCTCGATGTGTTCGGAGTTCGATTCGAACATCGCCCGTTCGAATGTTCGCGAACTACGAACATTTCCGCGTCTTTGCCACATGTTCGCCCACAATGCACCACAATGGACCACAATGCACTTTTCCACTGGCCTGAAGCTTGTAATTGGCTACAGCCTGCACCTGACCACAGTTTAGGTGCAAGACAGGTGCAAGACTATGCCAATCACGGCTCAGAGTCCTGATTGGGCAAATTTTTCCCAATCATGGGCTCACAGAGCTAAATCCCGCAGCACACTATATAAGGCGTCCCTTGCAGCCCCAGCATGTGTTTTTTGAGAGGAGATTGTTCTGTTAGCGTGTGTTCTCACTGCCGGTCTGCCGGGAGCTATTGGGGGGGTCTCATTTCTACAAAATATCTGGGAATTGTTCTAATGTTTGTGTTCTCACTGCCACCAACTATTTTGGGGATCAGTCATTTATACAAAATATCTGGTAATTGTTCTAATCTTTGTGTTCTCACTGCCACCAGCAATTGTGGGGGTTTCATTTCTACAAAATATATGGGAAATGTTCTAATCTGTGTGTTCTCACTGCCACCCATCAAGGGGTCTCACTGATTTATAGGAGGTTTCTGGGAATTGTAATCTGTGTCTTCTCACTGCCAGCTATCAGGGGGTCCCACATACTTCTACAAGATTTCTGCAAATTGTAATCTGTGTCTTGTCACTGTTGCCAGCTATCAGGGGGTCCTATCAGGGGATCTCACTGACTTGTAGGTGGTTTCTGGGAATTGTAATTTGTGTCTTGTCACTGCCACCCATCAGGGGGTCTCACTGATTTATAGGAGGTTTCTGGGAATTGTAATCTGTGTCTTGTCACTGGCTGCCAGCTATCAGTGTGTCTCACTGAGTTATACCAGAGTTCTGGAAATCTTTAATCATTATAACAGAGATGAATCAGAGTTCTGTATATCTTTAATCTATATATCACTCACCATGTCAGAAAGACCAAAAAAGGACAGGCAGACGCTCCCAGACACAGATAAGAGGGCAAGCAGCCTTTGTGTCGGGAGGCTGTGCCTCTGGTATGGTAGTCGTGGACGTGGTGCATCCTCTACAGGGGCACACTTGTCCTTTCTAACTGGTGCTGGCCATCTTAAGCAGCAGCAACATACAGAGGATTTGGTGAATTGGCTAACCAGGCCATCCTCATCCTCAAAGTCCTCTGCCAGCCAGGCTTGTAGTGCTTCACAGCCAACCTCAGCTGCCAAAGCATCTAATGCAGCCTCCATGTCCACAGCTACTCCTGCCGTAGCCTCACTATCACACACGGAGGATTCAGCTGAATTGTTTGACTATAATGACTGTGACATGCTGCTTGAGGATGCGCCGCAACTACAGTGCTCTGATTCAATCTCTGAGGTTGAGGAAGGGAGTATAATCAACCTAGAGGAAGGGGGTGCCAGTGACACACAAATAACTGGCACTCATGTTGGCCCAGCAGCTGCAGCATACTGCCAAGTTGGCTCCAGTGATGAGGAGATAGGGGGTGATGACGATGATGAGGTCACTGACTCCACCTGGGTGCCTGATCGAACAGTCAAGTGAGGAGGAGGCACAACAAACACGAGGCACAACGTCCTCTATGACCAACCGTAGCACTAGCCAGTCCAAAACATCAGATGTCAGAGCTGCTCAGGAGCAGAGCGCTGTTGTTTCAAAGCACACATCCAGGAACTCTGCTGTCTGAGAGTTCTTTAAGAAATGTGCAGCAGACCCCACCATTGCTATTTGTAATCTATGTCAGATGAGGCTCAAGCATTGGAAAGACAACGGACGCTTGGGTACCACGTGCTTGAGGCGACATATGACCACCTGCCACGCATCCTGTTGGTGCAAAACTTTGCATAGTTCCTCCTCACCTGTCTCCACCCCCATTATATGTCCTGCCATGTCATTGACTCCAACCTCCTCTGACAGGGATGATGCTACAGTAATGGATGTACCAAGTCCTTCCTCACAATGTGACAGCAACCCATCAGCTGAAGATTTACGCAGTCAGAGTACGTTGCCCCAGCTGCTGCAGCGTAAGAAAAAATATAGTCCCAACCATCCCCAAGCACAGCGTCTAAATGCCAGCTTTGCAAAATTACTCGAATTACAGCTGCTGCCTTTCCAGCTGGTGGACTCTGCTTCCTTCCGTGAATTTGCTGAATGTGCTGTACCACAGTGGCAGGTTCCAAAACGCCATTACTTTTCACGGAAGGCCATTCCAGCACTATACCAGCACGTGGAAGACAATGTTATGGAATCATTGGGAAAGGCAGACAGCAGCAAGATGCATGTGACTTTAGACACGTGGTCCAGCAAGCATGGACAGGGCCGTTACATTTCCTTCACGGCACACTGGGTAACTCTGATTGCAGCTGGGAGGGATCCAAGAGGGGGCTCTGTGCTGTAGCTTGTTCATCCACCACAGCTCCAGAAAGCTGCTTGTAAGAGGTCTGTCTGATCTACCACCACCTCTCCCTCTTCTTCCTCCTTCTCTGCCTCTGGCGAAGTGGCAGTTAAACGACGCGTGACAGGGACTATGCAATGGCTCAAGCAAAAAGATGCCATACTGTGCTTGAGCTGGTTTGTTTAGGGGACAGGAGCCACACCGGGCCAGAAATTCTGTCAGCTCTGCAGGGGCAGGTGCAGAAATGGTTAACACCACTCCAGCTTCAGCTGGGAAAGGTCGTCAGTGATAATGGCAGCAACCTTCTCTCCGCCCTATGCCAGGGTAAGTTGACGCATGTACCATGCCTAGCACACATCCTAAATCTGGTGATACAGTATTTCCTAACCAGGTACCCAGGGCTGGCAGAGCTTCTCAGTCAGGCCAGAAAAGTCTGCAGCCACTTCAGACGGTCATTCCCAGCAAGTGTTCGCCTGGCAGAAATTCAAAGAGAATTCCACCTTCCCACAAACCGTCTGATCTGTGACATGCCCACCAGGTGGAACTCGACATTAGCAATGCTGCAGCTTCTGCACAAGCAGCAGAGGGCCTTCAATGAGTACCTGTGTGAGTATGGCACAAGGACAGTTTCAGGTCAACTTGGTCCCCCCCTGCAGTGGCTGATGATCAAGGATGCATGCACTGTACTGTCACCATTTGAGGAGGCAATGAGGATGGTGAGCAGGGACAGTGCATGCATCAGTGACACAATTCCTTTAGTGTTCCTGCTGGAGCACACTCTGCAGGGAATTATAGATGTGGCTCTAGAGGCAGAGCAGCGGGAGGAAGAGGAGGCCTTCCCTAGCTCTCAAGGCCCCAGTCTTTCCGCAAACAGAATTCCAGCGGGTCCTCCTCAGAACAAGACAGGAGGAGGATAAGGAGGAGGAGGAATATTTTAGTAGTGGGGGCATTGAAGGTGGGGATTCCTCAAGGGAGGGTTTTGTGTGCCCAGAAACCCAAGGACTAGTATGTGGCTGGGAGGAGGAGTGCACGATGGGGTCATCCTCATTGAACAGGAAGACTCGGAAGCTAATGCCACCTCCAACCTACTCTGCATGGGCTCCCTTATCCTGCAAAGCCTGGAAAAGGACCCCAGGATTCGTGCTATCAAGGAGAGGGATCATTACTGGTTGGCAACCCTTCTTGATCCACGATACAAGGGTAAAGTTGCAGAGCTCATCCTGCCCGCACAGAGGGAGCACAGGATGAAACAGCTTGAGTACGCTCTAAAGCAACACTTGTGTAACACCTCTCCAGGCACAGGTAGGTTACCAAGTGATGACACAGGTGCTTCTGAGGCTGCGAATGATCAGTGGAAGAGCGGTGAAGGCCGGGGCCGCTTGACCGATGCCTTTTTAAAAATTTTTAGTCCACGATGCCCAGGGACGTCAAATGTAGGCACCCATTGACAGCGTCTTCACCGTATGGTGCAGGACTACCTAGGGGCAAGGGCAGACCTGGATACCTTTCCAGCAGATGATCCACTGGCTTACTGGGTGTTAAGATTGGATCACTGGCCAGAACTTAGCCAATATGCTATGCAGCTACTAGGTTACCCTTCATCTAGCGTGCTTTCTGAAAGGACGTTCAGTGCCGCTGGAGGTTTTATCACAGACAAAAGAGTGCGTCTGTCCACCGACTCTGTAGACCAGCTGACATTTATAAAAATGAATCAGTCCTGGATCAGCAGCTATCAATCCCCTGATGCTGACGTAACGGAATAGATCGGGGATGTATTCTGCATGCACAAAACCTCCAGCACTGAACTCTTCCACAATACCACAAAAGGGTTACGGTGTGAAGGCACTTGCTGTGACCAAAGGCACAGTATTTGGGTGCACTGACACTGACGCCTATATTACCAGTTTTATATCATTTAAATTTTTTGGACCACAGGGTCCAACCCTGCACTCTTCCACAATACCACAGAAGGGTTACGTTGTGACGGCACTGTTGTCGACACTAAAGGCCCAATTTTAAAGCACCTATTGTTACTTTCATCCAAAGCCTGCATAAGTTTCACCATAATTTAGCCCAAAAATCACTAAACTTGTTCTGCGTGTCCTAAAATGTCTCCTTTTTAATACAGGCTGCCGCCCCAAGCAGTTGTTTATGAATAGATCAAAGGAAAACCGTCTACCGTCATTTGAAACGTAATTTTTTTGTTTTTAAATGTTTCCATACATCCTACAAATTCGCCACTTGACGAGTAGGTTATGGGGACCTCCTAGGCACGATATTTGAAGGAATTTTTCTGTTTTATTTTTAACCCTTTTTTCATGGAAGACTCACTGGTCCTTTAAAAAATGTTTTTTTTAAAACTTTTTATCCTTGTTTCCTGTCCCCAGGGCACTACCCGGACCCCCATACTCCTTTTATGGCAACTATCTTGCATATATGCCCTCTTGCAGGGCACTCTAAAAATCAAACTTTTGAGTCCCATTGACATGCATTGAGTTTGGTTTGTGTTCATGTTTGAACTCGAACTTTTGAAATTGTTCGAGTTCGAATGCGAACCGAACACGGGGGTGTTCGGCTCATCCCTACTTATTAAGCCCTTCACAGTAAAAGACGTGTGCGAAATGTCATGGGGGTCTCCCCCTATTTTATTTATTTATTTCCAAAGGATTTTGCCAGGATGGATTCATTGAGATTTCTCTCGTTTTCAAGTATGTCCTGGGTTCAAGAACATTGAGTGGTTACGGTTGTTACAGAAATACAAAGTAATAAAATGCAAACTTTTAAAAACAAAACACAAATATACAGATTAACATATCATGGGAAGGGCTAGAACCTTGGGTTAATTAGGGTGATTTGCAAAGTGGAAGCAGCTGGAAAGTAAGTTACAAATTTCAGACCAGCACTGGGTTGGTTGGAGGGTGGGACAGCAGGGTCCAGAAGCAAGCGCTGTGGCAGAAGGTGATGTGAGCTTGTGGCAGGGTTTTAAGTTCAGCGTCCAGAAGCAAGCGCTGTGGCAGAGGGTGATGTGAGCTTGTGGCAGGGCTTTAAGTTCAGGGTCCAGAAGCAAGCGCTGTGGCAGAGGGTGATGTGAGCTTGTGGCAAGGCTTTAAGTTCAGGGTCCAGAAGCACCATTCGGCGCCGGATCGCGGCCTAGTTCCTTTAGGGGCCGCTGTCTTTGAATGAGGGGGAGCACAGGAAGGAGAACACTATAAACAAAAAAGAAGAGGGGGCGCTGGGGTGGCAGTAGGTGGAGGGGGAGAAATAACACAATGATGGAGCAAAAACAGCAGCTAAGTTCTCAAAGGGTCTTTCCCAAACAACCCAAAAAGGTACACGTGGACAAGAGAAGAAGAACAGCGCTAGTACAGTGCCCCACTAATGCGGGAGGTAAAAAAGTACACCACAGGTAGATTTGATATGTATGTGGACCTTCAAAAATTTAAGCGCAAGTTAGCGTTGAAAAAATATTTTCATAAAACAGCGGTAAGGAAGGAAGAGGATGGCAATATAGATTATGTGCACACTACCTTAAAAAATAAGTCCATTTTTTACCCTGAGCACATGTTATCCAAGGAGATAGCCACTTTCGAAACCATGGTTTTGAATGACTTGGATAAATTAGAGAAGAAATGTAGCCGTATGGGTAGCAACTTAACGAGACTGGAGAAGGAGACGTTGAAAGACCTACGGGAAGATGAACAAATTATCGTAAAGCCAGCGGATAAAAGGAGGGGTTGTTATTTTATCTAAGCAACAGTATGTGGTAGAAGCCGGCAGAATCTTGAGTGATCAGGACACTTATGAATTGTTGAAAGGTGACCCCATGGAGAAAATTATTAACATAGTCGAGAGATTCCTAATAAAAGGGAGGGATGAAGGTATCCTTAACGAACGGGAATTCGAATATCTTAAGGTCCCCCACCCACGTATTCCAGTTTTTTACTGGCTCCCCAAGCTTCATAAAAGTATCACCTGTCCTCCGGGCAGACCAATTATAGCAGGTATCGATGGGGTCTCCAGCAGAATATCTGAGTACCTCGATCACCTGCTGCAACCTATTGTGGCTTTGGGACCTTCCCATCTTAAGGATAGCATTAGTGTTCTTCAGGAATTGGAACAATTAGAATGGCAACCGGGGTATTGGCTTGTAACAGGAGATGTGGCGTCCTTGTATACTATAATTCCCCATAATAAGGGATGTGAGGCGGTTACCCATTTCCTTGAGGGGTCAGGAAACTTCTCCCAGAAGCAAATTGACTATACAGTGGAGGGCATTTTGATGGTCCTCGAGAATAATTTTTTCTCGTTTGATGGTAAATTTTTCCTGCAGAAGAGAGGTATGGCTATGGGGGCGAGGTTCGCGCCCAGCTATGCGAACCTGTTTATGGTCCACTGGGAATCCCAGTGGGTCTATGGTTCGCATGGCTGGGCACCTGACCTCGTCCTCTATAGGAGGTACATCGATGATGTCCTCCTTATATGGAGAGGTACGGAGGATGGTCTTAAATCATTCATGGACCATCTGAACACTAATGACTGGGGCATTAATTTGTCATTTAATTGGAGCACTACCATGGTCAACTTTCTAGATTTAGAGATATATGTTAGGGAAGGGCTATTGCATACACGCACTTTCTTCAAACCCACTGATGTCAATAGCTTTATTCACCTTAATAGCGGACATTTGTCATGCTGGCTTGAGGGAATTCCCCGAGGGCAAATATTGAGGATGAAACGTAACTGTACCGATCCAAAAGAATATCAGCAGCAGGCAGATAAATTGACCGGTGCCTTTGTCGAAAAAGGTTATGACAAGGACACCGTTCTAAACATTGTGGAGGAAGTTAAGACTATGGATAGGTGTTCCCTCATTGAGTACCGAGCACGTAAGGATCCCGTACCCCAAAATTCCGCTGCAGTCCCTTTCATCTTTGACTATAGTGTAGGCAATAGGGGTATTAGACATATAGTCCGCCAGTATTGGGAGATCCTTAGGCAGGACCCTATCCTGCGAGACATCATCCCCGATAAACCTCGCTTTATTTGTAGGGGGGCCAAAAACATCAAGGACATTGTAGTTAATAGTGCCTACGTCAGTAGAAGGGATAGTGGAGCTCGTATTCTGGGGGTTCGGGATGGATTCTATAAGTGCGGGAAATGCTTAGGTTGTAAGAACTTCTGTAAGATCAAAAGATTTCATGATATGACTATAGGTGGTAAGATCATACGCATTAAGGGTATACTTAATTGTGCTTCCAAATATGTTATATATTGTCTTACATGTCCATGTGGACTCCATTATATTGGTAGAACGTCTAGATCCCTGTCTGTCAGAATAGGGGAGCATCTTCGTAACATAAGAAAAGGGCATGAGCTACATAGTTTATCCTTGCACTTTAAGGAAATACATGCATGCGATCCAGCGGGATTAGAGTTTTGCATTCTTAAGAAGGTTAAGAGGAGTTGGAGGGGGGGTGATTTGGACCTTATTTTGGCTAAGGAGGAAATGAGGTTCATTTTCGAATGCGGTACCCTGATTCCTGCTGGCCTGAACAGTGATTTTGAGATTCGTCACTTTTTATGAGTTATATATTTTTTCAGTTTTATTATTGTATTTCTATTTTTTGCCCTGGCTGTGATCTCCATTGGCCAAATTTTTGGTGTCTAATGGAGCTAGGTCAATTTTTTGCCCCATGTGGTATTAATATATTGGTTTATTTTTATTATTATTTTTTTCTGTATCTACCTCATGTAATATGTTTTTTTATGGTATATGTGTACCTTTTTTTCCCTCTTTTTTATTGGTTTTCGTTTTGTATTATTTATTCGCTTATCATCATCTGCTTTCTTATGCCGTTTTTTACATGTTCTCTTTTCCACATATGGAACTTGTACCTCATGGAGACATGTATGCCCTAATGGAGTATACGTCTGTCACAAGGATGTGACTTGCGGAGTAGATGTATAGTCCTGTCGATCTAGTTTGAAGACTAAAGACTTCCTCCACAAGGGTGGCGTCTGCATTAAGTATCCTGTGTGCGAGAGGAGAAAGATCGGCGATCGGGCACTACGGCGCATGCGCCCGCCCCTGTATAGGGAACTGCGCTATCTCACTTCCGGAAGGGAACCCCGGAAGTGTTTTGAACCAGGTTGGAACACAGAGAGGACCGGAAGGGGCGCCCTGCCAACACACCTGCAAATTTGTAAACATTATGAATGTTATTATAAAAGCTTGCCTGTTAGACTTGTGTAAACTTTATTCTTTTTCTGGACACCAACTGATGAAGCTGCGTTAGCGGCGAAACGCGTTTTGGATGTATTTCTTTATTTTATTCTTTTATTAAATCGTTTTTTATCTCTTGATGGTGAAGTTATTTTTTACTTCTACATAACGAAGAGGGTTTGGTGTATCCCTTTCTACACCCAGGCGCCTGTACAGAGCCAGTGAATCCACACAGGCTCTCCACCACGTAAGTGTTGTGACCACCTGGCCTGTACTATCTTGTAGTCTGCAATACTGTACTATGGTCTGTGTCTGCTTCGTTTCATGTACGGCCCATGTGAATAATTTCTGGAAACTGTATGAAGACGGGACGGGGTCATCCCTGAAGGGACCCACTGCGATCATAGTGAGCCTTTATTGTACAGGCTCCAGTACATGTGAGTTCCACCATTTCACGTATCCTATCCACATCTGTACATAGGCATACTGCACCATATGTGTTTTTTCCTTGTTTTTTAGCTTTTATGCACATTGATCATCATCTGCGTCCACTGGACTAAAGGTTTTTCAGGTCATTACTGCATTATATTGTAACCACATTTTTTCTGGGGTGCACTTACCCTACCTGTGGTGTACTTTTTTACCTCCCGCATTAGTGGGGCACTGTACTAGCGCTGTTCTTCTTCTCTTGTCCACGAGCACAGGAAGGAGCCTCCTGTAACATGCAGAGAGGGAGCACAGGAAGGAGCCTCCTGTAACATGCAGAGAGGGAGCACAGGAAGGAGCCTCCTGTAACATGCAGAGGGGGAGCACAGGAAGGAGCCTCCTGTAACATGCAGAGAGGGATCACAGGAAGGAGCCTCCTGTAACATGCAGAGAGGGAGCACAGGAAGGAGCCTCCTGTAACATGCAGAGAGGGAGCACAGGAAGGAGCCTCCTGTAACATGCAGAGTGGGAGCACAGGAAGGAGCCTCCTGTAACATGCAGAAGGGGAGCACAGGAAGGAGCCTCCTGTAACATGCAGAGGGGGAGCACAGGAAGGAGCCTCCTGTAACATGCAGACATTGCAGGAAAGAAACCAAACCCCTGCCCCATAGCATGTATACAGCTGTATATTGTAAATGTCCATAGAATCAATGACAATCTGACAGCGCTGACAACCCCACATATATCCATAATGTATATGTACAGTATATACAACATTCACACACACTTACACCATGAGAGTTAGATAAATCCCCTCCTCACACATACAAATACATTGCTCACATCAGATACCATGAACCTCAGACCATGTGGTCGTGTGACCCAGGAAATATAACTGTGGGACAGCTTTCTGGCTGGATTAATCAGATTTTAAGATTTGTTTTTTAGCTGTGCAGGTAATGACATTAACATGGAGTGTCCCTGCAGAGGAATTGTAACATGAACACTTACCTCAGAGAGAGGTCGACCCTCTATAGTGGCCAGTGTGACCATTAGCAGCAGAAGCAGCATCTTTCCTTGTAGCGATATCTTCTCCAATGAATCCTGTCTGGATGCAGGAACACCTTCTCGTGGCATCAGACTTGGAAGCCTCTGAATGTTGGCAGGTATATGTGGTTCCGTCATTGACTTTATTTGCTTATTTTATACATGGCAGTAATGCTGCGACTTAACCGGCTCCATTCAGTCTGCATGTGTCTAACAGGATTATTCAGAGAGAGCCGATCTGGCCCCGAAATGGCCTGAACAGTGTATTTCCTCGTACGGTGACATTTTGGGACCATTCGGCTATTCAGAGAGCAGGCAGTTTGCCAAATTTTTGCAAATTGCCTGCATCCACGGTGCCTGTTCAACAGCAGTGAAATCCCCCATAGAGAAGCAATGGTTAATCTATTCACATTGAACAGCAGAGAAATGTCCTAATGTTCAGTGGCTTCATTCGGCAGGTTTATTCAGGCGAATCCCATAGGCTTCAATGTTAAATATATTCCCGTTTTAATCCAATGTCTAATAAACCGTTTATTATTTTAATTTGCAACAAAAAGTCTATTTTTTAGAATCTTTAGGCATTTTCCGGGGAGGGAATTCTGCTTATTTATTTTTTTAATACCAGGTTTTTTTTCTGTAACAGACCTTTTTATTATCTTTCATAGGACCTTATATGTAAATTCCAGACATTTTCATTCAGTATTTTTTTTGCAAACAGCGTTTCAATTTTAACACTTTCAATAGTTTAGTTTTTTGTTTTTTTTACCCGTCCGGCAGCTTGTCAGCTTTCTTCTTTGGCTCTTCGGCTGCGTTTGGTGGCCCTCCGGCAGATTTACGGCAGTTGTCCAGCAGCAGGTTTGCGGCGGTTTACAGGATCTAATCCGATAGCAGTATAAGTGCCAAAATTTATGGAACCAATGATTTTGCTAGTTTTGCAGCTTTTTCATTTTGCGGCTTTGTGGCGACTTTTCCCTGCACTCCGGGGACCCTGCAGAGAATGCAGAATTCACTGCAGGGTGGGAAAATTGATTCCCCGACGTGCAGGGAACAACAGAGCACTGAAATGTCAGCGGCATATCGGTGCTCTGTGAATAACCTTGATAAAGGGTAAAGCGCTGTCCATGACCACCGGGTGGCACCAATAATACATGTCATTCGCTATAAAGATAGGGATTATGCTCTTTAAAGATTGATACATTAAACAAAAATGTATATAAATAAATACCAGAAAGCAATAAATAGGCCGGTATCTTGGGTCCCTGCAGCATCTGTGACAATTGGAAGGTATTGTGCTACAATGTAACCAGGGGTCAGGTCCAGGGGGAACGCGTGGGAACGGAGTTCCTGCATTAATTTTGCAGAGGGAACTGAGTTCTCTTTGGTCCAATACACTATAAAGCTTTTGTTCATATGCTCAATCATATATTTCCCTGCTAAGTCACAATAATATAGGATTTATCATATATTTTTGCTACATTCCATATATATCAGATTTGAGTGTGTGTTTGACTTACGTGTGAGATGAGAATTGCTAACTGGGGGGACAGAAATCTTGGTGAGTTCCCTCACTTCTTTTTTTAGGACTCGACCCCTGAATGTAACTACATGACCCACCATTGTGACATGTTAAAAGAGCTAAACTGGCCGTCGCTGGAATCCAGACGCACCCTTCACCTTACCAACCAGGTGTTTAAGAGCTTTTCTGGGAAGCTGCCACCCTACTTGAATAGGCTGTTCCCCAGCAGTTCCCTCACCCTATAACCTCCGATCCAGGACCTGCATCTTACTTGCAATACCACAATACAAAAAAGACAGTGGCTCCATCCTCATTTTCCTACAGAGCACCACAAATATGGAATAACCTCCCAGACGTCATCAAATCTTCCCCACGTCTAAAGTCACTTAAGAGCTCCCTATTAACATACCTCAATACAGAAAGGGCCTGTAAACATGTAACATAGTGACTATATACAGAATGCACCTGTAAACATGTAACACAGTAACTATATATAGAATGCGCCTGTAAACATGTAACACAGTGACTATATACAGAATGCACCTGTAAACATGTAACAGTGACTATATACAGAATGCACCTGTAAACATGTAACACAGTGACTATATACAGAATGCACATGAAAACATGTAACACAGTGACTATATACAGAATGTACCTGTAAACATGTAACACAGTGACTATATACAGAATGCACCTGTAAACATGTAACACAGTGACTATATACAGAATACACCTGTAAACATGTAACACAGTGACTATATACAGAATGCACCTGTAAACATGTAACACAGTGACTATATACAGAATGCACCTGTAAACATGTAACACAGTGACTATATACAGAATGCACCTGTAAACATGTAACACAGTGACTATATACAGAATGCACCTGTAAACATGTAACATAGTGACTATATACAGATTGCACCTGTAAACATGTAACACAATGACCATATACAGAATGCGCCTGTAAACATGTAACACAGTGACTATATACAGGATGCACCTGTAAACATGTAACATAGTGACTGACTATATACAGAATGCACCTGTAAACATGTAACACAATGACTATATACAGAATGCGCCTGTAAATATGTAACACAGTGACTTTATACAGAATGCACCTGTAAACATGTAACATAGTGACTATATACAGAATGCACCTGTAAACATGTAACAGTGACTATATACAGAATGCACCTGTAAACATGTAACACAGTGACTATATACAGAATGCATCTGTAAACATGTAACACAGTGACTATATACAGAATGCACCTGTAAACATGTAACACAGTGACTATATACAGAATGCACCTGTAAACATGTAACAAAGTGACTATATTTCCTACATATTTATTTTCTGGGTTAATCTGTATATTTGTGTTTTTAATAGCTTGCATTTTATTACTTTGTATTTCTGTAACACTATAACAATTCAATGTTCTTGAATCCATGACATACTGAAAACCAGAGAAATCTCAATGTATCCATCCTGGTAAAACACTTAATAAATAAATAAATAAATATATGTGTGTCTTTCTTTTGTCTCTGAGTGTGTGTCTGGGTGTTTGTATACAGCTGTGTATGATTGTGTCTGGGTGAGCTGTTCGGTTCGATATGTTCGGAGTTCAATTCGAACATCGCTCGTTCGGCTGTTCGCGAACTCCGAGCATTTCCGCGTGTTCGCTGCATGTTTGCCCACAATGCACCACAATGGACCACAATGCACTTTTCCACTGACCTGAAGCTTGTAATTGGCTACAGCCTGCACCTGACCACAGTTTAGGTGCAAGACAGGTGCAAGACTATGCCAATCACGGCTCAGAGTCCTGATTGGGCAAATTTTGTCCAATCATGGGCTCACAGAGCTAAGTCCCGCAGCACACTATATAAGGCTTCACACAGCCCCCAGAACGTGTTTTTTGAGAGGAGATTGTGGTGTTAGTGTGTGTTCTCACTGACAGCAGCTATTGAGGGGGTCTCACTTCTAGAAGATATCTGGGAATTGTGGTAATCTGTGTGTTCTCACTGCCACCCATCAGGGGTCTCACTGATTTATAGGAGGTCTCAGGGAAATGTAATCTGTGTCTTCTCACTGCCAGCTATGAGGGGGTCCCACATACTTCTAGCAGATTTCTACAAATTGTAATCTGTGTCTTGTCACTGTCACCCATCAGGGGGTTTCACTGATTTATAGGAGGTTCCTGGGAATTGTAATTTGTGTCTTCTCACTGCCAGCTATCAGGGGGTCTCACATAGGGATGTGCGTTTCGGGTTCCGGAATTTCGGAATTTTCACGAAATTTCCCGATTCGTGTTTTCGGATGCGGCCGATTTTCCAAAAATTTTTAGATCCGAAAATGGCAGATCCGAAAAGTTTTCCGAGCCGAAACGAAATATTTTCGGAATTTTCGAATGGACTTGAAATGTGTCAAATCGAAATTTATTTTTGCTACATTCATGATTTTGGTTCCATTCTTGATTTCGGTTCCATTTCGGTAATTCTGGACATCGTATATTTATTATTATCGGTTATATCGCTGATTCTGTAAATTTTGTGTTTGTAAATGCGTATTTTTGATCAACTATTTTTCCGTTTTAAAACCTTTTGTTCTGGTTTTTATTTTTAAAGTCAGACCATTCGGGTCAGTTTAGCGTTTTTTAAATCGTTTTGTTCATTTTTTTTGTTCCTTGGCTTTCATAACATTTTAATATGATTAAATAAAGTTGTGAAATGGAAAAACAAACCAAAAATTTATTATAAAAAAATATATAAAGTATAAAAAAAGTAAACCATAGCAGTTTCCGTCAAAACAAATAGAGTTAGACACTTTGAAACGAGGAGAACAGAGGTTCCGAAAAAAACGAAAATTTCCGAAATCTCGAAGTCGATACAAAAAACGAGCAAAGTGACCCGAAAATACGAAAAGTGGTCGATATTCCGAAAAAAAATGTACACGAAAAACGAGTCGAACCGAACCAAATCAAAACAGACATCGGTCGAAACGAGCCGAATCGAAAAGTTTAAACATCCGAACGAGCTGAACCAAATCGAACCGAAAAAAAAATCGGTGCACAAGCCTAGTCTCACAGACTTATTGGAGAATTCTGAGAATTTTAATCTGTGTCTTGTCACTGGCTGCCAGCTATCAGGGTGTCTCACTGAGTTATACCAGAGTTCTGGAAATCTTTAATCTAGATCAGGGTTTCTCGACTCCAGTTCTCAGGACCCACTACAGGCCAGATTTTGCAGATCACCTTGGGGAAATGCAGACTGAATACTGCAATCACTGAGCAGCTAATTAGATCACCTGTGCTGTGCTTCAGATATCCCACAAACCAGGCCTGTTAGTGGGTCCAGAGGATACGAGTTGAGAAACACTGATCTTTCTAGATAACGCAGTTGAATCAGAGTTCTGTATATCTTCAATCTATATATCACTCACCATGTCAGAAAGACCAAAAAGGACAGGCAGACGCTCAAAGTCACATAGAAGAGGGCAAGCAGCCTCTGTGTCGGAATGCTGTGCCCCTGGTCGTTGTGGACGTGGTGCATCCTCAGCAGGGGCACGCTTGTCCTTGTTTCTAACTGGTGCTGGCCATCTTAAGCAGTAGCAACATACAGAGGATTTGCAGGATTATTATTATTATTATTATTTATTTATAAAGCGCCAGCATATTCCGCAGCACTGTACAATAGGCACAGTATAGACAGGGTTACAATACATTGAACAACATTTGACAAACAGTACAGGAGGAGATGAGGGCCCTATTCCCGTAGGAACTCACAATCTAGGAGGGTTGGGGTTGGAAACAGGAGGAGAGGACTGTAAGGTGAGAGTGATTGATGGTTGCGTCAGTGAGTTGGGTGGTCGGCTTCGCTAAATAGGAATGTTTTAAGGAGCGTTTGAAGGAAGAGAAGTTAGGGGAAAGTCTGACAGTACGAGGGAGAGCGTTCCAGAGAGTGGGGGCTGCGCGTGAGAAATCCTGCAGTCTATCATGGGAAGAGGTGATGCGGGGAGAAGCTAGGCGCAGGTCACTGTTTGACCTTAGGGAGCGGCTGGGGTGTATTTGGTGATTAGTGAGGACAGGTAGTGGGAGCTGAGTTAGTGAGGGTTTTGTAGGTAAGGATAAGGATTTTGAATTTAATTCTGCAGTGGATGGGGAGCCAGTGAAGGGACTCGCAGAGGGGAGCGGCAGAGACAGAGCGGCGGGTGAGGTGAATAAGCCTGGCGGAGGCGTTCAGGATGGATTGTAGGGGGGAGAGGCGGGACAGAGGGAGGCCAGATAAGAGATTATTGCAATAGTCGAGTCGGGAGATTACCAGGGCGTGTATGAGTTGTTTTGTGGTGACAGCGGTAAGAAATGGCCGAATTCTGGAAATATTACGCAGTTGGTATCGGCAGGAGGAGGAAAGAGATTTGATGTGGGGAATGAAGGAAAGAGCAGAGTCAAGTGTAACTCCAAGACAGCAAACTTGGTTTGATGGGGAGATGATGATACCCTCCACCGTGATAGAGAAGTCAGGAGGTGGGGAGGCATTGGAGGGAGGAATAAGTAGGAGCTCAGTCTTTGACATGTTGATGTTGATCTTTAGGTGGTGGGAGGCCATCCAGGAGGAGATGCCAGATAAACAGTCACTGACTTTTGAAAAGACAGGGGGAGAGAGATCAGGGGTAGAGAGGTAGATCTGAATGTCATCAGCGTAGAGGTGGTAATTAAAGCAAAGCTGTTGATGATTTTGCCCAGGGAGGAGGTGTAGATGGAAAAGAGCAGAGGACCAAGGACAGAGCCTTGAGGTACACCAACAGATAGAGGCAATGAAGAGGAGGAGTTACCAGCAAAGGACACACAGAAGGACCTGTTGGATAAATAGGAGTCAACCCAAGCAAGTGCAGTGTCACCGAGACCCAGAGAGTTGAGGGTCTGTAGAAGGAGGGGGTGGTCAACAGTGTCAAAAGCAGCCGAGAGGTCAAGCAGGATGAGAATAGAATAGTGGCCGTGTTTTTTAGCAGTTAGGAGGTCGTTGGTGTCTTTGAGGGCAGTTTCAGTTGAGTGTAGGGGATGGAAGCCAGATTGCAGGGGGTCAAGTAGAGAATTGGAGGACAGGAAGAGGGAGAGGCGGTTGAAGACTAGTTTTTCTAAGAGCTTAGAGGTAAAGGGAAGCAGAGATACAGGGCAGTAGTTGGATGGAGAGTTGGGATCGAGGGATGGTTTCTTTAGTAAAGGGGTAGCTAGCGCGTGATTGAAGGCGGATGGAAAGGAGCCAGTGGAGAGAGATAGGCTGAAGATGTGTGTGAGAGCAGGGGTGAGGGAGGAGGAGAGGGGAGGAATTAGATGTGAGGGAATGGGGTCGAGTGGGCACATGGTGAGATGTGAGGAGGACAATAAGGAATTAACTTCCTCCTCAGTGGCTGGGAGGAAGCGGTAGAGGGTGGCAGAGGGGACCTGTGGGAGTGGAGGTGGCAGATAACTATCTTGTGTTGGGATGTTGCTTCTGATAGTTAGAGTTTTACTGAGGAAGTAGTCTGCCCGGTCTTGAGCGCTGAAGGCAGCTGAGGGGGGAGGTGCAGGTGGGTAGAGGAGGGTGTTGAAGGTGGACCAGAGCCGTTTAGGGTTGGAGGACAGCTAAGATATAAGAGATGAGAAGAAGGATTGTTTGGCCAAGTGGAGGGCAGAGGTGTATGACCGGAGAATAAACTTGAAGTGAACAAAATCAGCTTCAGAGCGGGATTTCCTCCAGGCACGCTCTGCAGTGCGGGAGCAGCTTTGCAAGTAGCGAGTCTGGAGGGTGTGCCAGGGCTGAAGCTGGCGGCGTGGGACCTTACAGAGTCAAAGAGGAGCAAGAGTGTCTAGAGCAGAGATAAGAGTAGTGTTGTAGTGATTAGTGGCAGCATCAGGGCAGGTGAAGGATGAGGTGTGAGGGAGGTGGTGAAGTAGATTGGAGAATTGATGGGGATCCACAGCATGTAGATTTCTGCGAGTGTGTGTGCGGGGTGGGGGAGCAGGGTGTTTAGGAAGTCCAGATAGGTTGAAAGAGAGAAGGTGGTGGTCAGAGATGGGGAAAGGGCGACAGTTGAACTCAGAAATGGAGCAGAGGTTGGAAAAGACAAGGTCAATAGCGTGACCATCGCGGTGGGTAGGGAGGAGGGAGGATTGTGTGAGTCCAAGGGATGACGTGAGTGAAAGAAATTTGGAGGCAGCAGGGGCGGAAGGATCATCAATGGGAATGTTGAAGTCCCCGAGAATTAGGAATGGAAGATTAGAAGACAGGAAGTGAGAAAGCCAGGTAGCTAAGTGGTCAAAGAACTGAGAGGTTGGTCCCGGTGGGCGGTAGATGACTGCCACCCTGAGGGCCAGAGGAGAGAACAGGCGGATGCAGTGTGTCTCAAAGGAGGAGAAGGAGAGGGATGGGGGTGGAGGGAGATGCTGGTAGATGCAGGTGGGAGAGAGCAGGATTCCAACCCTGCCACCATTTCTCTCACCCGGTCTGGGGGTATGGCTCAAGTGTTGACCGCCATATGAGAGAGCAGCAACGGAGGCCGTGTCAGAGGGAGTTAGCCAGGTTTCAGTTAAAGCTAGGAGGTTGAAGGAGTTTGAAAGGAAAAGGTCATTGATTGCTGTGAGTTTGTTGCACACAGAGCGAGCGTTCCAGAGGGCGCAGGAGAAAGAGGACAGGCGCTGAGAGTTTATGGGAATGAGGTTGCTGGGCTTGCAGGGAGGTGATTTATGTGCGATGGAGATAGGATGAGAGGGAAGTATTGGATGTGTGTGTTGTGGGGCCAGGGTTAGGGGACATGTCACCTGCATAGAGTAACAGTAGGAGGGTGAGAAAAAATTGGCTAACCAGGATTGGCTAACCAGGCCATCCTCATCCTCCGAGTCCTCTGCCAGCCAGGCTTGTAGTGGTTTACAGTCCACCTCAGCTGCCAAAACATCTAATGCAGCCTCCATGTCCACAGATACTCCTGCCGTAACCTCACTTTCAAACACGGAGGAGTCAGCTGAATTGTTCGACTACAATGCTGCTTGAGGATGCGCAGCAACTCCAGTGCTCTGATTCAATCAGCAGCTGCTGAAAATTGCGAGGTTGGCTACAGTGACGAGGAGATAGGGGTGATGATGACAATGATGATAAGGTCACTGACTCCACCTGGGTGCCAGATCGAACAGAGGAGTCAAGTGAGGAGGAGGATGAGGCGCAACAAACACGAGGCACAATGTCCTCTATGACCAACCGTAGCCAGTCCAAGGCATCAGATGTCAGAGCTGCTCAGGTGCAGAGCGCTGTTGTCTCAAAGCACACACGCAGGAACTCTGATGTCTGAGAGTTCTTTAAGAAATGTGCAGCAGACCGCACCGCTGCTATTTGTAATCTATGTCAGATTGTCACGGTTCCCGGATCCCACCACGCAGTCCTTAACCACTTGGCTGCTATGGACGCGCTCAGCACGTCCAGCCAAGTGGTTCTCCTGTGCTACGGACGCGCTCAGCGCGTCCGAGCACAGGAGGCAGTTATCCGCCGGATTCCGGAGGATTGCTGCGCCTCCCAGGTGCTGGATGACATCTTGGATGTCAGTCCAGCACTCGGGAGCCCGGCGGGGACATTAGATGTCATTGCGGCTACGCGATGACATCTAATTCAGGCGCCCCCCCCCCCGCATGTGCGGAGGAGGCGCCTGAAAGGGAGGGGGTGAGGTCGTTCGGACCTCTCTCCCTCCCGATCGCCGGGGAGCAGGGGGTTAAGACAGACACCGCTTGGAAGGGCACAGCCTGCCCTTCCAAACGGTGGCTCTCATTAACCCCTGGGGAGCCGGATCACGAATCGGCGCTGAAAAGCGCCGGTTTGTGATCCTTTCCCGGAGCTGGCCGACATCTTGGATGTCGGCCAAGCCTCCGGGAACTCCCCCTGAGGACTGGCGTCATCGTGCATAGCACGATGACGCCAGTCCTGGAGTTAACCCCTAGCTGCCACCAACGGTGGAGATAGGGGATTCCAATGAATCCGCTATCTCCCAATCCGTGGCAGCTAGGGGTTAATGTTTGGTACTGTTGGATCGGCCAGAGCATGGCCGTTCCAACGATACCAAACACCACTGTGAAAAAAGTTTAAAAAAAAAAAGAAAAAAAGAAAATAAAAATGAAAAAATATTTAAATTTTTTTTTATAAAAAATAAACAAGTTTTTTTTTTTTTTTTGGTTTGTTAATGCAGCAATATTGTTCCCATTTCAATTATAATGTGAACAATGATGCTGCACTAATGATTTTTGTTTGTTAAAAATCGCGTAATTTCCCCCAAAAAAAAATGTAACGAGACCCCATCTCTAATTTTTTTAACAAGCGCACCCCATACAAAATATAACCGCAATTGCTCGCATGTTAACATGTGAAAAAAAATCACTTTACACGTTGTAAATTATTGAAAATTCATATTTTATTGCATTTTTTGTTATAATATACAGACAGGTCATGACGTATACATATAATAATGACATTTTATTAATTTGCCGAGTCTGACGGAAAGAACGATATATAATATGTCTGGGTCATATACTAAAATAAGCCTTCAAAACGCATTTAAACATGATGATCAAAACCGGTAAAAATGACCTCAGCACAGGGGCGTGAAACGCCTCAGCAGCGAAAGGGTTAAAGCCCAACACTCCACAGAGCCCAAAAGCTACCAACAGGGTATTCGTAGAAGAATCCCTAACTGTCTGGTCCTTAATAGGGATGAGCCGAACACATTCGAGTTCGGGTTCGTACCTGAACCCGAACATTCCAAATGTTCGAATCCAAACCCGAACCCGAACTCAATACAAATTAATAGGGCTGAAAATTCGGTTTTTAGAGTGGCCTCCAAGATGGCATATAAGCTAGATGTTTGCCATAAAAGGTGTATGGGGGTCCAGGTAGTGCCCTGGGGGACAGGAAACAAGGACAAAAAGTAAAAAAAAAACGTTTTTAAAAGGGACAGAGAGTTTTCCATGAAATAAGGGTTAAAAATAAAAATGAAAAATTCCTTCAAATATCATGCCTAGGTGGTCCCCATAACCTACCCGTGAAGTGGCGGATTTCTAAGATGTATAGAAACACTTGAAAACAAAAAAATTACGTTTCAAATGACAGTAAATGCTTTTCCTTTAATCTATCCATAAACAACTGCTTGGGGCGGCAGTCTGTATGAAAAGAGGAGACATTTTCGGACACGTTTTTTGGCTAAATTATTGTGAAACTTATGCAGGCTTTGGATGAAAGTAACAATAGGTGCTTTAGAATTGGGCCTTTAGCGTCGGCAACAGTGCCGTCACACCGTAACCCCTCTGAGGATATGAATCTGATACAAGCGTCAGTGGCAGTGCACACAAATATTGTGCTTTTGGAGCCAGGCCTGCAAGTACTATCATACATCATATCATATCTGTAGTATTGTGGAAGAATGCAGGGGTGGACCTTGCGGTCCTATATTAGAAAGATATGAATCTAGTAAAGGCGTCAGTGCACCCAGATATTGTGCTTTTGGTGCCAGACTGCCAGCAAGTACTATTATCATACGGTAACCCCTCTGTAGTATTGTGGAAGAGTACATGGTTGGACCCTGCTGTTCAAAAAATTAAAAAGATATAAACCTGGCACAGGCGTCAGTGCAGCCAAATATTGTGCCTTTCATGGCAGCAAGTGCATTCACACCGTAAACCTTTTGTGGGATTGTGGAAGAGTGCAGGGTTGGACCCTGCTGTTCCAAAAATTAAAATGATATAGATGTGGCACAGGCGTCAGTGCAGCCAAATATTGTGCCTTTCATGGCAGCAAGTGCATTCACACCGTAACCCTTTTGTGGTATTGTGGAAGATTTCATTGCTGGAGGTTTTGTGCATGCAGAAGACATCCCCGATCTATTCAGTTAAGTCAGCATCAGGGGATTGATAACTGCTGATCCAGGACTGATTCATTTTTATAAAAGTCAGCCGGTCTACAGAGTCGGTGGACAGACGCACTCTTTTGTCTGTGATAAAACCTCCAGTGGCACTTAACGTCCTTTCAGAAAGGACGCTAGATGAAGGGCAACCTAGTAGCTGCATAGCATATTGGCTAAGTTCTGGCCAGCGATCCAATCTCAACACCCAGTATGCCAGTGGATCATCTGCTGGAAAGGTATCCAGGTCTGCCCTTGCCTCTAGGTAGTCCTGCACCATATGGTGAAGACGCTGGCAATGGGTGCCTACATTTGACGTTCCTGGGCGTCGTGGACTAAAATTTTTTTCAATTGCATCAGTCAAGCGGCCCTGGCCTTCACCACTATTCCTCTGATCATCCGCAGCCTCAGAAGCACATGTGTCATCACTTGGTAACCTACCAGTGCCTGGAAAGGTGTTACACAAGTGTTGCTTTAGAGCGTCCTCAAGTTTTTCATCCTGTGCTCCCTCTGTGTGGGCAGGATGAGCTCTGCAACTTTACCCTTGTATCGTGGATCAAGAAGGGTTGCCAACAGGTAATGATCCCTCTCCTTGATAGCATGAATCCTGGGGTCCTTTAGCAGGCTTTGCATCATAAGGGAGCCCATGCAGTGTAGGTTGGAGGTGGCACTAGCTTCCGAGTCTTCCTGGTCAATGAGGATGACCCCATCGTGCACTTCCTCCTCCCAGCCACGCACTAGCCCTTGTGTTTCTGGGTACACGAGAACATCCCTTGAGGAATCCCCACCTTCAATGCCCCCACTACTTAAATATTCCTCCTCCTCCTCATCCTCCTCCTGTCTGATCTGAGTAGGACCCACTGGAATGCTGTCTGCGGAAAGACTGGGGCCTTGAGAGCTAGGGAAGGCCTCCTCTTCCTCCCACTGCTCTGCCTCTAGAGCCACATCTATAATTCCCCGCAGAGTGTGCTCCAGCAGGAACACTAAAGGAATTGTGCCACTGATGTATGCACTGACCCTGCTCACCATCCTCGTTGCCTCCTCAAATGGTGACAGTACAGTGCATGCATCCTTGATCATCAGCCACTGCGGGGGGAAAAAAACAAGTTGACCATAACCTGTCCTTGTGCCATACTCACACAGGTACTCGTTGATGTCCCTCTGCTGCTTGTGCAGTCGCTGCAGCATTGCTAATGTCGAGTTCCACCTGGTGGGCATGTCACAGATCAGACGGTTTGTGGGAAGGTGGAATTCTCTTTGAATTTCTGCTAGGCGAACGCTTGCTGGGAATGACCGTCTGAAGTGGCTGCAGACTTTTCTGGCCTGGCTGAGAAGCTCTGGCAGCCCTGGGTACTCGGTTAGGAAACGCTGTACCACTAGATTTAGGATGTGTGCTAGGCATAGTACATGCATCAATTTACCCTTGTGTAGGGCAGAGAGAAGGTTGCTGCCATTATCGCAGACGATCATTCCCAGCTGAAGCTGGCGTGGTGTTAACCATCTCTGCACCTGCCCCTGCAGAGCTGACAGAATTTCTGGCCCGGTGTGGCTCCTGTCCCCTAAACTAGCCAGCTCAAGCACAGTATGGCATCTTTTTGCTGGAGTCATTGCGCAGCCCCTGCCACGCGGTTTAACTGCCACTTCGCCAGAGACAGAGAAAGAGGAGGAGGAAGAGGTGGTGTAGCAGACAGACCTCATACAAGCATCATTCTGGAGGCATGGTGGATGAACAAGCTCCAGCACAGAGCCCCGTCTTGGATCCTTCCCAGCTGCAATCAGAGTTACAAAGTGTGCCATGAAGGAAATGTAACGGCCCTGTCCATGCTTGCTGGACCACGTGTCTAAAGTCACATGCACCTTGTTGCTGACTGCCTTTCCCAATAACTGGATAACATTGTCTTCCACGTGCTGCTATAGCGCTGGAATGGTCTTGCGTGAAAATTAATGGCGTTTTGGAACCTGCCACTGTGGTACAGCACATTCAGCAAATTCACGGAAGGGAGCAGAGTCCACCAGCTGGAAAGGCAGCAGCTGCAATGCGAGTAATTTTGCTAAGCTGGAATTTAGATGCTGTGCTTGGGGATGGTTGGGACTATATTTCTTTATTATGCTGCAGCAGCTGCGGCAACGTAATCTGACTGCGTAAATCTTCAGCGGATGGGATGCTGTCACATTGTGAGGAAGGAGCTGGTACATCCATTACTGTAGCATCATCCCTGTCAGTGGAGGTTGTAGCAGGCAATGACATGGCAGGACATACAGTGGGGGTAGAGACAGATGAGGAGGAGGAGGACCTATGCAAAGTTTTGTGCCAACAGGATGTGTGGCAGGTGGTTATATGTCGCCTCAAGCACGTGGTACCCAAGTGTCCGGTGTCTTTCCCACACTTCAGCCTCATCTGACATAGATTACAAATAGCAACGGTGTGCTCTGCTGCACATTTCTTAAAGAACTCCCAGACAACAGAGTTCCTGCATGTGTGCTTTGAGACAACAGCGCTCTGCACCGGAGCAGCTCTGACATTTGATGCCTTGGACTGGCTAGTGCTATGGTTGGTCATAGAGGATGTTGTGCCTCGTGTTTGCTGTGCCTCCTCCTCCCCACTTGATTCCTCTGTTCGATCTGGCACCCAGGTGGAGTCAGTGACCTCATCATCAATGTCATCTTTACTCCCGATCTCCTCGTCACTGGAGCCAACTTGGCAGTATGCTGCAGCTGCTGGGACAACATGAGTGCCAGTTATTTGTGTGTCATCACTGGCACCCCCTTCCTCTAGGTTGATTATACTCCCTTCCTCAACCTCATAGATTGAATCAGAGCACTGTACTTGCTGCGCATCGTCAAGCAGCATGTCACTCTCATTGTAGTCAAACAATTCAGCTGACTCCTCCGTGTGTGATAGTGAGGCTACGGCAGGAGTAGCTGTGGACATGGATGCTGCATTAGATGTTTTGGCAGCTGAGGTGGACTGTAAAGAACTACAAGCCTGGCTAGCAGAGGACTTAGAGGATGAGGTTGGCCTGGTTAGCCAATCCACCAAGTCCTCTGTATGTTGCTGCTGCTTAAGACGGCCAGCACCAGTTAGAAAGGACAAGCGTGCCCCTGCAGAGGATGCACCACATCCACCACGACCAGAAGCACAGCCTCCCGACACAGGGGCTGCTTGCCCTCTTATCTGTGTCTGTGAGCGTCTGCCTGTCCTTTTTGTTCTTTCAGACATGGTGAGTGATATATAGATTAAATATATACAGAACTCTGATTCAACTCTGGTATAAAGATTAAAGATTTACAGAACTCTGGTATAACTCAGTGAGACACCCTGATAGCTGGCAGCCAGTGACAAGACACAGATTACAATTCCCAGAAACCTCCTATAAATTAGTGAGACCCCCTGATGGGTGCCAATGAAACCTCCTATAAATCAGTGAAACCCCTTAATGGTTGGCAGTGAAACCTCCTATAAATCAGTGAGGCCCCTTGATGGGTGGCAGTGAAACCTCCTATAAATCAGTGAGACCCCTTGATGGGTGGCAGTGAGAAGCCACAGATTACAAATCTCAGAAACCTCTTATAAATCAGTGAGACCCCTTGATGGGTGGCAGCCAGTGAGAACACACGGATTATAACAATTCCCAAATATTTTGTAGAAATTAGTGACCCCCAAAATACTTGCTGGCAGTGACAAGACACAGAAGATCACCTCAATTCCCAAATATTTTGTAGAAATTAGTGAGCCCCAAAATACTGCGTGGTACTGGCAGTGTGACAAGAGACAGATCACCTCAATTCACAAATGTTTTAAAGAAATTTGTAACCCCCAAAATACTTGCTGGCAGTGACAAGACACAGAAGATCACCTCAATTCACAAATGTTTTAATGAAATATGTAACCCAAATACTTGCTGGCACAGTGACAAGACACACATCACCTAAATTCCCGGATATTTGGTAGAAATGAGACCCCCCAGACCCCCCCAGTAGCGTGGTAGACCAGCAGTAACAACACAGAACAACAATCTCCTATGAAATCTCCTCTCAAATGCGTGCTGTAGCTATGCGTGGAAACCTCCTCCTCACTTGATTCCTCTGTTTGATCAGGCACCCAGGTGGAGTCAGTGACCTCATCAACATTGTCATCATCACCCCTATCTCCTCGTCACTGGAGCCAACTTGGCAGTATGCTGCAGCTGCTGGGGCAACATGAGTGCCAGTTATTTGTGTGTCATCACTGGCACCCCCTTCCTCTAGGTTGATTATACTCCCTTCCTCAACCTCAGAGATTGAATCAGAGCACTGTACTTGCTGCGCATCCTCAAGCAGCATGTCACTCTCATTGTAGTCAAACAATTCAGCTGACTCCTCCGTGTGTGATAGCAAGGCTACGGCAGGAGTAGCTGTGGACATGGAGGCTGCATTAGATGCTTCGGCAGCTGAGGTGGACTGTAAAGCACTACAAGCCTGGCTGGCAGAGGACTCGGAGGATGAGGATGGCCTGGTTAGCCAATCCTACAAATCCTCTATGTTTTTGCTGCTTAAGATGGCCAGCACCAGTTAGAAAGGACAAGCATGCCCCTGCAGAGGATGTACCACGTCCATGACGAACATAGGCACAGCCTCCCGACACAGAGGCTGCTTGCCCTCTTATCTTTGTCTGGGAGCGTCTGCCTGTCCTTTTTGGTCTTTCTGACATGGTGAGTGATATATAGATTAAAGATATACAGAACTCTGGTATAACTCACTGAGACACCCTGATAGCTGGCAGCCAGTGACAAGACACAGATTAAAATTCCCAGAAACCACCTATAAATCAGTGAGACCCCCTGATGGTTCGCAGTGACAAGACACAGGTTATAATTCCCAGATATCTGCTAGAAGTATGTGGGACCCCCTGATAGCTCTCAGTAAGAAGACACAAATTACACTTCCCAGGAACCTCCTATAAATCAGTGAGACCCCCTGATGGGTGGCAGAGACAAGATACAGATTACAAGATACAGAACAATCTCCTCTCAAAAAACACGTGCTGAAGCACTGTGTGAAGCCTTATATAGTGTGCTGTGGGACTTTTCCCAATTTGCCCAATCAGGGCTCTGAGCCGTGATTGCCATCCTGTTGAACCTGTCTTGCACCAGACTTGTGGTCAGGTGCAAAGCTGTAGCCAATTACAAGCTTCAGACCATTGGGAAAGTGCATTGTGGGCCATTGTGATGCATTGTGGTCGAACTCGCTCCGAACAACCGGAAATTTTCAGAGTTTGCGATCTAACCGAACAGGCTAAGTTCGGCCCGAACTCCGAACCGTCCGAACTGAACAGCTCATCACTAGTCCTTAAATTGGCCAGTGTATATATACTAGCTATACAGAAAGGGTTAATCAAAGACAATGTCGCAATGCAAAACCAGGTCAGCAACACGGGGTAGTCAGATGAGCTAGAAACAGGATTACAGAGTATAGAATAGTCAAAGGGAATAGCCGGGTCGATATCAGTGCAGGAGCGTAGTACAAGATTATAGTCTAGGGCAACGGAAGGCACAATAGTCAGAAAACAAGCAGAGGTCAATAACAGGTTCAATCATGAGAGATTACAAGTACAGGGAGCTCAGGTATGGATAACCATGATCTGGCACTGCTTAGAAGGAACTGTTGGTTTTTAAAAGACCTGGACTCCTCTGATAGGTCCGCATCACCAGACCGCGCCCCCTCTCAAGCCGCGCCTCATGCAACCACCTCCCTGGATGTCTCTATTTAAACTGGGTGCTGGTAAGTGAGCAGCATTAGACATGCTGGAGCCGAGCACACCGGAGGGGCTGGAAGCCCCCAACGTTACACAGATGAGGATCAAGCGTGGAAAGACATCCCACGCTTGGGTACCACGTGCTTGAGGCGACATATGACCACCTGCCACGCATCCCGCTGGCACAACACTTTGCATAGGTCCTTCTCCTCCTCATCTGTCTCTACTACCACTATATGTCCTGCCATGTCATTGACAGCTACAACCTCCACTGACAGGGATGATGCTACAGTAATGGGTGTACCAGGTCCTTCCTCACAATGTGACAGCATCCCATCAGCTGAAGATTTACACAGTCAAATTACGTTGCCCCAGCTGCTGCAGCGTTAAAAAATTATAGTCCCAACCATCCCCGTGCACAGCGTCTAAATGCCAGCTTAGCAAAATTACTCGCATTACAGCTGCTTCCTTTCCAGCTGGTGGACCCTGCTTCCTTCTGTGAATTTGCTGAATGTGCTGTACCACAGTGGCAGGTTCCAAAACCACATTTCTTTTCATGGAAGGTCATTCCAGCACTATACCAGCACGTAGAAGACAATGTTATAGAGTCATTGGGAAAGGCAGTCAGCAGCAAGGTGCACATGACTTTAGACACGTGGTCCAGCAAGTATGGACAGGGCCGTTACATTTCCTTCATGGCACACTGGGTAACTCTGATTGCAGCTGGGAGGGGTCCAAGATGGGGCTCTGTGCTGGATCTTGTTCATCCACCACGCCTCCAGAAAGCTGCTTGTATCAGGTCTGTCTTCTTCACCACCACCTCTTCCTACTCCTCCTCTGTCTCTGGCAAAGTGACAGTTAAACCGCCACGTGACAGGGGCTACGCAATGGCTCAAGTAAAAAAGAAGCCATACTGTGCTTGAGCTGGTTTGTTTAGGGGACAGGAGCCACACCGGGCCAGAAATTCTGTCAGCTCTGCAGAAGCAGGTGCAGAGATGGCTAACACCACACCAGCTTCAGCTGAGAATGGTCGTCTGTAGGGATGTGCGTTTCGGGTTTCGGAATTTCGGAATTTTCACAAAATTTCCCGATTCGTGTTTTCGGATGCGGCCGAATTTCCGAAAGTTTTTAGATCCGAAAATTTCAGATCCGAAATGTTTTCCGAGCCGAAACGAAATATTTTCGGATTTTTCGAATGGACTTGAAATGTGTCAAACGAGGAGAACAGATGTTCCGAAAAACGAAAATTCTCCAAAAAACGAAAATTTTCCGAAAAACGAAAATTTTCCGAAAAACGAAAATTTTCCGAAAAATGAAAATTTTGTAAAAACGAAAATTTTCTGAAAAATGAAAATTTTTTGAAAAAACGAAAAGTCGATACAAAAACCGAGCACAGTGACACGAAAATACGAAAAATGGTCGATATTCAGAAAAAAAAATGTACCCGAAAAACGGGCCGAACCGAATCGAATCGAAACCGAAATCGGTCGAAACGAGCCGAATCGAAAAGTTTAAAAATCCGAAAAATCAAACCGAATTGAACCGAAAAAAAAATCGGTGCACAAGCCTAGTACTCGTCTGTGATAATGGCAGCAACCTTCTCTCCGCCCTATGCCAGGGTAAGTTTACGCATGTACCATGCATAGCACACGTCCTAAATCTGGTGGTACAGCGTTTCCTAACCGGGTACCCAGGGCTGGCAGAGCTTCTCAGCCAAGCCAGAAAAGTCTGCAGCCACTTCAGACCGTCATTCCCAACTAGTGTTCGCCTAGCAGAAATTCTAAGAGAATTCCTCCTTCCCACAAACCATCTGATCTGTGACATGTCCACCAGATGGAACTCGACATTGCTGCTTGTGCAGACGCTGCAGCATTGCTAGAGGGCCATCAATGAGTACCTGTGTAAGTATGGCACAGTGAGTGCCAAAGGACTAGTATGTGGCTGGGATGAGGAAGTGCACGATGGGGGTCATCCTCATTGACCAGGAAGACTCGGAAGCTAATGCCACTTCCAACATACGCTGCACGAGGCTCCCTTATTCTGCAATGCCTGGTAAAGGACCCCAGGATTCGTGCTATCAAGGATAGGGATCTGTGACGGAACGGCCGCCATAGGATTTATTTAGTTTAATTTCATTCTTATTTTGTTATATTTCGTTTACCCTTTATTTATAGGAACTAATTTCCTTTGTTAGATTTAGTGTAAAACTGTTGCTAGACTTCTAATTAATCATGTTTTCCCCTGCACCATCCTGCTAGTTTATGCTCAGTTATATTGTGTGGTTTTAAATTTTAAATAGACTTATATTTCTTTAGTTAAATGTGTTTTTTTAAAGACACTACCTGCCACTAGTGTCAAATGCTTTCCTTTGTATAGAATGTACAATAGGTTTGAGTAATTTGTGGATTATGCAAAAGGATTTCTCTTTGGATATCTGTTATCTGTTTTACCTGTTCTGAAAGGCTGGGAGTCACATTGTCTCAGCCACCCATTATCTGATTCCCTTTACAATGGGTTATGTAAATCACTGTATGTGGTCACTGTGGGGTCAAGACTTCATCTGCATACAACCAGTGGACCCAAGTGAAGACTGAAGAGGACCTGAAAGAAGCCTGCAGTGGTCTTGGAACCAACCAATCAGAACTGTTGGGGGGGCGGGAAGTGAATGTGCATGGCTGTATTTTGTATATAAGCACTGTCTGTTCCCATTCTAAATACACTCTGATTTACCTTCAAACCTGTACTGAGTCACGACTAGTATTTGGGGAGGGCATAATCACTGAATAAGCCAGCTTTACTGAATCCTTTGCTTCCAGACCATCCAGGGACCGCTGCCAATCTCTCTCCCACCTTGCTAGCTCGCTACCCGGCTAAGCTCTCCAGCAAGACTCAGCGCCGCAGACGGAGCTACCCCTGCAGGGTAGCTGATCTGTTACATTGGTGGCAGCGGTGGGATCTCCGAGACCAGACAAGCAGGGGGAAATATAGCCGCTGGCTTGACCCCGCTCTCGGGCACCACAACCGCCGAGCGCCTGGAGCAGCACATCACCCGGGGAGATTCTGAGACCAGCCCAGCAGGGGGAAATACAGCCGCTGGCTTGACCCCAGTCTCAGACACCCGGGGATTCGAGAGATTGCTACACCGTCCTACAGCCGTTCACCCCGTATTGCTCAGCGCTACGACGGCTGGAAGCGCACGGTCCTCAAGGAACTTCTCAAAGCCAGGGATAAAGCGGTCAGCGGTAAGCCAAAGGCTGCCCTCAGCAAGGACCTGATGGAGGACGAACAGGCAAGTCTGGCCCTCCACGAGGACTCAGAATACACAGAATGGCTCCGGGAGGTACAATGGAAGCTGGCCCTGTTCGGAGTCAACCCCCCGGCGGATGTGATCGCTATCGTTTTGGCAGGGGTCAGTCAGCTCAGAGTGGCCGAGTTGCAGTACCAGCTCGGGGAATCTACAGCGCCCCAGGAGATACTCCCTGCAGTTGTGGAAGAGGAGTTCTGGGACCAAGGAATGGAAGCCCTGACCAGCACAGTGATCCAGGTTTCGGCCAGGAGGTGTTGTGGCATAATGACTCGGCACGGCAGCAGCTCTGGAGGGACGTCCTACAGCTTGAACAGGACTACCTTGGGAAGATTCTTCCTACCTTGGGTGAGAAATACTGGAGACTGTGGGACCTGCGGGTGCCTTTCCTAGGAGTGCAACCCCAGGTAGAAAGACTGTCCCAACTGGAGAACCTGATCCAGACGGAGCTATGGCTGGAGGACGGGTACCGGGCACTGGAATGGTATGCTGCCAACCTGTGTCCAAAGTTGGAGAGGAAAGATCCTACGGAGGGCTATGACTACGGCGGCCCAGGATTAATATTTGACGCTCTCCAGGACGACCCCTCCTTTGGCAGTACAGCTAAACTGAGATGGGAAGAGATCCGGGACTTTCGGGAATGTGAGCACCTTGATGACCTCGGGCTGAGCAGTGATCTGGACTGGCTAGCCACCCAAGAGTGGGAGCTGGAGCAGGGATACAGGAGATTGTTTGAGGACGCTCCCCCACTCGCTCTCACCCCGATGGACATGGCAGAAGAGCTGCCAACAGAACCTGGTGGTGCCAACCTACTTTCAGAATCTTCTGCTGGTTCGGAGCCCCAGGGTGAGGAGGCAGTCGGCCCCTCTCCCCAGCTGCAGAACGCATCCCAGGCCTCAACTGTTACAGAGGAGGTGACTATCCTGCAGCCGCAGCGCAGCATGTCGTCCGGGGAAAAGACAGAGGACTCAGCAAGTACCGTTCCTGCAGAACCTGCAGCAGAGCAGAGTGACCAAGTGCTTCGGACACCTACCAAGGTCAGTGGAAGTGCACCGGTGGATGGGACTGCAGTCTCCACCAATGAGAGCTTTCAGGACAGCGGTCCACTGTGGAAAGAGGAGAACTGGAAGACCATGGGTGAGATTGAGGCCCACCCAGGCAGATGGCCCGAGGGCTCACCAGGAGACCCAGAGTCCCAATGGAGTGCTCCTGCTCAGGGATGGGTGGAGGAGCTAGCGACAATGTCATGGTCCGCCAAGGAAGAGGCTGCGGTCCTTTCCACGGAGCCCAGGAGATGTGGGGCAGTTTGCCCAGATTCACCACTTGCATCAGCTGGCTCTTCAGTGCGTGAAGAGGATAATTTAAGTATGGGGGAGCGGTTCCCCAACCCAGCAGCAGAGCTGGCATCGGGACAGAGGTTGGCTACCCTCTGCCCCCAGCTGGAGGCTCCAGAAACCGGAGAGAATATCGGGTGCAAGACGAGGGAGGAGGAGACTAAGGCCCCCCTGTGCAATTGCTGGCGTACCCGACAGGGAACCCCGAACCCCAACCAAGTGCTCCTACCCACGTATGGATAGAGCAGCGGGGGAAAGCGGACATGCTACGGCCCGCTGTTAAAGAGGATACGGTCCATTCCACGGTGCCCGAGAAGTGCAAGTCAGCTAGCCCGGGGTCCTGGCTGGTGGCGTCAGGGATCAAGGATAGCCATTCATACATGGGAGAGCGGTCCCCCACTTCAGCGGAAAAACTGTCACCGCGGCAGAGGACCACTAACCTCTACCCCTGCCCTGCCACAGCAGAACTTGAGGAGAAAGAGAACTACCTTCTCACCGAGGAGCCCCAGGGACTGACGATCCGCTCCTCTCCTGAACTACAGACCAAGCTCCTGGCCTCCACTGCTACGCAGGAGGCAGAGAACCTACAACTCCAGCACAGCCTGCCATCTGGGCCGGGGAAAGCATCAGACTGGGCAAGTACAGTTCATCAGGAGCTATCAGCCGAACACAGTACCGGTGATGGTGCGCCGCATTGCGAGTTCCAGGGTGGGGAGTCAGTCGGTCTCCTTCCACAACAACAGCAGCTACCCCAGGCAGAGAGTACTGGCGGTACCTCTCCCCAGCGACAGGTAATAATCCCGGAAGGGGAGATGGCAGGTCTTGCTCCCCAACGTTTTGAGCCCCAGCGTGAGGGTGGCGGTGTCCCCTGTGCCAAGCAACGGCGTGCTGCTGCTCCCTTTCCCCAGGATGTGGGAGACTCCAATTGTGGAATTGTTGATGGTGCTGGGATTTGCAAGTGGGTGACCCTGAGACGCTGGGCAGATGGCCCAGATCCACAACCACTCTTTCTGGAGACACCGTTCATCCCATCTCCCACCCAGCTTCTGACGAGGCACCAGGAAAGGGTGCTATCGGCCTGTTTTTCCCGTGGCTGACTGTGGCACCAGGAGAAGGTACAGGCGGTACCCCTCCCCAGCTGGTCATTGCCCCAGGAAATGGTGCCAGCAAGGCTGCCCACCAGCGAGGGGCTAGGAGACCAGGAGGAGAAAAAGCCCTCAACGTCCCACCAGGGCCGGTTGTTTCCCCGTGGCAGGGTACCAGCCCCGGGTGTCTGTATGGTCCGTCGGACACTGGTCCAGACCAAGGGGGCAGTTGGAGAAGCCCGGGGGCCGGCCTCCTCCCTACGGACTATGGACCGAAAGACTATTGGGGGTTGGCAAAGCATTGCCCCAGCAACCCAAACTTGAGACTTTTTAAAGGCACTTGTACCTGGACATCCTCAGGCGGACTCGTAGAGGGTCTCACCGGGTCTGCCATCATGGGACTGGGGGAGCTATGTGACGGAACGGCCGCCACAGGATTTATTTAGTTTAATTTCATTCTTATTTTGTTATACTTCGTTTACCCTTTAATTATAGGAACTCATTTCCTTTGTTAGATTTAGTGTAAAACTGTTGCTAGACTTCTAATTAATCATGTTTTCCCCTGCACCATCCTGCTAGTTTATGCTCAGTTATATTGTGTGGTTTTAAATGTATTGTCAATTGCTCATTTTTAGTTTTAAATACACTTTTATTTCTTTAGTTAAATGTGTTTTTTTAAAGACACTACCTGCCACTAGTGTCAAATGCTTTCCTTTTAATAGAATGTACAATAGGTTTGAGTAATTTGTGGATTATGCAAAAGTGCTTACTTTTTGGATATCTGTTATCTGTTTACCTGTTCTGAAAGGCTGGGAGTCACATTGTCTCAGCCACCCATTATCTGATTCCCTTTACAATGTGTTAAGTAAATCACTGTATGTGGTCACTGTGGGGTCAAGACCTCATCTGCATACAACCAGTGGACCCAAGTGAAGACTGAAGAGGACCTGAAAGAAGCCTGCAGTGGTCTTGGAACCAACCAATCAGAACTGTTGGGGTGGGCGGGAAGTCTGAATGTGCATGGCTGTATTTTGTATATAAGCACTGTCTGTTCCCATTCTAAATACACTCTGATTTATCTTCAAACCTGTACTGAGTCACGACTAGTATTTGGGGAGGGCATAATCACTGAATAAGCTAGCTTTACTGAATCCTTTGCTTCCAGACCATCCAGGCACCGCTGTCAATCTCTCTCCCACCTTGCTAGCTCGCTACCAGGGTAAGCTCTCCAGCAAGACTCGGCGCCGCAGACGGAGCTACCCCTGCAGGGTAGCTGATCTGTTACAGGATCATTACTGGTTGGCAAGCCTTCTTGATCCACGATACAAGGGTAAAGTTCCAGAGCTCATCCTGCCCGCACAGAGGGAGCACAGGATGAAACAGCTTGTGGATGCTCTAAAGCGACACTTGTGTAACACCTTTCCAGGCACTGGTAGGTTACCAAGTGATGACACAGGTGCTTCTGAGGCTGTGGATGATCAGAGGAAGAGCGGTGAAGGCCGGGGCCGCTTGACTGATGTCTTTTTAAAAAATTTTAGTCCACGACGCCCAGGGACGTCAAATGTAGGCACCCATTGCCAGTGTCTTCAACATATGGTGCAGGACTACCTAGAGGCAAGTGCAGACCTGGACACCTTTACAGCAGATGATCCACTGGCTTACTGGGTGTTGAGATTGGATCACTTGCCAGAAGTTACTAGGTTGCCCTTCATCGAGCGTGCTTTCTGAAAGGACGGTCAGTGCCGCTGGAGGTTTTGTCACAGACAAAAGAGTGCATCTGTCCACCGACTCTGTAGACCGGCTGACATTTATAAAAATGAATCAGTCCTGGATCAGCAGTAGGGATGAGCCTATCACCCCTGTGTTCGGTTCGCATTCGAACTCAAACAATTTCAAAAGCTCGAGTTCGAACGCGAACACGAACCAAACTCAGTGCAAGTCAATAGGACTCGAAAGTTCGAATTTTAGAGTGCCCTCCAAGAGGGCATATATGCAAGATATTTGCCATAAAAGGTGTATGGGGGTCTGGGTAGTACCCTGGGGGACAGGAACCAAGGACAAAATTTTTTTTTAAAAAAACGTTTTTAAAGGAACAGTGAGTTTTCCATGAAATAAGTGTTAAAAATAAAAATGAAAAATTCCTTCAAATATCGTGCCTAGGAGGTCCCCAACACTGCCCGTGAAGTGGCGGATTTGTAGGATGTATAGAAGCATTTAAAAACAAAAAAATGACATTTCAAATGATGGTAAACGGTTTTCCTTTAATCTATTCACAAACAACTGCTTGGGGCGGTAGTCTGTATTAAAAGAGGAGACATTTTAGGACATGCAGAACAAGTTTAGTAATTTTTTGGCTAAATTATGGTGAAACTTATGCAGGCTTTGGATGAAAGTAACAATAGGTGCTTTAAAATTGGGCATTTAGTGTCGGCAACAGTGCCGTCACACCGTAACCCCTCTGTGGTATTGTGGAAGAGTGCAGGGTTGGACCCTTAATTAAAATGATATAAATCTGGTAATATTGGCAGTGCACCCAAATATTGAGCCTTTGGTGGCAGCAAGTGCCTTCACACCGTAACCCCTTTGTGGCATTGTAGAAGAGTGCAGTGGTGGAGGTTTTGTGAATGCAGAAGAGATCCCCGATCTATTCCGTTACGTCAGCATCAGGGGATTCATAGCGGCTGATCCAGGACTGATTCATTTTTATAAATGTCAGCCGGTCAACAGATTCGGTGGACAGACGCACTCTTTTGTCTGTGACAAAACCTCCAGCAGCACTGAACGTCCTTTCAGAAAGCACGCTGGATGAAGGGCAACCTAGTAGCTGCATAGCATATTGGCTAAGTTCTGGCCAGTGATCCAATCTCAACACCAAGTAAGCCGGTGATCATCTGCTGGAAAGGTATCCAGGTCTGCCCTTGCCCCTAGGTAGTGCTGCTCCATACAGGGAAGAGGCTGGCAATGGGTGCCAACATCTGACGTCCCTGGGCGTCTTGGACTAAAATTGTTTTAAAAAGGCATCAGTCAAGCGGCCCCGGCCTTCACCGATCTTCCTCTGATCATCTGCAACCTCAGAAGCACCTGTGTCATCACTTGGTAACCTAGAAGCGCCACGAACAACGCCACGGTGGGAAACCTGATAAACCAACCGTCTCCACGAGATTCCAATCAGATGTGGATGCCACCAGCCCCCTGGATAAGTAGAAATGGAAGAAATGATGGATCTCCAGTGGATAAGAAATGCCAAACGGTTTATTCATGGAACAGCAGCCTTCAAAAAATCAGTCATGGAAATCAGTTTCCATCCACCAAGCACATTAAACTCCCTTCCCCGTAGTCAATACACGAGGGTAGTGAGGAATGTCACAGATCCTGTCATTAGAGACAGCAGATTGTTACAAATGTCAAAAAAATTCAAAGATAGGGGTTACCCTGTAGATCTTTTAAACAAAGAATATAAACGATCCAAAACGTTAGACCGCTCCACCATCATTTCACAACAGAATACTAATAGACATACAGAATCTCGCATTCCATTCATCTCTAAATTTAACCAAGCCAGTAAATCGATCAACCAGATCGTGAAGAAACATTGGCAGATTCTTCACAAGGCCTATAGTGACATCCCCTGTTTTCAGACAACCCCGCTATTTGCACATAAAAGAAATAGGAATCTTAGAGATTCCCTCATTAGAGCAGATGTGGGATCTACAAAAGGTAATCTATGTAATGTCTTAGCTCCACAAAAGTGTGGGACATTTCCCTGTTTACATTGCGCCTCGTGCAATGCAGTTATTAAAGGCGATCATTTATTACATCCACAGACTGGTGAGAAAATCCCAATAAAAAAATTCTTCACATGTGATTCTTCGTTTGTGATCTATGTTCTCAAATGTCCATGTGGTCTCCTTTATGTTGGGGAAACCACAGTGCGAGTCAAAGACAGAATCAGTAAACATAAATCCACTATCAGGACTAAACGCCTAGAACTGCCGGTAGCAGAACATTTTCATAACTGTTCCCACAATGTGGCTCAACTACGCTTCCAGGTAGTGGATTGTGTTCCACCACTTAGACGTGGAGGTGACAGAATTAAATTATTAAAATGCAAAGAAAAGAAATGGATACATAGATTAGATACATTATGGCCCAAAGGACTTCATAGAGAATTAATTTGACCTAGGCATATGCTTTTGAATTTTGTTCCTGCTTAGCCCTCTTACATTGGTGGGCTTGTTGTCACCTTTTCTCATATTACAATATCTATAGGTTTACATCTATATCGCCTTACTCCTTGTGATAGATTGGGTGTTCATTCATTTATTTATTTATTTAGACATGTTCATATGTAATAGAAACATTTTGGTTTAGATACATGATACTTGATATAGATATATACTCATGATAGTACTGTCTGTTTGACATTCATGATTTATGTGTTTATGTATTAATGCAACCCGCTCTGTATCCTTTGTATGTTTTCTTTTTTCTTTTTATTCATTTTCTCTTCACTTATTTATTTATTTATTTTTTCTCATTTTGCATTGTGCATTTATATCTTTTTATGTCTATTTTCTATTCACTATTGTTCACATGTATCCATCGTTTGGATTGTATTTGTGATATATTCCCCCCATTTCTTTTAAATCACGTTTATATGGCTACATTTTTTCCTTAATTGAGTATACCCTGTAACATTTCAATCTCATCCAATTACTTTATTGTTTAATTGGATGCTGCTTTGAACTTTAATTGTTTAATTGTCTGGCTAGGGTATTTAAGGATGTCATGTGTTATAGCCTGTATGTATGATTAAGACCTCAGGGTCGAAACGTCACAGATTTTTTGAAGGCTGCTGTTCCATGAATAAACCGTTTGGCACTTCTTATCCACTGGAGATCCATCATTTCTTCCATCACTTGGTAACCTACCAGTGCCTGGAAAAGTGATACACAAGTGTCGCTTTAGAGCGTCCTCAAGTTTTTTCATCCTGTCCTCTCTCTGTGCGGGCAGGATGAGCTCTGCAACTTTACCCTTGTATCAGGGATCAAGAAGGCTTGCCAACCAGTAATTATCCCTCTCCTTGATAGCACGAATCCTGGGGTCCTTTACCAGGCTTTGCAGGATAAGGGAGCCCATGCAGCGTAGGTAGGAGGTGGCATTAGCTTCCGAGTCTTCCTGGTCAATGAGGAGAATGACCCCATCGTGCACTTCCTCCTCCTAACCACGTACTAGTCCTTGGGTTTCTGGGCACACAAAACCCTCCCCTGAGGAATCCCCACCTTCAATGCCCCCACTACTTAAATATTCCTCCTCCTCCGTCTTCCGTCCTCATCCTCCTCCTGTCTGATCTGAGGAGGACCCACAGGAATGCCGTCTGCGGAAATACTGTGGCCACGAGAGCTAGGGAAGGCCTCCTCTTCTTACTGCTGCTCTGCCTCATCTATAATTCCCTGCAGAGTGCGCTCCAGCAGGAACACTAAAGGAATTGTGTCACTGATGCATGCACTGTCCCTGCTCACCATCCTCGTTGCCTCCTCAAATGGTGACAGCACAGTGCATGCATCCTTGATCATCAGCCACTGCAGGGGGGAAAAAACCAAGTTGACCTGAACCTGTCCTTGTGCCATACTCACACAGGTACTCGTTGATGGCCCTCTGCTGTTTGTGCAGACACTGCAGCATTGCTAATGTCGAGTTTAAAATTGGTGGGCATGTCACAGATCAGACAGTTGGTGGGAAGGTGGAATTCTCTTTGAATTTCTGCCAGGCGAACACTTGCTGGGAATGATGGTCTGAAGTGGCTGCAGACTTTTCTGGCCTGACTGAGAAGCTCTGTCAGCCCTGGGTACCTAGTTAGGAAACACTGTACCACCAGATTTAGGATGTGTGCTAGGCATGGTACATGCGTCAACTTACCCTGGCGTAGGGCGGAGAGAAGGTTGCTGCCATTATCACAGACGACCATTCCCAGCTGAAGCTGGCGTGGTGTTAACCATCTCTGCACCTGCTCCTGCAGAGCTGACAGAATTTCTGGTCCAGTGTGGCTCCTGTCCCCTAAACAAATCAGCTCAAGCACAGTATGGCATCTTTTTGCTTGAGCCATTGCATAGTCCCTGTCACGCGTCGTTTAACTGCCACTTCGCCAGAGACAGAGAAGGAGGAGGAGGAGGAAGAGGAAGAGGTGGTGGTGGAGCAGACAGACCTCATACAAGCAGCTTTCTGGAGGCGTGGTGGATGAACAAACTCCAGCACAGAGCCCCATCTTGGATCCCTCCCAGCTGCAATCAGAGTTACCCAGTGTGCCGTGAAGGAAATGTAATGGCCCTGTCCATGCTTGCTGAACCACGTGTCTAAAGTCACGTGCACCTTGCTGCTGTCTGCCTTTCCCAATGACTCCATAACATTGTCTTCCACGTGCTGGTATAGTGCTGGAATGGCCTTCCATGAAAAGAAATGGCGTTTTGGAACCTGCCACTGTGGTACAGCACATTCAGCAAATTCACGGAAGGAAGCAGAGTCCACCAGCTGGAAAGGTAGCAGCTGTAATACGAGTAATTTTGCTAAGCTGGCATTTAGACGCTGTTCTTGAGGATGGTTGGGACTATATTTTTTCTTTTGCTGCAGCAGCTGGGGCAACGTAATCTGACTGCGTAAATCTTCAGCTGATGGGATGCTGTCACATTATGAGGAAGGAGCTGGTACATCCATTACTGTAGCATCATCCCTGTCAGTGGAGGTTGGAGTCAATAACATGGCAGGACATATAGTGGGGGTAGAGACAGGTGAGGAGGACCTACGCAAAATGTTGTGCCAATGGGATGCGTGGTAAGTGGTCATATGTCGCCTCAAGCACGTGGTACCCAAGCATCTGGTGTCTTTCCCATGCCTGATCCTCATCTGACATAGATTACAAATAGCAACGGTGCGGTCTGCTGCACATTTATTAAAGAACTCTCAGACAGCAGAGTTCCTGGATGTGTGCTTTGAGACAACAGCGCTCTGCACCTGAGCAACTCTGACATCTGATGCCTTGGACTGGCTACGGTTGGTCATAGAGGACTTTGTGCCTCGTGTTTGTTGTGCCTCCTCCTCCTCACTTGACTCCTCTGTTCGATCAGGCACCCAGGTGGAGTCAGTGACCTCATCATCGTCATCACCCCCTATCTCCTCATCACTGGAGCCAACTTGGCAGTATGCTGCAGCTGCTGAGGCAACATGAGTGCCAGTTATTTGTGTGTCATCACTGCACTACCTTCCACTAGGTTGATTATGCTCCCTTGCTCAACCTCAGAGATTGAATCATAGCACTGTAGTTTCTGCGCATCCTGAAGCAGCATGTCACTGTCATTGTAGTCAAATAATTCAGCTGACTCCTCCGTGTGTGATAGTGAGGCTACGGCAGGAGTAGCTGTGGACATGGAGGCTGCATTAGATGCTTTGGCAGCTGAGGTGCACTGTAAAGCACTACAAGCCTGGCTGGCAGAGGACTCGGAAGACTCGGATGGCCTGGTTAGCCAATTCACAAAATCCTCCGTATGTTGCTGTTGCTTAAGGCTAGGGTCAGACGAGCGTGAGTTCTACGGACTGTATGTCCGTGCACACGGACGTACGTCAGTACGGAAGACGCAGTAGTGGCCACACACTCCGTTTATTAGCTGATGTATATTTTGAAGGATGTAGGCGGGAAAATAAAATAAAAGCAAAACCATTTTGTCCGTGAAAAATGCTGGACGTATAAATGCAGTCCGTCTGACCACGTTCCATCACTCACACACAAAGCTATGCGGACGTTGCGGACGCAGCGCACTTTGTGCGGCCGTTCTAGGAGTTGTACGTTCTTGCCTGCCTTGCGTCCATGGGCCGCGGCCGTTGTGCATCCGCAGTTCAGTGCGGACGTACTTCGTGTGTGGGGCTCCAATGGGCTTTCTGTCATGCTATCACGGACGTACTTTTAAGCGCAATCACGGACGTGAACACTACGCTCGTCTGACCCCAGCCTAAGACAGCCAGCACCAGTTAGAAACAAGGACAAGCATGCCCCTGCAGAGGATTAGGGATGAGCCGAACGACCCCCGAGATTGGTTCGGGCCCGAACCCGAATTTTTCCAAATGTTCGGGTCCGAACTCGAACCCGAACTCGAACCCCATAAAAGTCAATGGGGCTGAAAATTCGGTTTTTAGATTGCCCTCCAAGAGGGCATATATGCTAGATATTTGCCATAAAAGGTGTATGGGGCTCCGGGTAGTGCCCTGGGGAACAGGAAACAAGGACAAAAAGTAAAAAAAAACGTTTTTAGAGGAACAGTGAATTTTCCATGAAATAAGGGTTAAAAATTAAAAAACGAAAAATTCCTTCAAATATCGCGCCTCGGAGGTCCCCATAAACTGCCCGTGAAGTGGCGGATTTCTAGGATGTATAGAAACACTTAAAAACAAAAAAATTACATTTCAAATGATGGTAAATGCTTTTCCTTTAATCTATCCATAAACAACGGCTTGGGGCGGCAGTCTGTATGAAAAGAGGAGACATTTTCGTACACGCAGAAAAAGTTTACTGATTTTTTGGCGGTGAAAAGCAGGAGAATGGAAAATTCTAGACCAAATAGCCAATTTGGAGGGGGAATTTTTCTGGTTCGGCTATTGTGACCTAGAATTTTCTCTTCAGTCATTCTCCTGAGTTTCACCTTTCTCTGAATAACCCTGTCAGGGTTATTCAGAGAGCGGTGAAGAGCAGGTGAATGACTGGAGAATGGAAAATTCTAGGTCAAAATAGCCAAACCAGAAAAATTCTCCCATTTAGGCTAGGGTCAGACTAGCGAATTTTTAACGTGCGTTTAGGCGCATTTAAAATCACGGCCGCACTAGCAGCAAATGACGGGCAATGACGGGCAATATACGAAGTACGGTCGCACGAAAGTCCGGCTGCGCAACGCAAGTGGAAAATGAACGCATTTTTTTGAGAACGCAGAACTGCTAATACGGACGTACAGAGTGCGCTGCATCCACTAGCGGCATGTGTGCGTGATTTGGAGATATCAGACCCTGCTCATGTCCGGCCAACATAACGTCAAGACACACAAAGTTTCCTGGTTTGTATCCGTAAAAAATCACGCACAAAAATGCGCATTGTATGACCATTTTTGCGCATTCTGTGAAAAAATATGGCAATGCGTTTGGACACACTTTTTGACGGTCGCTGTGAAAAATGCGCTAGTCTGACCCTAGCCTTATCTCAATTTCCAAATCGGCTATTTGGTCCAGATTGTTCTCTTTTCCTGCCATTCTCCTGGTTTTCACCTTTCTCTGAACAAACCCCGATTTGGAAAGTGAGATAAATGGGAGAATTTTTCTGGTTTGGCCATTTTGACCTCAAATTTTCCCTTCTCCAGTTATTCTCCTGCTTTTCACCGCTCTCTGAATAACCCTGTGAATGTTTAATCCCGAAGTGAAAAATAACATTGCTTTAGTTGTTAAAAGCAGGCAATGAGGAAATTTTGTATTTTTTCACACAGCAGTTAAAAGCCGCATATTAGGACGTTTTAGGAGGGAAATTACTCACTCAGAACAGAAGCAGACACCCCACACCTTCATTCTACATAAAATGTTTCAAATTGATTAGACCAGACTAAAACATCTGTTGTTGTTATGTTTGAAAAAAAGGACATTTAAAGGTGAAAATCGTTGCACCTAGACATTAGTTTTTAATTCAATATCTAATAAACCGTTGCTTATAATATTCTGCAGTAAAGAGTCTCTTTATTTCTAGATTTTTTAGTAATTTTTTAGCAATTTTTATACTTTTTTCAAAATTTCTTTTTTTTCCCGAACCGAACACGGCAAAATGTTCGGAGTTCGTGATCTACCCGAACAGGCTACGTTCGGCCCGAACTCCGAACCGTCCGATTCCCGAACTGCTCATCCCTAGAGAAGATGCACCACGTCCACGACAACCAGAGGCACAGCCTCCCGACACAAAGGCTGCTTTCCCTCTTATCTGTGTCTGGGAGCGTCTGCCTGTCCTTTTTGGTCTTTCTGACATGGTGATTGATATATAGATTAAATATATACAGAACTCTGATTCAACTCTGGTATAAAGATTAAAGATTTCCATAACTCTGTTATAGCTCAGTGAGACACCCTGATAGCTGGCAGCCAGTGACAAGACACAGGTTACAATTCCCAGAAACCAACTACAAGTCAGTGAGACCCCCTGATAGGACCCCCTGATAGCTGGCAACAGTGACAAGACACACATTACAATTCGCAGAAATCTGCCAGAAGTATGTGGGACCCCCAGATAGCTGGCAGTGAGAACATACAGATTACAACAATTCCCAGATATTTTGTAGAAATGAGACCCCCACAATTGCTCCTGGCAGTGAGAACACAAAGATTAGAACAATTCCAGATATTTTGTAAAAATTACTGACCCCCACAATTGCTACTGGCAGACTGGCAGTGAGAACACACACTAACACAACAATCTCCTCTCAAAAAACACGTGCTGGGGCTGTGTGAAGCATTAAATAGTGTGCTGCGGGACTCAGCTCTGTGAGCCCATGATTGGGCAAAATTTGCCCAATCAGGACTCTAAACCGTGATTGGCATAGTCTTGCACCTGTCTTACACCTAAACTGTGGTCAGGTGCAGGCTGTAGCCAATTACAAGCTTCAGGCCAGTGGAAAAAGTGCATTGTGGTCTATTGTGGTGCATTGTGGGCGAACATGCGGCGAACACGCGGAAATGTTCGCAGTTCGCGAACATACGAACTGGCGATGTTCGAATCGAACTTCGAACACATCGAACCGAACAGCTCATCTCTACTCAACCATAGACACAGGAAAAGGTTGAGGCAGGTTGACCGGAGCCTTTTTCCCTCCTCTTCTGTTACTATGTAACCAGGTAAAAGAAATGCATTTAAGGACATCTTTATATTGTAAATTAATTGTAATATTTTTGGGGGGTGTTGGAGTCCTCGGGGGTCACTAACTGTTCATTTCAAAGGAAATTATTCCAAAATGTATGTTTAGGTATTTTTTTGGCATTTCATGTAATTTTTAACGCTTTGTTTCCTGTTAAAGTTTAGTGGTCACTCACATCTGCTGGCGCCGCATGGGGTATGGTCAGCTCTGGGTGGAGAGCTATCCTACTGGGTAGTCCTCGGTTTACTCTATGCAATCAATTAACTGTCGGCTGACGTCACTGCTGAGCAGGCCCGTCTTTAACATTGATTGGACCCTGGGAAAATATTCTCTTGGACCCCCCCCCGAAAGCCCACCCACCGCATAATTTTGCTCTCCATCCCCAACATCCCAAAAAACAAACAAACACAAATACAGCATGGACTTGTCTCAAAAAGCTTTAATAGTGTAAAAATAAAGAATTGGCTCAAAAACAAGTCCTTAGATTGATCTGTAACAGTATGTACATGCCAATTATAGCCTCTTCTAGGCTCTTTCTCATCATATATTTCTATTAACAGTTACAAGTTCTTGGGAGAAAAGGCATGTTAAGCTCTTAATAACTTTCAGTAATAAAGTTCAAATGAACATTATTAGGTTTCAAGTGTAAAACAAATGGCTATATAGTCTAGTAATACAAAAATAAGAATATGTACCCAGCACAGACCCTCCAGAAATATATGTAACCAGCACAGGCACTTAGAATTATATGTACCCAGCACAAGCACCCAGAATTATATGTACCCAGAATGGACCCCCCCAGACATATATGTATCCTGCACAGGCACCCAGAATTATATGTACCCAGCACAGATCCCCCAGAAATATATGTACCCAGCACAGACCCCCAGAATTATACTTACCCAGCACAGACCTCAGGATCAGGTGACCCGCGTGTTCCTCCGAGCCCCAGCATTCTGCTCCACACATCCGCCGGCTTCTGAAGGCTGTGACGCGCTCTCGTGAGATCTTGCCAGTAGGCCGCGTCACAGCCTTCACAGGATGGCTGCCGCGCAAAGGAGCACACTGGTGATTGCAAGAAGACACGGCCAGTCGAGGGGGCTGCTAGCGAAATGCTGTTAATGCATTCTGCTAGCAGCGGCAGCGGTCATCCACAGTTTACGAGGGCCCAAGGAGAAGCTGCTTTGGGCCCCTCAACAATGACTGGGCCCAGGGAAACTGCCCCTTTTGCCCTACGTTAAAGAAGGACCTGCTGCTGAGGGCAAATGGAGCAACACAATGGTCCAACGTGCACCGGACAAGCAATACAGACGTGCGCCGGACAAGCAATACAGACGTGCGCTGGACAAGCAATACAGACGAAGGCCAGACAAGCAATACAGGTGAGCGCCAGACAAGCAATAGAGACGTGTGCCAGACAAGCAATACAAACGCGCTCCGGACAAGCAACACAGACGCGCTAGGAACAAGCAATACAGCCGTGCCGGACAAGCAATACAGACGTGGGCCGTACAAGCAATACAGACGTGAATCGGACACGCAATACAGACGTGCATCAGACAAGCAATACAGACGTGCATCGGATAAGCAATACAGACGCGCGCTAGACAAGCAATACAGATGTGCGCCAGACAAGCAATACAGACACACGCCGGAGAAGCATTACAGACGCGCACCGGACAAGCAATACAGACGTGCTTCAGACAAGCAATACAGACGTGCATCGGACAAGCAATACAGATGAGCTCCGGACAAGCAATACAGACGTGGGCCAGACAAGCAATACAGACGCGCGCCGGACAAGCAATATAGACGTGCTTCAGACAAGCAATACAGACGTGCATCGGACAAGCAATACAGATGCGCGCCGGACAACTAATACAGACGTGCTTCAGACAAGCAATACAGACGTGCATCAGACAAGCAATACAGACGTGCATCGGACAAGCAATACAGACGTGCTCCGGACAAGCAATACAGACGTGGGCCAGACAAGCAATACAGACGTGCGCCAGACAAGCAATACAGACGTGCATCAGACAAGCTATACAGACATGCGCTGTTGAGCCGATAGATTCCTCGTTCCTGGTGTCATTGTTTCAGCTCCCACTGGTGGTCTCTCCTTTTCCACATATATGTTACATGCATGTTGATTGCCTTTCATCTAACCTCTAAAACTAATGGGGTCTCAGCTCCACAACTCCAAGGTCTGCCGGTCACTTTGAAGGGTGACTGAGCTTTGTCTGTCTCTAATGCTCTTTACCACTCAGATGGAAGAAGGTCTTCAATTCCTTGTTCATTTTCCAGCCTTTGTTCCATTTGAATGAGTGATTTCAATGCGGCTACAACCTGATCCACCTGAATCACCTCAGAGGTTCCCCCTGTGGCAGGACCAAAAATTACTACAGTGCCGTCAACTCCAGCAGAGCCTACGCCACCTGTGGGAGGGGTTTAAAGAAAAAGGAGATTGAAGAGGGGCAAATTATACAAATATGAACAATTTTATTTGAAAAATATATACAAATATCTCACAGTGTGGCGCAATGTACCCCAAATATAACAGTGACAATACACCACATGCAGCTAGCTACCACTTGAGTGAGCACCTCTGTACCAACTCACCAAAAACATACAAAAAACATTAACAGTATTGTGTGATTTTTATACAATGCTATAATAAATAGATATTAAACCCCAGTACAAACATGTGCAATCCCTTATTTGCTTTCAATGCGTATTGTCCAGGGGTGTTAAGTAGGGATGAGCCGAACAGCGTCCGAGTTCGGTTCGGGCCCGAACCTGAACTTTTCATATGTTCGGGTCCGAACCCGAACCCGAACTCGAACTCCATGCAAGTCAATGGGGCTCAAAATTCGGTTTTTAGAGTGCCCTTCAAGAGGGCATATATGCTAGATATTTGCCATAAAAGGTGTATGGGGGTCTGGGTAGTGCCCTGGGGGACAGGAAACAAGGACAAAAAGTTTAGAAAAAAAGTTTTTAAAGGGACAGTGAGTTTTCCATGAAATAAGGGTTAAAAATAAAAACCAAAAATTCCTACAAATATCGTGCCTAGGAGGTCCCCATAACCTGCCCGTGAAATGGCGGATTTCTAGGATGTATAGAAACACTTAAAAACAAAAAAATGACGTTTCAAATAATGGTAAACAGTTTTCCTTTAATCTATCCATAAACAACTGCTTGGGGCGGCAGTCTGTATGAAAAGAGGAGACATTTTCAGACACGCAGAAAAAGTTTATTGATTTTTTTGGCGATGAAAAGCAGGAGAATGGAAAAATTCTAGACCAAATAGCCGATTTGGAAAGTGAGATAAATGGGAGAATTTTTCTGGTTCAGCTATTTTGACCTAGAATTTTCTCTTCAGTCATTCTCCTGAGTTTCACCTTTCTCTGAATAACCCTGTCAGGGTTATTCAGAGAGCTGTGAAGAGCAGGAGAATGACTGGAGAATGGAAAATTCTAGGTCAAAATAGCCAAACCAGAAAAATTCTCCCATTTATACTAGGGTCAGACTAGCGAATTTTTAACATGCGTTTAGGCGCACTTAATCATGGCCGCAGTAGCAGCAAATGACAGGCAATGACGGCCAATATACGAAGTACGGTCGCACGAAAGTCCGGCTGCGCAACGCAAGTGGAAAATGAACGCATTTTTTCGAGAACGCAGAACCGCTAGTATGGACGTACAGAGTGCGCTGCATCCACTAGCGGCGTGTGTGTGTGATTTGGAGACGTCAGACCCGGTTCATGTGCGGCCAACATAACGTCCAGACACCTAAAGTTTCCTGGTTTGGATCCGTAAAAAATCACGCACAAAAATGTGCATCGTATGACAGTTTTCGCGCATTCCGTGAAAAAATACGGCAATGCGTTCGGATGCACTTTTTGACGGTCGCTGTGAAAAATGCGTTAGTCTGACCCTAGCCTTATCTCAATTTCCAAATCGGCTATTTGGTCCAGATTGTTCTCTTTTCCTGCCATTCTCATTGTTTTCACCTTTCTCTGAACAACCCTGAGAGAGAGGTGAAAGCCAGGAGAACTGGCAGGAGAAGAGAACAATCCAGACCAAATTGCCGATTTGGAAAGTGAGATAAATGGGAGAATTTTTCTGGTTTGGTTATTTTGACCTATAATTTTCCATTCTCCAGTTATTCTCCTGCTTTTCACCGCTCTCTGAATAACCCTGTGAATGTTTAATCCTGGGTGAAAAATAACATTGCTTTAGATGTTAAAAGCGGACAATGAGGAAATTTTGTATTTTTTCACACAGCAGTTAAATGCAGCATATTAGGAAGTTTTAGGAGGGAAATTACTCACTCAGAACAGAAGCAGACACCCCACACCTTCATTCTACATCAAATGTATCAAATTGATTAGACCAGACTAAAACATCTGTTGTTGTTATGCCGTTTGGAAAAAAAAAGGTAATTTAGAGGTGAGAATCTTTGCACCTAGACATTAGTTTTTAATACAATATCTAATAAACCGTTGCTTATAATATTCTGCAGTAAAGAGTTTCTTTATTTCTCGATTTTTTATTATTTTTTAAGCATTTTTTATACTTTCCTCAAAATTTCTTTTTTTTTTCCGAACTCGAACCGAACACACCCAAAAAGTTCAAAGTTCGCAAACTTTCAAACTGCCAAAGTTCGAGCCGAACTCCAAACCGTCCGAACCCTAACAGCTCATCCCTACATAGCCCTCATAACATGAAAGAAAAAGCATACAAACATGCAATGCTACAATATATCAATAATCATAATAAAATTACAAGAGATACTAACAACATCAATAATAGTAACAAACTCACGTGTGATAGAGCCTGTCCTCTCACTGGCTCAGAATCAGCACAGAAACCTTTAAATTACCCATTTCTAACACCCCGGTACAAATACCCCGGTACCGCTTAATAATCAGTGTCTCTCCGGTAAATAGATTTAACCAGGTTTATTAAAACAAAACAAGGCGAAATAGTAAAAAACATAAAAATCACGATGCATTTCGCTTTATTTCAAAGCTTCCGCAGTCTAAATATTCAACTATTAAACCTGGTACCAATGTTGAATACAATTGCAGTATTTATAGTTTACGCAGCTCTGAGGAAGAAGGGGAAGGATTAACCCTTGATTATTAACCCATCGTGCTGAAAATGAGCCTGAAGAAATGATGGCTCATTTAGAAGTGAGTTTTTAGCATCTCTTGTAATTTGATTTATTATTGTTACTGATATTTTGTTCCATTGGATGTTTCTATGTTTTCTCTTTGTCATGCTCCATGTTTCCAGCCTTGTCCCCTGTATATGTGCTGATCCAGTTCAGGTCTTGATTCATGTTGTCATTCCTGGGTTCCAGCCCAGGGGTTCATTGATTTGCTCTCAGCTCACCTGTCTGTCATGTCCTGTTGCTCTCCCTATTTAAGAGCATTGCCCCACAGTGCATTGCTCCTTGATTTAAAGTCTTCCTGAGTCTTTCTGAGTTGTGCCGTCATTCGTGCTTCCTACTTCTAGTTCCTGTTGTTTGTATATTATGTTCTGTATATTATTAGTTTTGTTTCCTTGTCTGTTACTCCTGTCACCGCGTTTCTTGTTTGTTTCTGTATATTCCTGTGTATTATTGCTCATCCTGTTTCTTGTGTGATTCGCTTTTTGGTTTTCCCTTGCTGTGTTTTTGCTTTCTGTTTATTATTCCGTGCTGACATCCTGTTTACCTCTGGCTGTTTACATCTGTCTTGCTTGACTACCCTCCTGGCTCTAGAACCCTGGCATCTGGTTTATGTACTCTCTGGTTTTCTGACTCCTGGCTTTCCTCATGACTATGATCATGTATTTTCCCAGACTGTACTGATTCCTTGCTTCTTGGTATCTGTGTTCATTCTGAGACTCTGCACGGCCCTGCAGTATTTTCTATTTAGCTTAGATAAGGCAACCCTATAGACCGGCCTATCAGTGTTAGGGTTTCTTTTGTATTGCCGTGCAGGAGTCTCTGTCTCACCCTGTGCTGTTCTTACCTCCTGTTGTCTGCAGTAGTATTTCTGCATTTTGGGCTTTCTTCCTGCACAAGGGCCCCACCATGGCTCAAGCCTGGTGCCACCATGACACTCTTCCATGATATGAGAGCTCCGTTGCGTGCAACACCCTTGGACAATACGCAGTGAAGCCAAATGGGTGACTGCACATTTATTTGCATGGGGTTAATATCTATTTATGATTTAAAAGTTAATCTATAAAGTCCGTTTCACTGTCCAATATTCCACAGTTATGACCTTCTGGTACAGACTATGGAAAGAAGTGTCTTACCGGTGCATTTTCTCCGCAGACGGAGTGTCTTCAAAACCTGATCGAAGGTGGGTTGCTTACTGAGATTGGGAAATCGCGCTTTGCCACCAACTTTGAATCCTGCACCTAAACTGGAGGGGCAAGTGAGACCCTCACCCAGATTATCGTCCCGCGCGAGGGGTTGTTCTTTCTTGAAGAGCTCTTCAGTCTGTGGAAGATAAAAGTGAGTGAAAGAAGCAGGAAAGCATTGTGACATGCGTCACTTTGGACTTCGGGTACATGGGCCTAGAAATGTATTTGGGAGGTGCAGGCCTTATGTTCTAAATTATTTCCCTGTCCTCTCTTCTGTTGAAGTCCCCATGTACCTGTAGAGTGCAGGGTGTTTGTGTAATCTGTGTTATGTATGAATAATGTTATTGTCTATGTGTATCTGGCAACCTAGATGGGCCGAAAGGTTCTTATCTGCCAACATTTTTCTATGTTTCTATCTGCTGATAAATTTGTTGGCTATCGTATGTGCAATTGTCTGTGTACATTTGAGTAGTCTTTGTCAATCTGCTTTGAACAGGCAAACACTGCCCCATTATCTGAATACTGTTACAATGGTTTATATAATTGCTGTGTAGTCGCTAATTGTCTACATATGTATCTTCTCCTCTGTTATTTAATGCATTCAGACTGTCTGAAGCTCAGCCTGTGATTACATGACACATATTGTTTCATGTCTGGACATACCTGGTTCACTTGAGGCTGGGGGGAGGGGCAGGGTGTAATTTCCCATTGGTCTCTGGCCCCTCTTGGGACTGTATATATTCAATATAGGTGTTCAGTATGTCTGCTCCATTTTGACCCTTAAAACCTCCATCTAGTTAGTCTTGTCTTATTTCTGGGGGATGCTTGCAGGCTCTCTACGTGTCCCGTTCCTTAAGCTTCACCCGAGGACTGGAGAAAGACACGAGAGTCTGCTGGGGAGAGCATGGGGGTCCAGCAAGGAAGCGACATTTACAGATGTGACCCGGTTGGGGTGCTGAGATCTGTTACAAGCCTCTTATAGAAATCACATTTTTGGTGCATGAGAGCAGAGGTTCTTGTTACCATCAGTTGGCCGATGTAGAGGCGAGTCAAGACCTCTTTAATGTTTCCTCCTTTCTGTGTGGAAATGATGCTCAGACGGTTGCCCCCATCTGTCCACAGCAGGAAGCTTTTGTCACAGTTGATCCTAAAAGACACAACAGGAGATAAAGACATCACTGACAATCCTTCAGTCTGAGCTCAGACAGTGGAAGGAGGTGTAGAAATATGAAATGTTATATCCATGATGGTTGTATCACGCCGATGATCTCACCCTGTGCATCACATTGTATGTCCCCTGGGTCGGTCACTATCAATGTATAGAGGGCCAACAGAACCACTGATAACTTTGGCCTCACCACAATTCAACAATTTTGCCTCGCAGCCTCACACTCTCTTGCTGGGGCACGGGCGGCGTTTTATAACTCATTGCACACGGTAATGGTGAGCTGACACGCTTTACTCTAAAGTCACGGCTGTTACCCTTTAATAAAGTGCCGCGGCTGAAAGGTACAGCGTGTCCGGCCGTCTCTTCAGTGACAGGGAGTTAAAGCAGGAGCGTGTAGAACCATGGATCGAATGGACTGCCAGGGAGGGCAGCTACCCATCTGCCACCAGGACCCAGCTGTGCAGAAACAGGCACTCCATCCCACAATGACAGCCAATCCCGTCCTCTCCCTCTTGATCAATACAGGGAGATTTCCATGGGGTGGTTCGTCATATTATAAAGCCTTATGGATTCAATGGGTTTGTCTGGCTAGTTCATTAAAATGGATGAGGCAACTCCCTTCCAACCGGATGAGGAACCAAACACCTGCCCCTGTGTCTGCTGCTTCCTCCACCATGTGTGTTGGCATTTTGCTGCACTGCCCCCTCTCTCCTTGCACAGCCTCGTACCTCCTCCCCTCCATCTACTGTCCCTGTCTCTATAGCGCCCCCTCCCTCTACTGTCCCTGTCTCTCTAGAGCGCACCCTCCCTCTACTGCTCCTGTTTCTATAGCGCCCCCTCCCTCTACTGCCCCTGTCTCTCTATAGTGCTCCCTACCTGTACTGCCCCGGTCTATAGTGCCCCCTCCCTCTACTGCCTCCTGCGTCCGTTTACTGTCTCTCACCCTTCACTGCCCCCTTTCAGTAAAGCCCCCTTTGTTGATGATGTCAAAACAATGGCACCTGCGGCCGGGGGGGGTCAGTCCCTCAGCAAGGGCTGATATGCACAAGGTCAGCCCGCTGTGGTTGTAGCTCCAGTTAAGCACCAGATAGGCCCCTAACCAGAATAATGTGAAGACGTGCGGGAAACGTCCTATGCACACAGGAGCGAAACGAGAATAACCCTCTCTGTCCTCTACCTACTAGTTGGCTGAGCGCACTGGACTCTCCGTTCAGCTCTGCATTCCTGCTTTTTCCTCCCATCACTGATAGACCGCAACGTGGGCAGGAGGAGGAGGAGCTGCTGAAGCCCCTGATGGTTTGTCCGTTGAGATGAAGAGGAGGAGAAAATCCCAGGGATGTCAACTAGATTGTGCCAGTGTCAGGATTCTATTCCTAGTGCCCACTGGAGGGTAGGGATGAGCCGAACAACCCCGTGTTCGGCTCGCATTCAAACAATTTCAAAAGTTCGAATTCGAACGCGAACACGATTCAAATTCAATGCAAGTCAATGGGACTCGAACGTTCGAATTTTAGAGTGCCCTCCAAAAGGGCATGTATGCAAGATATTTGCCATAAAACGTGTATGGAGGTCTGGGTAGTGCCCTGGGGGACAGGAAAAAAAGGACAAAAAGTAAAAAAAAACACGTTTTTAAAGGAACAGTGATTTTTCCATGAAATAAAGGTTAAGAATAAAAACAAAAAAATCCTTCAAATATCGTGCCTAGGAGGTCCCCATAAACTGCCCGTGAAGTGGCGGGTTTGTAGGATGTATAGAAACATTTAACCCCTTAAGGACCACTGACATACTATGTACGTCCTGCCCACGGGTATCCCATAAACCCACGGACGTACATAGTACGCCAGCGGTGCCTAACCCCCTCCCGCCCGATACTTACCTTCCTCGTTGGATCCCTAGCAGATCTGGCAGGGAGGAAGCCTGCCCATGTGATTTACATGGGCCGGCAAGCTCGATGACATCACCACACAATCACCTTTTCAGCGGTGTATAGCATTAACAATTTGCTGCCGGATCGTGTTTCAGCGGTAATTGGCGCCAAAACGCGATTCGAACCTGGAGGGGCTGACATCTTGGATGTCAGCCAAGCCTCCAGGCCCCCCCACCCACTGACAACCTCACCATATGTGTGAGGATGTCAGTGGGCCAGTTAACCTTCTAGCTACCATGTTGAAATAAGCAGGGTTATCCAAAGAGATTCGAAAAGTCACCGCACGTTCGGTGACTTTTCGTTCTCTTCAATTCGGTTCCTTTTGCCGATCCCATTTCGGCGACCCTGCGGTGTATTCAGCAAGCACCACAGGGTCCCCGAATTGCAGGGAAAAGCTGCCGCAAACCTGACGAAAAGTAACCGAATGCACGCTGAAAACAAGCAAAAACATCTGGATTAACCTTCGAAAAAGCCGAACGAGCCGAAAAGGAGCCGAAAAGGAGCCGAATCACACAGAGCCGAAGCAGCTGTGACGTAGAGGAGGCAGTGAATAAATTAGAAAAACCATTTGTATGAATCTGGAAAATGAAACGCTGTTTGCAAAGAATCTACTGAGCGAAAATGTCTGAAATTTTCACAGGAGGTCCAGGGAATGATAATAAAGAGGGCTGTTACAAAAAAAATAAGTAAACTGAAAAAAAAAAAAAAAAAATCGGACTTTTAATTTTTTTTTAAAAAATTCAGAAAAATGCTTAAAGTATCCTAAAAAATCTATAAATAAAGAGACTTTTTGCTGCAGAATTTTATAATGAACGGTTTATTAGATATTGAATTAAAACGGGAATATTTTTAACATTGAAGCCTATGGGATTCTCCTGAATAAATTTGCCGAATTAAACCACCGAATGGCAGGGCATTAGGGGAACCTTTCACTGCTGGTTTGTGTTCTCTGAATAGCCGAAGCAGTGCTTTTTCATGGGGATTTCTCTGCCCTCGAACAGGGACCGAACAGGCACCGTATGTTCAGGCAATTCGCCAGGATTTGGCGAATTGCCTGCTCTCTGGATAGCCGAATGGCCAGGAAAGGTAACCGAAGGCTGATTTTCAGCGTTCGGTTACCTTTCTCAAGCAATTCGAATCTCTTTGGATAACCCTGAAGGGGATACAAAGGATCCCCCAATCTCCCGATCCGTGGCGGCTAGATGGTCATATTTGACATCATTGGAAAGGCCTGATCATGGCCTTTCCAATGATACCAAACATGACCAGGTTTGGTTTAGAAATCAAATTTTAAAAAAAATTAAGAAAAATAAATAAAAATATATAATAAAATAAAAAAAAAGTTTTTTTTAAAGTTTTTTTGTCTGGGAGGGGTTAGTTAAATAGGACCTAGGATGTAATCTAAAAATAATTAGCACAAAATGGTCAGAATGAGCGCAGCGCACATACTGTAGGTGAACTGGCTCAGCAGTGAAGGGGTTAAAAACATGTAAAAATTGGGTATTTCTAGTCTCGGGACAAAATTTTGAAACTATTTAGCTGGGGTCTTTTTTGGTGGTTGTAGATTTTGGGGACTAAATTACGAAAAAGTGTGTTTACAATTTTTTCATCATATTTCATATTTTTTTTTGTCGTAAATTATTCGATATGATGGAAATAATGGTATTTCTATAAAGTCCATTTAATGGCGGGAAAAACAGTGCATAATATGTGTGGGTTCAATAAACGAGTAAGAGGAAAATCTGACCTAAACATGAACAGCGCAGAAACGTAAAACCCGCAGCGGTCACTTAGGCTAGGGTCAGACTGAGGCAGTGCGAACGCGCGTTCTGGCGCACTTAATCACGGCCGCACTAGCAGCAGATGCCGGGCAATGACGGCCAATATACGAAGTACGGTCGCACAAAAGTGCGGCTGCGCAACGCAAGTGGAAAATGAACGCATTTTTTCGAGAACGTTAAACCACTAGTACTGACGTACAGAGTGCGCTGCGTCCGCTAGAGGCGTGTGTGAGTGAATTGGAGACGTCAGACGCTGCTAATGTCCGGCCAACATAACGTCCAGACCCAAAAAGTGTTTTATTGATGATCCGTACAAAATCACGGATGAAACTGCGCATAGTATGACCGCTATTGCGTATTCCGTGAAAAAATACGTCCATTCTTCGAACGCGCATTTTCACGGACAACGTGAAAAATGCGTTGGTCTGACCCTAGCCTAAAGGACGGATTTGTGTAAAAACGCCGGTCACTAAGGGGTTAAAAAGAAAAAAATGACATTTCAAATGACGGTAAATGGTTTTCCTTTCATCTATTCATAAACAACTGATTGGGGCGGCAGCCTGTATGAAAAGAGGAGACGTTTTAGGACGTGCAGAACAAGTTTAGTGATTTTTTTGGCTAAATTATGGTGAAACTTATGCAGGCTTTGGATGAAAGTAACAACAGGTGCATTAAAATTGGACCTTAATGTGCCAGCTAGTGCCTTCACACCGTAACCCCTCTGAGGTATTGTGGAAGAGTGCAGTGGTGGAGGTTTTGGGAATGCAGAAGAGATCCCCGATCTATTCAGTTACATCAGCATCAGGGGAGTGATAGCTGCTGCTTATCCAGGACTGATTCATTTTTATAAATGTCAGCCGGTCTACAGTGTCAGTGGACAGACGCAATTTTGTCTGTGACAAAACCTCCAGCGGCACTGAACGTCCTTTCAGAAAGCACGCTGGATGAAAGGCAACCTAGTAGCTGCATAGCATATTGGATAAATTCTGGCCAGTGATCCAATCTCAACACCCAGTAAGCCAGTGGATCAACTGCTGGAAAGGTATCCAGGTCTGCCCTTGCCCAAGGTAGTCCTGCACCATATGGTGATGACGCTGGCAAAGGGTGCCTACATTTGATGTCCTTGGGCGTCGTGGACTAAAAAATTTTAAAAGGCATCAGTCAAGCGTCCCCCTTCACCGCTCTTCCTCTGATAAACCGCAGTCTCAGAAGCACCTGTGTCATCACTTGGTAACCTACCAGTGCCTGGAAAGGTGTTACACAAGTGTCGCTTTAGAGAGTTCTCAAGTTGTTTCATCCTGTCCTCCCTCTGTGAGGGCAGGATGAGCTCTACAACCTTACCCTTGTATTGTGGATCAAGAAGGGTTGCCAACCAGTAATGATCCCTCTCCTTGATAGCACGAATCCTGGGGTCCTTTACCAGGCTTTTCAGGATAAGGTGCCCATGCAGCATAGGTTGGAGGTGGCATTAGCTTCTGAGTGTTCCTGGTCTCTGAGGATGACTGTAACGTGCACTACCTCCTCCCAGCCACGTACTAGACCTTGGGTTACTGTGGACACAAAACCCTCCCTTGAGGAATCCCCACCTTCAATGCCCCCACAACTTAAATATTCCTCCTCCAAGCTGGCATTTAGACGCTGTGCAAGGGGATGATTGGGACTATATTTTTTCTTACGCTGCAGCAGCTGGGGCAACGTAATCTGACTGCGTAAATCTTCAGCTGATGGGATGCTGTCACATTCTGAGGAAGGACCCGGTACACCCATTACTGTAGCATCTTCCCTGTCAGTGGAGGTTGTAGGCAATGACATGGCAGGACATATAGTGGGGGTAGAGACAGATGAGGAGGACCTATGCAAAGTGTTGTGCCAACGGGATGGGTGGCAGGTGGTCATATGTCACCTCAAGCACGTGGTACCCAAGTGTGGGATGTCTTTCCCACGCTTGATCCTCATCTGACATAGATTACAAATAGCAACGGTGCTTTCATCTGCACATTTCTTAAAGAACTCCCAGACAGCAGACTTCCTGTATATGTGCTTTGAGACAACAGCGCTCTGCACCTGAGCAGCTGTGACTTCTGATGCCTTGGACTGGCTACGGTTGCTCATAGAGGACATTGTGCCTTGTGTTTGTTGTGCCTCCTCCTCACTTGACTCCACTATTCGATCAGGCACCCAGGTGGAGTCAGTGACCTCATCATCATTGTCATCATCACCCCCTATCTCCTCGTCACTTGAGCCAACTCGGCAGTATGCTGCAGCTGCTGGGGGAACATGAGTGCCAGTTATTTGTGTGTCACTGGCACCCCCTCCCTCTAGGTTGATTATATTCCCTTCCTCAACCTCAGAGTTTGAATCAGAGCACTGGAGTTGCTGCGCATACTAAAGCAGCATGTCACTGTCAGTGTAGTCAAACAATTCAGCTGACTCCTCCGTTTATGGTGGTGAGGCTACGGCAGGAGTAGCTGTGGACATGGAGGCTGCATTAGATGCTTTGGCAGCTGAGGTGGACTGTAAACCACTACAAGCCTGGCTGGCAGAAGATTCGGAGGATGAGGATGGCCTGGTTAGCCAATCCTGCAAATCCTCTGTATGTTGCTGCTGCTTAAGATGGCCAGCACCAGTTAGAAACAAGGACAAGCGTGCCCCTGCTGAGGATGCACCACGTCCACGACGACCAGTAGACTTGTGCACCGATTTTTTTTTTCGGTTCGATTCGGTTCGATTCGTTCGGATGTTTAAAATTTCGATTCGGCTCGTTTCGGCCGATTTCTGTTTCGATTTGGTTCGGTTCGGCTCGTTTTCCGTATACATTTTTTTTTCGGAATATCGACCATATTTCGTGTTTTCGGGTCACTCTGCTCGTTTTTTGTATCGACTTTTCGTGTTTTCGGACATTTTCGTTTTTTTTTTCGGAACGTCTGTTCTCCTCGTTTCAAAGTGTCTAACTCTATTCGTTTTGACGTAAACTACTATGGTTTACTTTTTTTAATCATATTAAAATGGTATGAATGCCAAGGAACAAAAAAAATGAACAAAATGATTTAAAAAACGCTAAACTGACCCGAATGCCACAAGAAACAAGTGATACGCATTTACAAATACAAAGTTTACAGAATCAGCGATATAACCGATAATAGTTAAATTTACGATGTCCAGAATTACCGAAATGGAACCGAAATCACGAATGGAACCGAAATCATGAATAGAGCAAAAATAAATTTCAATTTGACACATTTCAAGTCCTTTCGAAATATCCGAAAATTTTTCGTTTCGGCTCGGAAAACTTTTCGGATCTGTCGGTTTTCGGGTCCGATCCGATTCGGAAATTCGGCCGAATCCGAAGACACGAATCGGGAAATTTCGTGAAAATTCCGAAACCCGAAACGCACATCCCTAACGACCAGGGGCACAGCCATCTGACACCGAGGCTGCTTGCCCTCTTATCTGTGTCTGGGAGCGTCTGCCTGTCCTTTTTGGTCTTTCTGACATGGTGAGTGATATATAGATTAAAGATATGCAGAACTCTGATTCAACGGTGTTATCTGGATTAAAGATGTCCAGAACTCTGGTATAACTCAGTGAGACACCCTGATAGCTGGCAACAGTGACAAGACAGAGATTACAATTCCCAGAAACCTCCTATAAATCAGTGAGACCCCCTGATGGGTGGCAGTGACAAGACACAGATTCAAATTCCAAGATATCTGCTACAAGTCTGTGAGACCCCCAAAGGGTGGCAGTGACAAGACACAAATTATAATTCACAGGAACTTCCTATAAATCAGTGAGACCCCCTGATGGGTGGCAGTGACAAGACACAAATTACAATTCACAGGAACCTCCTATAAATCAGTGAGACCCCCTGATGGGTGGCACTGACAAGACACAAATTACAATTCCCAGGAACCTCCTATAAATCAGTGAGACCCCCTGATGGGTGGCAGTGACAAGACACAAATTACAATTCACAGGAACCTCCTATAAATCAGTGAGACCCCCTGATGGGTGGCAGTGACAAGACACAGATTACAATTCCCAGAAACCTCCTGTAAATCAGTGAGATCCCCTGATGGGTGGCAGTGACAAGACAGATTAAAATTTGTCCAATCAGGACTCTGAGCCATGATTGGCATAGTCTTGCACCTGTCTTGCACCTAAACTGTGCTCAGGTGCAGGCTGTAGCCAATTACAAGCTTCAGGCCAGTAGAAAAGTGCATTGTGTTGCATTGTTGGCGAATATGCAGCAAATACGTGGAAATGTTCGGCGAACAGCCGAATGGCGATGTTCGATGCGAACTCCGAACAGATCGAACCGAACAGCTCCTCCCTAATGGTTATCTGGACTGAATGTCCTTTGCCGGCAAGGATTCCAAACAAACTGTCAACACTACCCGTGTTTTCAAGGTATCCAGTTTGTCTTGTGACTTTTTCATCATTTCTAGCAAGGATCTCTTCACCATCTGTGATTCTAAAGACCCCATCTGCTGTGTGAACTTTCATTGTTGTCTACTGCATACCATGTCTTCAAGCATCTGTGCTCTCCATCTACAGGTCCTGCAGTTACCTTCTAAAGCACCTGTGGATTAACCTGTTTAAATAAAGTGTTTTCTTGACGTATCCCAGCCTTAAGGGTTATTATGCTAAATCCCGGGGATCCTACAATGGCTCATGCCGGGTACCACCGTTACAGCCAGGCTGTAGAGGGGCAGATGTCGGGCCTGCAGGCAATTATTATTATAATCATCATCATTTATAAAGCACCAAAAGTTAGCGCAGCGCTTTACAATAGCAGCGAGAATGAGACGAAATTAACAAACATAGGATGAAACAAGAGGTGTAGAGGGCCCTGGTCATAGGAGCTTACAATCTAGAGGCATTTGTTTTGAGGAAGACAAGGGGAGTTTTATTGGTTTTCGGGATCACTAGCAGTAGAGTTACAGAAACGGTGGGGACAAGAAGAGGTCCTCAATCTTGATATGGAGGCAGAAGAGGAGAGGGTTAGGTCGCCGCCAGTAATGTGCTCTGCTAATCTGAAGAGGTGGGTTTAAGAGATTTCTTAAAGGCCCGAAGATTAGGGGAGGGTCCGGTCATTCCACAGAACCAGAGTCAGAGAGTAGGGATGAGCTGTTTCGGTTCAATCGGTTCGGAGTTCGCAAACTACGAACATTTCCGCGTGTTCGCCGCATGTTCGCCCACAATGCACCACAATGGACAACAATGCACTTTTCAACTGGCCTGAAGCTTGTAATTGGCTACAGCCTTGCACCTGACCACAGGTCAGGTGCAAGACCGGTTCAAGACTATGCCAATCACGGCTCAGAGTCAAATTTTGCCCAATCATGGGCTCACAGAGCTAAGTCCCGCAGCACACTATATAAAGTTTCACACAGCGCTTCAGCACGCGTTTGAGAGGAGATTTGAGAGGAGATTGTTGTTGTGTTAGTGTGTGTCTCACTGCCAGTCTGCCACCAGCTACTGGGGGGTCTCATTTCTACAAAATATCTGGGACTTGTTCTAATCTTTGTGTTCTCACTGACACCCAGTATTTTGGGGGTCAGTAATTGCTACAAAATATTTGGGAATTGAGGTGATCTGTGTCTTGTCACTACCAGTGCCACGCAGTATTTTGTGGGTCAGTAATTTCTACAAAATATTTGGGAATTGAAGTGATCTGTGTCTTGTCACTGCCACCCATCGGGGGTCTCACTGATTTATAGGAGGTTTCTGGGAATTGTAATCTGTGTCTTGTCACTGGCTGCCAGCTATCAGGGTGTCTCACTGAGTTATACCAGAGTTCTGGAAATCTTTAATCCAGATAACACAGTTGAATAAGAGTTCTGTATATATTTAATCTATATATCACTCACCATGTCAGAAAGACCAAAAAGGACAGGCAGACGCTCCCAGACACAGATAAGAGGGCAAGCAGCCTCTGTGTCGGGAGGCTGTGCCTCTGGTCGTGGTGGACGTGGTGCATCCTCTGCAGGGGCACGCTTGTCCTTTCTAACTAATGCTGGCCGTCTTAAGCAGCACCAACATACAGAGGATTTGGTGGATTGGCTAACCAGGCCATCCTCATCCTCCGAGTCCTCTGCCAGCCAGGCTTCTAGTGCTTTACAGTCCACCTCAGCTGCTAAAGCATCTAATGCAGCCTCCATGTCCACAGCTACTCCTGCCGTAGCCTTGCTATCACACACAGAGGAGTCAGCTGAATTGTTTGACTACAATGACAGTGACATGTTGCTTGAGGATGCGCAGCAAGTACAGTGCTCTGATTCAATCTCTGAGGTTGAGGAAGGGAGTATAATCAACCTAGAGGAAGGGGGTGCCAGTGATGACACACACATAACTGGCACTCATGTTGCCCCAGCAGCTGCAGCATACTGCCAAGTTGGCTCCAGTGACGAGGAGATAGGGGGTTATGATAATGATGATGAGGTCACTGACTCCACCTGGGTGCCTGATCGAACAGAGCAATTAAGTGAGGGGGAGGAGGAGGAGGAGGCACAGCAAACACGAGGCACAACATCCTCTATGATCAACCGTAACGCTGTTGTCTCAAAGCACACATGCAGGAACTCTGCTGTCTGGGAGTTCTTTAAGAAATGTGCAGCAGACCCCACCGTTGCTATTTATAATCTATGTCAGATGAGGCGAAAGCGTGGGAAATAAAAAGGGACGCTTAGGTACCACGTGCTTGAGGCGACATATGACCACCTGCCACACATCCCGTTGGCACAAAACTTTGCGTAGGTCCTCATCTGTCTCTACCCCCACTGTATGTCCTGCCATGTCATTGCCTACAACCTCCACTGACAGGGATGATGCTACAGTAATGGATGTACCAGCTCCTTCCTCACAATGTGACAGCATCCCATCAGCTGAAGATTTACGCAGTCAGATTACGTTGCCCCAGCTGCTGCAGCGTAAGAAAAAATATAGTCCCAAGAGGAGGGCATGTCCGGACGTTGCAGCGCGCGGACGCATGGCGGAGTAGCTCCTGCGGCCGGCGCTGACTTTTTCAATCTTGCGGCTACTTAGAGGAACCCCGGGGCAACTTTTCTCCACGATCTGGTAGGGGAATCATACCGCTATATCCATGGCGCCTCCCAAAGCCCAACGAGTGCTGGAACCTCCAAAATCCGGCAAAAAAGACCGAGGACGTAAGGCCCAAGATGGCGGATCCCCACGGCATGTAACAGCGCCTGACCCAGACCCAGCAACTAGGGATGAGCTGTTCGGGTTCGGACGGTTCGAAGTTCGACCCGAACTTTGACAGTTCGAAAGTTCGCGAATTTCGAACTTTTTGGGTGTGTTCAGTTCGGGATCGAAAAAAAAAGAAATTTTGAAAAAGTATAGACAATGCTTAAAACAATACTAAAAAATCTAGAAATAAAGAGACTCTTTACTGCAGAATATTATAAGCAACGGTTTATTAGATATTGAATTAAAAACTAATGTGTACGTGGAAAGATTATCAACTCTAAATGACCTCTGTTCACAAACGGGCATAACACCAGGTGTTTTTAGTCTGGTAATCAATTTGATACATTGTACAATATAGTGAGGGGGTGGTGTCTGCTTCTGATTGAGATTTGAGAATTAATTTCCCTAAAACATCCTAATATGTTGCATTTAACCCTTTCGCTGCTGAGGCTTTTAACACCTCTGTGCTGTGGTCATTTTTACCGCTTTCGCTCAGCATGTTTAACCGCGGTTTGTAGCCATATTTTGATATATGACCCAGACATATTATATATCGTTCTTTCCGGCAGACTTGGCAGATTCATAATATGTCATTATTATATGTATACGTTATGTCATGTCTGTATATTATAACAAAAAATGCAATAAAATTTGAATTTTCAATAACTTATTATGTGTATAGTGTTTTTTTTCACATTTTAACATGCGATCGTTTGCGGTTATATTTAGTATGGGGTGCACTTGTTAAAAAAAATAGAAATGGGGTCTCGTTACATTTTTTTTTTGGGGAAAATTTTGCTTTTTTTAACAAACGCACCGCATACAAAATTCATTAGTGCAGCATTATTGTTCACATTATAATTGAAATGGGAACAATATTGCTGCATTAACAAAACAAAAACAAACAAAAAAACTTGTTTATTTTTTTTTAGATTTTTTTAAAAAATATTTTAATTTTTTTATTTTTATTTTTTAATTTTTTTAAAAAACATTTTTCATGCTCATGTTTAGTATCCTTGGAAAGGCCATGCTCTTGCCGATCGAACGATATCACACATTAACCCCTATCTGCCACGGATCGGGAGTTCATTGGAACCCCCTATCTCTACCATTGGTGGCAGCTAGGGGTTAACTCCAGGACTGGCGTCATCGTGCTATGCATGATGATGCCAGTCCTCAGGGGGAGTTCCTGGAGGCTTGGCCGACATCCAAGATGTCGGCCAGCTCCAGGAGAGGATCACGATCCGGCGCTTTTTAGCGCCGATTCGTGATCCGGCTCCCCAGGGGTTAATCACAGCCACCGTTTGGAAGGGCAGGCTGTGCCCTTCCAAATGGTGCCTGGATTAACCCTCTGCCCCCCGGCGATCGGGAGGGAGAGAGGTCTGAAGGACCTCCCCCCCTCCCTTTCAGGCACTTCCTCCGCACATGCAGGGGGGGCCTGAATTAGATGTCATCGCGCCGCCGCGATGACATCTAATTGCTCCGCTGGGGTCCCGGAGTGCTGGGCTAACATCCAAGATGTCAGCCCGCACCGGGGGGTGCAGCAATCTGCCGGAATCCGGTGGGTTGCTGCCTCCTGTGCATGGACGCACTCAGCGCGTCCATAGCACAGGAGAACCACTTGGTTGGCTGAGCGCGTCCATAGCAGCCAAGTGGTTAACTGGTGTTTGAAAAAAATCTGAAGCAATGTTATTTTTCACCTCGGGATTAAACATTCATAGGGTTATTCAGAGAGCGGTGAAAAGCAGGAGAATAACTGGAGAAGTGAAAATTCTAGATTGTTCTCTTCTCCTGCCAGTTCTCCTGGCTTTCACCTCTCTCTTGGGGTTGTTCAGAGAAAGGTGAAAACCAGGAGAATGGCAGGAAAAGAGAACAATCTGGACCAAATAGCCGATTAGGAAAGTGAGATAAGGCTAGGGTCAGACTAACGCATTTTTCACAGCGACCGTCAAAAAGTGCGTCCGAACGCATTGCCGTATTTTTTCACGGATTCCGCGAAAACGGTCATACGATGCGCATTTTTGTGCGTGATTTTTTACGGATCCAAACCAGGAAACTTAGGGTGTCTGGACGTTATGTTGGCCGGACATGAACAGGGTCTAACGTCTCCAAATCACGCACACACGCCGCTAGTGGACGCAGGGCACTCTGTTCGTCCATACTAGCGGTTCTGCGTTCTCGAAAAAATGCGTTCATTTTCCACTTGCGTTGCGCAGCCGGACTTTCGTGCGACCGTACTTCGTATATTGGCTGTCATTGCCCATCATTTGCTGCTAGTGCGGCCGTGATTAAGTGCGCCTAAACACACGTTAAAAATTCGCTAGTCTGACCTTAGCCTAAATGGGAGAATTTTTCTGGTTTGGCTATTTTGACCTAGAATTTTCCATTCTCCAGTCATTCTCCTGCTCTTCACCGCTGGTGAAACTCAGGAGAATGACTGGAGAATGGAAAATTCTAGGTCAAAATAGCCGAACCAGAAAAATTCTCCCATTTATCTCACTTTCCAAATTGGCTTTTTGGTCTAGAAGTTTCCATTCTCCTGCTTTTCACCGCCAAAAAATCAGTAAACTTTTTCTGCGTGTCCGAAAATGTCTCCTCTTTTCATACAGACTGCCGCCCCAAGCAGTTGTTTATGGATAGATTAAAGGAAAAGCATTTACCGTCATTTGAAATGTCATTTTTTGGTTTTTACATATTTCTATACATCCTAGAAATCCGCCACTTCACGGGCAGGTTATGGGGACCTCCTAGGCACGATATTTGAAGGAATTTTTCATGTTTATTTTTAACCCTTATTTCATGGAAAACTCACTGTCCTTTTAAAAACGTTTTTTTTAAACTTTTTGTCCTTGTTTCCTGTCCCCCAGGGCACTACCCAGACCCCCATACACCTTTTATGGCAAATATCTAGCATGTATGCCCTCTTGGAGGGCACTCTAAAAACTGAATTTTCAGCCCCATTGACTTGCATGGGGGTCCGGGTTCGGTCCCGAACAAATGGGAAGTTCAGGTTCGGGTTCGAACCGAACTCGGGGGGTGTTCGGCTCATCCCTACTCCTTACCACCTTCGGAGAGCAGATTGCATGCCATGTTGCAGGACCTGAGGTTAACCATCCAGGAGGATATCAAAGGGACGTTGCAGGAGCTGACCCGCGAAGTTCAGGATTTGGGTGAGCGAACGGAAGCTTTAGAAACTAAAACGGACGATCTGTGTTTAGCCCACAATGACTTAGCTGACAGATACCAGGCCTTACAAACGGCTCATGATTCTTTGGCAGCTAAGATGGCTGATATTGAAGATCGCTCACGCCGAAATAATGTTCGAATCCGTGGCATATCAGAGGCCGTTACCCTCGCAGATTTACCACCGTACCTCCAGGAACTTTTCCAAATTCTGCTGCCCACCGCTACCTCGCATGATCTCTTACTGGACCGCGCACATCGTCTTCCACGTGCGAAAAATCTCCCCTCTTCAGTGGCTCGGGATGTTATAATACGGGTACATTTCTTCCATACAGTATTAAGGAAGCATTGATGACTGCGTCCAGGAAAATGATGCCTCTACCTTCACCGTATGCCGAAATCTCCTTTTTCGCTGACCTTTCGGCGTCGACCATGTGTAAACGTCGTGAATTTTCAACTCTGACTAAGCTTCTTTGCAACCACAAGCTAGCCTATCGATGGGGATTCCCCACAAAGATCCTCGTCTGGCGAGACGTAGTTCTTCATGTTATTCCTGATGTCGTTACTGTTCTACAATTTTTAAAGCAATGGAAGACTGTGGCCGACTTTACACCCCCTCACATGCCTTCCTCCTCTCCGATTAAGGTGTCACCAGAGTGGCATCGAGTTCGTCCGAAGTGAGATACATGGTTGTATCCATGCATTGCCAGTTACCCCTTTTCACCTTTATTTCGGGGGGGATCCCTTTTATTTTACCTACCGGGATAGCTATAGCTTTTTGATTATATAGCTTTTTCTCTTTGTTTTATTACGGTTTTCTATATTTTCAATTTTTAATTTTTATTATTCTTGGTTGCCCTGGGACCTTCTGCGATATCGCTGTAGCGCATGTTGACGCACGCTACGCTGTGAGTAGAACTGCGTTCCACCACCACCCTCTCAAGAGTCTTTTTCTTGAATTTTTGTTAGACTTTTTTTTTTCTTGTCCGGCCACGACGAAATGACTCTATTCCGCTGCAGTTTTGTGATGCAGCACTGTTTATGTTTTTTGATTTGTTTTTTGTTCTGTTTTTATGTTGTCTGGTATGTTGCTCTTCAGGTTTTTCACCACATGCTACCACTGATCCCCTTTTCTCCCTTCTATACTCACCTTGAACTGCTGGGTTCGCAGATGATACCCCATGAGTAAACCGCAATTCCACGTTTTCTCGCTAAATGTCAGGGGCTTGAATGTACCATATAAACGTCATGTTTTATTTCGTGAACTCCACAAGGTTCGCCCGGCAATTGCATGTTTACAGGAAACGCATTTACGAGCACAGCGCGCGTCGTTTTTGAAATCAGCTATGTACCCTATCTCATATCATTCCACAGCCCAGACGAAGTCTAAGGGCGTCTCAGTCTTGTTTCATAGGGATTGGGCTTTCACGTGTCTCGCTCAATATGCTGACCCTACGGGTCGCCTTCTGATTTTGGTGGGCACCACGAACGAGCTGCCGATTACTGTTGCCAATGTGTATTTGCCCAATGATAGACCGATACAGCAGGGTCAAGGCCATGATGCAGGGAACCCTCCTACTATGCGGTGATTTTAATTGTGCACCAGTCCCCTTAGTGGATACCCAACTGGGCAGGGCCCGTACTTCTCCCTGAGCTTTAAACTTCTCCAGCCGCCAATTCCGTGACTTCCTACAGGCTAATGACCTCTACGACGCGTGGCGACTATGCAACCCTTCCATTAGAGACTACACTTATTTTTCCCCAGTTCACTCTTCTTATTGTAGGATTGACCTCTGCTTGATACATGACAATACCGTCCCCCGCCTTCTGGAGGCCAGTGTTGGTTCTATCACGTGGTCGGACCATGCTCCTTTAGTTCTTAGCTTGGAGGCTGATTATCCCGCTAGGGGAATGGGTGCTTGACGTTTGAATGATTCCCTTATTGTGAATGAGGCAGATGTGATTGATACCTTAAAAGTGATGGAAGAGTACTTTAACCTTAATGTCTCGGAGGAGGTGGCTACCTCTTCGATCTGGTTAGCACATAAAGCGGTGATACGGGGCCATTTGATCCAAAGGGGAGCTAGTTGTAAGAAGGAAATAGGAGCCCAACTTTCTAACTTGCACCTTCAAATATCCTCTTTAGAGTCCCAACACAAAGCCAACCCCACCCCTGAGATCTTGACACAGCTGACGGCTTTACGTCGGGACCTAGAGCATTTTAATTTGCGTTCCTCTGAACGAGCGATTCGCCGTTTGAACTATTCTCATTATACGCAGGGTAACAAAGCTGGTCGCCTGCTGGCATCTAAATTAAAATCCAAACGTATCCAATCTAAAATACCTTTCCTTCTGGGGCCGGGAGACGAACGGATTTATAATCCGGTAAAAATTACAGAGGAATTTGCCAAGTATTATGCATTATTGTACAACCTGGGATCGGATCCTATGGTCCAATCCCTGGACCCTGAAGAGATCCGCCAATTCCTTCAGGGAGCTAACCTGCCCTCCCTTTCCCAATCTCAGGCGGTGGAGTTACATACTCCATTTACTGAGGATGAAGTTCAAATTGCCATTAAAGCGCTCCCTAAGAATAAAGCTCCCGGCCCAGATGGTTTTTCTAATTTATATTATCAGACTTTTGCCCGTACCCTGGTCACAATTCTCACTCATTTTTTTAATCACGTTAAGAGTACAGGAATAATGCCCCCAGAAATGCTTCAAGCCACAATTGTTACTTTACCCAAACCTGGCAAACCAACGACACAATGCGCTAATTTCCGCCCGATATCGTTATTGAATGTGGATGCTAAATTGTACGCTAAATTGTTGGCAACTAGGATAGCTCTGTTACTCCCCTCTTTGATCTTGGCGGAACAGATTGGTTTTATCCCTGGCAGACAAACAAGTGACAATACCCGACGCTTCTCGGATATAATTGATATTGCTAATAGGACTAACAAGTGTGGTCTCCTGTTGGCGCTAGATGCGGAAAAAGCATTCGACCATCTTCACTGGGGTTATATGCGTAAGGCGTTAGCTCTGTTTGGCTTCCCTTCCCCTTTTTATCACTAGTATTATGAGTCCCTACTCTTTTCCATCTTCAAAGGTTTTAGCGTCTGGGTTCCTTTCACCCCCCTTTTCAATTACTAATGGTACCAGACAGGGGTGCCCCCTGTCCCCCCTGATATTTGTTTTGGCTTTAGAACCCCTGGCTTCACGCATTAGACGAGCTCCTAATATATCTGGCATATCGACCCCTGACGGCGAACACAAGCTAGCATTATTTGCGGATGACATTTTGTTTTTTTTTACTTCCCCCGACACCTCCCTGCCTGCTTTACTCCGTTTGCTTGACTCCTATGGCTTAGTGTCTTATTATAAAAATAATGTGAGTAAGACGCAAGCTTTGCCTCTGCATATCCCTGCTTCTTCTCTCTCTTCTTTACAAGCTTCGTATCCCTTTGACTGGAGAACATCCTCTTTGAAGTATCTGGGAATTTCTTTAGCTAAATCTAGAGGGTCTGACCTTAAGCTAAACTACCACCCCCTCTTTGCTTTTATTGGCTTCCAGCTGACGTCATGGCATGCATTGGAGACTTCTTGGATGGGGCGCATGGCAACGCTTAAAATGTGCATCCTACCCCAAATTCTGTATTATTTCAGGAATATACTCGTTTTTATCCCGACCCATATGTTGCTTCGCTTACAAAAAATGCTCTATGCACATATCTGGAAGGGGAAACCACCACGCATTTCGGTGTCTACTACCACCACGCCTCGACGTCGAGGGGGCTTGGGTTTTTTAAATATTATAGCATATTATAAGGCGGCGTTGTTAGCACAACTATTATCCTCTATGTTCCAACAGGATGTCCCACTTTGGCTACGTCTAGAAAATTCCTATATCGCTCCTTTCCACATCCACGATTTAATGTGGCACCCGACGATGCCAAATAGTAAAATTATGGGCATTCTTCCCGCTTCCTCACTCTCCATCATGTCAAGGCGTCAGTGGGGTAGACCGCTTATCCGTCCCTTCTCTCTACTGAGCCTAGCCCCTTTGAGATTTCTGTGTTGCACTGTCCAGGACTTGAACCTTGACCGCTGGTCGCAAAGGGGTCTTACCCATATTAATCAACTTTTTACACCCACCTTGATGAAAACCTTTCCTGACCTGATGTTAGAATTCGCTATCTCAGCCAGCGAGTGTTTTATGTATCTTAGAGTGAAACATGCACTTTCCAGTCAAGGCTTACTTTCATTTAAGACGGCGGACCTAACGACTTTTCACAAACTCTGCATAGGAGGGAAGGTGAGGAGATAAACCTCTGTCTTTATGCTACGAATTTTTGCTGTTAGCACAGTCCAGTAGGAAATTACCCTATATGTCCCGGTGGGAAATAGACCTGTCTTTGACTATCTCCAGAGATGACTGGTGTTCTGCGATTGAAACGGTTTACAAATATACCAGGAGCACTAACTTGAGGGAATCGCATCTCAAGCTTTTGTATAGATGGTACTTAACTCCGAACAGGTTAGCTCATATACCAGGACAGTCTGGACTGTGCTGGCGATGCGGAGCCAGTTCTGGCTCCCTCCTTCATATCTTTTGGCAATAGCCGCTGATTATTGGCTATTGGAATAGAGTGTGTAGATTGATCTCTCACTGCACATACCTGGTTTTGCCCTTATGCCCAAAGCAGTACTTGTTACATATGTTGCCTACCACTATTCAAGTAAGACATAGGGCTATAATCTCTATTGTACTTAGTGTGGCCAAATCTACTCTCGCCCGACATTGGTGCTCGGCGTCATGCCCATCTATGAGGGAGGTCATGTTGTCTTTGGAAAGTGTATACCACTATGAGCAAATGTTTCACAGAGCCGCAGGTTCCCTCTCAGCTTCTCACTTTAATGATGTGTGGGAGGGTTGGAAATCTTTTGTCTCCTCTGGGAACTTAATTTAACTGAATTTCATTTAACGGGCATTGAACTGATCTGTATTATCACGACTTTGTGTACCTTGTTGAGCAACCTTTTCTTATTTTTCATACTATGTGTTTGTAGACCTTAGATGATGTACGTGGATCTTTTTTTTTTTATTTTTCTTCTCTTTTCTTAAAATGTTGAAAATGAGGTTCTTGCGACTTTCAATGTTCCAATTTATACTTACATTGCATGACATGCCATTTCTCGTAGGGTCCTGCGAGACTCCTATTTTGTCTGCACTTTAAGTCACTGTCAAATACTATGTTATGTGAGAATTCTCAATAAAAACTTTTAAATATAAAAAAATATATAGTCCCAACCATCCCCAAGTACAGCATCTAAATGCCAGCTTAGCAAAATTACTCTCATTGCAGCTGCTCCCTTTCCAGCTGGTGGACTCTGCTCCCTTCCGTGAATTTGCCGAATGTGCTGTACCACAGTGGCAGGTTCCAAAACGGCATTACTTTTAATGGAAGGCCATTCCAGCACTATACCAACACGTGGAAGACAATGTTATCGAGTTATTGGGAAAGGCAGTCAGCAGCAAGGTGCATGTGACTTAAGACACGGGTCCAGCAAGCATGGACAGGGTCGTTACATTTCCTTCACGGCACACTGGGTAACTCTGATTGCAGCTGGGAGGGATCCAAGACGGGGCTCTGTGCTGGAGCTTGTTCATCCACCACGCCTCCAGAAAGCTGCTTGTATGAGGTCTGTCTACTCCACCACCACCTCTCCCTCCTCCTCCTCCTCCTTCTGTGTCTCTGGCGAAGTGGCAGTTAAACCGACACCTGACAGGGGCTACGCAATGGCTCAAGCAAAAAGATGCCATACTGTGCTTGAGCTGGTTTGTTTAGGGGACAGGAGCCCACACTGGGCCAGAAATTCTGTCAGCTCTGCAGGGCCAGGTGCAGAGATGGTTAACACCACGCCAGCTTCAGCTGGGAATGATCGTCTGTGATAATGGCAGCAACCTTCTCTCCGCCCTACGCAAGGGTAAATTGACGCATGTACCATGCCTAGCACACGTCCTAAATCTAGTGGTACAGTGTTTCCTAACCAAGTGCCCAGGGCTGGCAGAGCTTCTCAGCCTGGCCAGAAAAGTCTGCAGCCACTTCAGACGGTCATTCCCAGCAAGCGTTCACCTGGCAGAAATTCAAAGAGAATTCCACCTTCTCACAAACCGTCTGATCTGTGACATGCCCACCAGGTGGAACTCGACATTAGCAATGTTGCAGCATCTGCACAAGCAGCAGAGGGCCATCAATGAGTACCTGTGTGAGTATGGCACAAGGATAGGTTCAGGTCAACTTGGTTTTTTTTCCCCCCCGCAGTGGCTGATGATCAAGGATGCATGCACTGTACTGTCACCATTTGAGGAGGCAACGAGGATGGTGAGCAGGGACAGTGCATGCATCAGTGACACAATTCCTTTAGTGTTCCTGCTGGAGCACACTCTGCGGGGAATTATAGATGTGGCTCTAGAGGCAGAGCAGCGGGAGGAAGAGGAGGTCTTCCCTAGCTCTGAAGGCCCCAGTCTTTCCGCAGACAGCATTCCAGCGGGTCCTCCTCAGATCAGACAGGAGGAGGATGAGGAGGATGAGGAGGAGGAATATTTGAGTAGTGGGGGCATTGAAGGTGGGGATTCCTCAAGGGAGGCTTTTGTGCACCCAGAAACACCAGGACTGGTACCTGGCTGGGAGGAGGAAGTGCACGATGGGGTCATCCTCCTCATTGAGCAGGAAGACTCGGAAGCTAATGCCACCTCCAAGCTACGCTGCATGGGCTCCCTAATGATGCAAAGCCTGCTAAAGGACCCCAGGATTCGTGCTATCAAGGAGAGGGATCATTACTGGTTGGCAACCCTTCTTGATCCACGATACAAGGGTAAAGTTGCAGAGCTCATCCTGCCCGCACAGAGAGAGCACAGGATGAAAAAAACTTGAGGACGCTCTAAAGCGACACTTGTGTAACACCTTTCCAGGCACAGGTAGGTTACCAAGTGATGACACAGGTGCTTCTGAGGCTGCGGATGATCAACTGAATAGTGGTGAAGGCAGGGGCCGCTTGACTGATGCCTTTTTAATTTTTTTTAGTCCACAATGCCCAAGGATGTCAAATGTAGGCACCCATTGCCAGCATCTTCACCATATGGTGCAGGACTACCTAGGGGCAAGGGCAGACCTGGATAACTTTCCAGCAGATGATCCACTGGCTTACCGGGTGTTGAGATTGGATCACTGGCCAGAACTTAGCCAATATGCTATGCAGCTACTAGGTTGCCCTTCATCTAGCATGCTTTCTGAAAGGACGTTCAGTGCCGCTTTAGGTTTTGTCACAGACAAAAGAGTGGTCCGTCCACCGACTCTGTAGACCGGCTGACATTTATAAAAATGAATCAGACCTGTATCATCAGCTATCAATCCCCTGATGCTGATGTAACGGAATAGATCGGGGATGTCTTGCATTCACAAAACCTCCAGCACTGAACTCTTCCACAATACCACAAAAGGGTTACGGTGTGAAGGCACTTGCTGCCATGAAAGGCACAATATTTGGTCGCACTGACGCCTGTGCCACATTTATATCATTTACATTTTTTGAACAGCAGGGTCTGACCCTGCACTCTTCCACAATACCACAAAAGGGTTACGGTGTGAAGGCACTTGATGCCATGAAAGGCGCAATATTTTGCTGCACTGACGCCTGTGCCACATCTATATCATTTTTAATTTTTTGAACCGCAGGGTCCAACCCTGCACTCTTCCACATTACCACAGAGGGGTTACTGTATGAATGCACTTGCTGGCCTGGCACCAAAAGCACAATATCTGGGTGCACTGACGCCTTTAACAGATTCATATCTTTTAATATAGGACCGCATGGTCCACCCCTGCACTCTTCCACAATACCATAGAGGGGTTACTGTATGAATGCACTTGCTGGCCTGGCACCAAAAGCACAATATCTGGGTGCACTGACGCCTTTAACAGATTCATATCTTTTAATACAGGACCGCATGGTCCACCCCTGCACTCTTCCACAATACCACAGAGGGGTTACTGTATGAATGCACTTGCTGGCCTGGAACCAAAAGCACAATATCTGGGTGCACTGACGCCTTTAACAGATTCATATCTTTTAAAATAGGACTGCATGGTCCACCCCTGCACTCTTCCACAATACCACAGAGGGGTTACTGTATGAATACACTTGCTGGCCTGGAACCAAAAGCACAATATCTGGGTGCACTGTCGCCTTTAACAGATTCATATCTTTTAATATAGGACCGCATGGTCCACCCCTGCACTCTTCCACAATACCACAGAGGGGTTACTGTATGAATGCACTTGCTGGCCTGGCACCAAAAGCACAATATCTGGGTGCACTGACGCCTTTACCAGATTCATATCCTCAGAGGGGTTACTGTGTGACGGCACTGTTGCCGACGCTAAAGGCCCAATTTTAAAGCACCTATTGTTACTTTCATCCAAACCCTGCACCATAATTTAGCCCAAAAAAATCACTAAACTTTTCTGCGCATCCTAAAATGTCTTTTTATACAGGCTGCCGCCCCAAGCAGTTGTTTATGAATAGATTAAAGGAAAAAGCATTTAACGTAATTTTAAACGTCATTTTTTTGTTTTTAAATGTTTCTATACATCCTAGAAATCCGCCACTTCACGGGCAGGTTATGGGGACCTCCTAGGCACGCTATTTGAAGGAATTTTTTGTTTTTATTTTTAACCCTTATTTCATGGAAAACTCACTGTCCCTTATAAAAATGTTTTTTTTTTACTTTTTGTCCTTGTTTCCCGTCCCCCAGGGCACTACCCGGACCCTCATACACCTTTTATGGCAAATATCTTGCGTATATGCCCTCTTGGAGGGCACTGTAAAAATCGAATTTTGAGTCCCATTGACTTGCATTGAGTTCGAGTTCGAATTCAAACATTTGGAAAGTTCGAATGCGAACCGAACTCGGGGGTGTTCGGCTCATCCCTACTTACTAGGTGTTGAGATTGGATCTCTGGCTAGAATTTAGCCAATATGCTATGCAGCTACTAGGTTGCCCTTCATCCAGCGTGTTTCTGAAAGGATGTTCAGTGCCGCTGGAGGTTTTGTCACAGACTAAAGAGTGCGTCTGTCCACCGACTTTGTAGACCGGCTGACATTTATAAAATTGAATCAGTCCTGGATCAGCAGGTATCAATCCCCTGATGCTGATGTTACTGAATAGATCGGGGATCTCTTCTGCATTACCAAAACCTCCACCCCTGCACTCTTCCGCAATACCTGAGAGGGGTTACGTTGTGAAGGCAATAGCTGGCACCAAAGGCCTAATATTTGGGTGCACTGCCACTGACGCCTACACCAGATTCATATCATTTTAATATTGGACCGCAGGGTCCACCGCTGCACTCTCCACAATACCACAGTGGGGTTACGGTGTGAAGGCACTTTCTGATACCAAAGGCACAATATTTGGGTGCACACTGACGCCTGTACCAGATTCATATCATTTTAATATTTGACCGCAGGGTCCAACCCTGCACTCTTCTGCAATACCACAGAGGGGTTACGGTATGACGGCACTGTTGCCGACACTAAAGGCCCAATTTTAAAGCACCTATTGTTACTTTCATCCAAAGCACCATAATTTAGCCAAAAAAAACACTAAACTTATCCTGCGTGTCCTAAAATGTCTCCTCTTTTCATACAGGTTGCCGCCCCAAGCAGTTGTTTATGAATAGATTAAAGGAAAAACATTTACCGTCATTTGAAATGTCTTTTTTTTTTTAAATGTTACTATACATCCTACAAATCCGCCACTTCACAGGCAGGTTATTAGAACCTCCTAGGCACGATATTTGAAGGATTTTTTTGTTTTTATTCTTAACCTTTATTTCATGGAAAACTCACTGTTCCTTTAAAAACTCTGTTTAAAAAACTTTTTGCCCTTGTTTCCTGTCCCCCAGGGCACTACCCGGACCCCCATACACCTTTTATGGCATATATCTTGCATATATGCCCTCTTAGAGGGCACTCTAAAAATCGAACTTTCGAGTCCCATCGACTTGCATTGAGTTTGGTTCGTGTTCGAGTTCAAACTCGAACTTTTGAAATTGTTCGAGTTCGAATGCGAACCGAACATGGGGGTGTTCGGCTCATCACTACTGTGGAGCTCTGGTATACGCTCAGAGTACATTACTGGATCACAAAGTTCCAAAGCAATAAAACACACAGTAATGTGCCTGTGCTGAGTATGAGCTTGTGTTTTATTGCTGTGGAGCTCTGTGATACGTTCATACACAGTGCACATTACTGTGAGTTTTATTGCTGTGGAGCTCTGTGATACACACCGCACATTACTGAGAGTTTTAGTGCTCCACAGCAATAAAACAAACTTTACATTACTGTTAATATCGACTCATTATTTGTCATGACACAACGTTTTCCCCCACTCTCATAAAAGGCTGATGTGAATATTGTTTATGTATTCTCTACTGATCTCATAGGCAGATAAACTCACCAGACACCAGGGCCAGGGAACCAGAAACGGTTCTGACCAATCAATAAATTTGGATAGAGGAGCTTGTCATTGATGATATATTCTTTAATAAACTGCTGCTGTTCTTCTTCAGTCTTGCCGTTCAATGAGTAAAACTTTACTTGGAATTCTCCACTCCAGCTGGAAAGTCCTGGATAAGGTGGGAAGACGGGAGTCAATGAGACCAAGGAGGCGACAGAGAGATGATTTTAGAGCTAAGACACGCAAACAGTCACCGGTGCCGTATCCTGACATGCATAGTTTTAGATGAATTAGGTAAATATTGCGTATGATACTAAAGGTCCATCTCCTGAGCAGCGCACGGCATGCAGTAGTTACCTTCAAGGGGTGATTCCGCAATGTGAGGATACTCTCCGTCGCCGCATTCTAGTATCTCCCTGTATCTCTTAATGGAGCAATCCATTCTAACATAAGATTGAAGGATGTAGTCTGAGTCCAGATTAGAAACATCCTGGGAACAAAAATACAATGTAATTGTTCGTATTATACGGCAGCGCTCCCCTGTATTAACACCAGGGGCCTGTTACATAACTCATCACCACATTTTAATGCAGCTGTAATAGGCCGTGGTGTCTATGGCTTATGTAACAGATCCCCGAACCCAGACTGTGTCACATCTGTTAATGCCGTTCTCTCCCCAGCAGGATTAAGATCACTATGAGCTGGATTAAAATTTCTATGAGCCGGATAAAGATCACTATGAGCCGGATTAAGAACACCATGAGCCGGATTAAGATCACTATGAGCCGGATTAAAATCACTATGGCCTGGATTAAGATTTCCATGAGCCGGATTAAAATCACCATGAGCTGGATTAAGATCTCTATGAGCCGGATTAAAATCACCATGAGCCGGATTAAGATCACCATGAGCCGGATTAAGATCACTATGAGCTGGATTAAAATCACTATGAGCCGGATTAAGATAACTATGAGATGGATTAAAATAACTATGAGCTGGATTAAGATCACTATGAGCCGGATTAAAATCACCATGAGCCGGATTAAGATCACTATGAGCCAGATTAAAATCACTATGAGCTGGATTAAGATCACTATGAGACGGATTAAAATCACCATGAGCCGGATTAAGATCACCATGAGAAGGATTAAGATAACTATGAACTGGATTAAGATCACTATGAGCCGGATTAAGATAACTATGAGATGGATTAAAATAACTATGAGCTGGATTAAGATCACTATGAGCCGGATAAAGATCACTATGAGCCGGATTAAGATCACTATGAGCCAGATTAAAATCACCACGAGCTGGATTAAGATCACTATCAAATGGATTAAGATTTATATGAGCCGGATTAAGATCACTATGAGCCGGGTTAAAAACACTATGAGCCGGATTAAGATCACTATCAGATGGATTACGATTTCTATGAGCCGGATTAAGATCACTATGAGCCGGATTAAAATCACTATGAGTCGGGTTAAGATAACTATGAGATGGATTAAGATCACTATCAGAAGGATTAAGATTTCTTTGAGCCGGATTAAGATCACTATGAGCCGGATTAAGATCACTATGAGAAGTGCAGGTCAAAGGGCTGGAGTCCGGCGCTAGTATTCCCAATCTTCGGCTGAGGTAGAGGCTATCCAGCCTGGGGGCTTGTTCTCGATGGATTAGAATGCAGAGGCGAGAAGGAAAAAAAAAGGAGAGAAAAAAGAGATTTTTGTGCAGACTGTTTTGTCACAATTAAAACAAATCTCAGGCAGAAGGTGCACTCACATTTTCTGGTGCCAATTTGAGCAAAAGGCACCAAAACAAAGGCAGATTGGTAAATTAAATCCAGTATATTAACACCTGAGGTGTATTTTATCGTTGTTTTAATAAATCTTTTCACCCTGTAAGACCCGTGGTGAATTATTCCTTTAGTATCCTGAATCGACAGTCTGAAGGATAAGATCTCCAGACCATTGGACCTCTAACAGGGGAATCGGTGCCTCTGGATTTAATTTACCGATCTGCCTTTGTTTTGGTGCCTTTTGCTCAAATTGGCTCCAGAAAATGTGAGTACACCTTCTGCCTGAGATTTGTTTTAATTGTGACAAAACAGTCTGCACAAAAATCTCTTTTTTCTCTCCTTTTTTTTTCCTTCTCGCCTCTGCATTCTAATCCATCGAGAACAAGCCCCCAGGCTGGATAGCCTCTACCTCAGCCAAAGATTGGGAGTACTAGCGCCGGACTCCAGCCCTTTGACCTGCACTTCTCCCTCTAAACGGATTTGGGGATTTACCGTTTTTCTGGTTAGCCCGGCAGCTGTGCTTCTAATCCGGCCAGTATATTAAATTTTATTGGCACGTATAATTCTTTCTTTTCTCTTGATGGACTATGGACAATACCTTATTTTAAGACAGGTTATAACCTGTATGGATTTATGAACTGCTGATTAGCTGCCTTTTTAATTTTTCATCTTATTTTTCATATTATCATCTTTTTTTCTTTTATTCCTTAATCAATTTTTTTTTTAATTCTTTTTCACTCCATTTTAAATATTTATTATATATTGTACTGTATATGCTGTATCTTACGGCACAATCCGCAGTGTCACCATATATATATATATTTTGATTGAATGTTGGTTTAAATCGTTTACGTTCGCAGGATTGCACTCGTTCACTTTAGGCTAGGGTCAGACGAGCGTGATTTCTACGGACTGTACGTCCGTGCAGTACGGACATCGTCAGTACGGATGACGCAGTAGTGGTCACACAGTCCGTGATCACGTCAGTGATCACGTCCGTGATTAGTGACGGATCAATATAAAAAAGTGAAATGTGAGAAACCAAATCAATTGCAGATCAAAAATCCAAGGGAAGGGGTATAAAAAGCCATTTTGGGGAAGGTGGGGTTTTCCAAAGATGGATGCAGTCGAAGTATTCGTTTTTGCTGCAACGGGGTACCTGTACCTGAAGAACAAGCGAAAACGGCGATCATGGGTTCATCCATAAACGCTGCCAGATGCACGCATGGCCACTTTGTCACGCTGTACAGGCCACTGCGAGAGAGGGACCCGACGAAGTTCTTCAACTACCTGCGGATGTCCATCCCCTCCTTCGACGAACTGTTGTCGACGGTACGTGAGCCGTTGATGAAGAGGGACACCATCATGAGGGACGCTATTCCCCCGAGGAGATGCTGGTCATCACGTTGCGGTAAGTAACAGCAAACACCAGCATTCATATTTTCGGTCCCAGCCAGCAGAGATGTGCTCGATGTCCAGAGCCCCCATTTTCGGTGTGTTGTGATATGCCCACCAGCCCATTTGCACAAGCATACCCACACACATTGCATAATATCACACATACTCAATGATGAATGACAGACAACAGTGACAGCAACATAAATCTTTTATCCACAAGAAATGGTAATACTAAACCAAATAACATTAACACACCATATGTTGCTGAACATAACATCAATCAGACATAAAATAAAGAGTCACGAACATGTGGCAAACAACAATGCAGAGCATAAAACAAGTGCATGAGCATGAAAATAACTACAAATCCTAATAATGAGGAGCATCCTCATCATAGGGATCGGGCATGTAACCTTGGTATGCAGGCTGATAGGGTGGTTGTGACCTGGCACCAGGGGACATGGGTTGGTGTGGAGGCTCCGGCCGCCGGTAATAACCACCAGCATATTGTGCCCTGGGAGGCACAGGTGGTACTGGAGGCTGGCTCAAGATGCTGTGTATGGTGTCCAATGTCCTTCTTCGGTACTCCATCTTCTGAGCCAGGCTCATCTGGTGCAACATGGGGAGACACGAATGATGGAACGACATGTCATCGTCATCCCAGAACCTGCAGCGTGGAGGTGGTGGTGGTGGTGGTGGTGGCGGCGGTGGTGGTGGTGGTGGTTGATGGTGACAATCCATGAATGTCACCATGGCACGCTCAAATTCACCACCCGGTGCCCTTCTCCTTTTCTGGCCCGGCCTGGTGGTGTCAGCCCTTGCAGTAGGCAGCTCCTGGGCAGCGGTCTCCTCCTCCAACTGCGAGTCTGCTCCGGCCTCTTCCATCTCTTGTGAGCAGGTGGCAGTAGCACATGGCTGCACGTGTTGCTGTGCCTGGATGTGGATGGGAGATCGATGCTGCCCACCATAGGTCTTGGTTCCAGGGTCCGTTGCAGGAATGACAGCTGCTCAGCATAAATGTAACTGCTGGCCCTCCTCGCCGCTGATCCCGAGCGTGCCGCTCCCGCATCTTTTTTGAGGACCCTTGTGTAGTTGTCCCTGACTGTCCTCCATTTGGCGATGACTTCATGTGCTGCAAAACAGTAGAATGATATTAGGTGCGACTCATGGAATCTGATCATAACACACATTTATTTCTCTTTTTTTTGATAGGTATCTTGCCAGTGGATGCAGTCTGCAGGACCTGCATTATAATTTCCGCGTTGGCAGATCTACAGCTGGGGAGATCGTCCGCAAGGTGTGCCAGACAATTTGGGACACGATGAGGGAAGAATGTTTGCCAACACCCACAGATGCGGCATGGGCGCAAATTGCTGCAACATTTTTGGAGCGAGCAAACTTTCCGAATTGCCTGGGAGCTGTGGATGGCAAACATGTCCGTATAGTGAAGCCACTGCAGAGTGGCTCACTGTATCACAATTATAAACAATATTTTTCCATTGGCCTACTGGCAGTGGCAGAAGCCAACTATAATTTTGTCTGTGTGGATGTGGGGTCATACGGGAAAGATTCAGACTCCACACTCTTCAGGAACTCCACACTGTGGAATGCAATAGGAAGTGGGACACTGCACATCCCCGGACCCGCACCTTTGCCTGGCACAGATGTGCGAGTCGCCTACGCCTTTGTAGGGGATGAGGCTTTTGGACTTTCTACGCATCTCCTGTGACCATACTCTGGGACACACCTGACTGTGACAAAGCGGGTGTTCAATTATAGGCTGTCGCATGCGAGACGGTATGTCGAGTGTACCTTTGGCATACTGAGCAACAAGTGGAGGATTTTCCATAGGCCGCTAGATGTGCACATCGATTTTTCTGTAGATATAGAGAAATGTTGTTGTGTGTTGCATAATTTTGTTCGTGCGCGGGATGGTTTTAATTTTGATGACTCCTTGTCTGTTTGTGGTTTGGTGGAATTTATTAATGATGACGTTATGCCTGTGAATCGACACAGCAACAGGCATCGTGATGCACTGGCAAACTATTTCACTAGTGAAGCAGGACAGGTGCCCTGGCAGATGGGGAGCATTTGACATGTAACGTTCATGAATTTGTTAGCCATTTACATTTTGTTTGGATTAATAATGTGCATTTCATTATGAATAAAATAATCATGTACTCACTCTGTACTTTCTGTTCATGCTCAGACCATGTGTCGTATGCAGGGTACACCGCTCTCGTGACATCAGCCCATGCGTTCGCCTTGCTGATCTTGTCCTTGTATAGGTTGCTGGCAGTGTCCCACAATTCGGGGTGCTCCCCCACTTCGGTGATCAGCCTCTCGACGTCCATGTCACCTGCAGTGTCCAGTGTCCAGGATAAACTCTCCGGCCCCTAGAATATACTACAGCCACGCCAGGAATGTTCTGGAGTCTGGACGTGATGTAGGCCGCAGAACAGGTGCGTCTGACGTCTCCACTCACGTACACAGGCCGCTAGCCGGCCGCAGTGCATTCTGTGCGGCCGTTCTAGCGGTTGTACGTTCATGCCTGCCTTGCGTCCGTGGGCCGCGGCCGATGTGCGTCCGCAGTTCAGTGCGGACGTACTTCGTGTAACGGGCTCCGATGGGCGTCCTGTCATGCTATCACGGACGTACTTTTAGGCGCAATCACGGACGTGAACACTACGCTCGTCTGACAGCAGCCTTAGTTGCATATGTCTAAATCTATTTAAGATTATCGTCTTATCCTTAGCACTTTTGTAGCATTTTCTCTGCAACATAAGCAATACTATTGCTTCACCTTTAGCACTTTATTTGATCAGTATGCCTAATGCACGGCATCTGATTCACTAATTCCCGTAAACTCTCACCAAGTATCTATTATATCGCAGTACGTTTTTTACTGCTTGAGTATTGTATTTCATTCTATTTTGGAGTAATATTTCTTTTGGTCCCATCTTTCTTGATTGATATATCTGTGGTGGGCACCAACAACCAATTTTACATACAGTAAGTGTTTTACGTATAGCATTGTCCTTCTGTGATTTCAGTTTATCAATTCATACGTTCTCCTTTTTTACATTTCCCTTGTCTTTGATAATTGGGCCATCTAGTGGCGCTACACAGACATTGCATTAACTTGGCACTACTGTTTCATACTTAAACGAGTCTCTACTCATTTTTCTTCTCTCTTCTTGATTTATTCTGTTGATCTGAGTTTAGCAGCTCACACAATCTATTTTGTGCGATCTATTTTTGTGATTTTTTTTCCTGCTTTGTGATATTATCTTGCCCTTGGTAATAGAGCCATCTGGTGGCGCTACACGGCCATTACATCCATTTAAGATCACTATGAGCTGGATTAAGATCACTACCAAATGTATTAAGATTTCTATGAGCCAGATTAAAATCACTATGAGCCGGATTAAGATCACTATGAGCCGGATTAAGATAACTATGAGATGGATTAAAATAACTATGAGCTAGATTAAGATCACTATGAGTCGGATTAAGAGACTTCTATGAGATGGATTAAAATAACTATGAGCTGGATTAAGATCACTATGAGCCAGATTAAAATCACCATGAGCTGGATTAAGATCACTATCAAATGGATTAAGATTTCTATGAGCTGGATTAAGATCACTATGAGCCGGGTTAAAAACTCTATGAGCCAAATTAAAATCACTATGAGCCGGATTAAGATCACTATGAGCCGGATTAAGATAACTATGAGCTGGATTAAAATCACTATGAGCCGGATTAAAATCACCATGAGCTGGATTAAGATCACTATCAAATGGATTAAGATTTCTATGAGCCGGATTAAGATCTCTATGAGCCGGGTTAAAAACACTATGAGCCAAATTAAAATCACTATGAGCCGGATTAAGATCTCTATGAGCCGGGTTAAAAACACTATGAGCCAAATTAAAATCACTATGAGCCGGATTAAGATCACTATGACCCGGATTAAGATAACTATGAGATGGATTAAAATAACTATGAGCTGGATTAAGATCACTATGAGCCGGATTAAGAGACTTCTATGAGCCGGATTACAATCTCTAGGAGAGGGAGCTAAAGATTTTTTTTTGGCATTTACTGGAGTGAAAATATACTTTCCATTATTTTAAATTGCAGTTTAGGTGCTTTGCGTTTCGCCGCTCTTTGGTTATTTAATTTCGCTGAAAGTACAGTGAATTCACTATTTAGTGAATGTTCCATGTGATGTGCCAAAAACGGAGTCACCAAAGCAGTTATCGGATGTTGGCTAAAATCACTATATTGCGCCAATAACCCTGGAATTGAGTCAAATTGGAACTGGAAAAAATTCCTCTGAACTGAAAAAAATAAAAACAATGTTACAAAATTAAAAAGTCTTTTTAAAAAAAAAAATGTAAAAAAAAAAGCACCAAAGACTAAAAAATGTTTTTGCAAAGTTAAAAAAAAGCATTGATGGTCTTAAAAAATGTTTTTTTGCTAAAAGTCAGGCGTAGGCGAGCCGCAGGTTCCATGCAGGCCTTGCCTGATACACTCATACACACTGCACATTACTGTATCTGTCAGGTCCCTAGCCGCCGGCGCCATAAAACAACTAAAGGCAAAGTGTCTCAGCGAAATACTAAGAGTGATTCTCCTACAGAACCAAGTTGTTCCAGCAAACAGGTGCTAGCCATAGCATCATGATTCCTCCACTATAAAAAAGGGCCACTCCCAAAGCAAGATGCTTCTGCATTGTCCTAGTGAACCTCTCACTAGGAAGGAGCTGTCTTCTATCTCTGCCTGTTCTAACCTGTTTTTGTCTTGGTTCCCACCATACTGTTCATAGTTCCTGCTACAAGGATCCTGCTGAACCTGCATCTTGCAAGAATCCTCAGAGCCTGCTGCCTTACTTACTGCAAGGATCCTCTAATCCTGCTGCCCTGCATCCTGCAGAATCCACAGCCTGTTACCATACATCTTGCAAGTACCCTCTGATCCTGCTCCCCTGCAACCTACAGAATCCTCAGAGCTTGCTGTCCTGCATCCCACAGGTTCTCCAGTTGTTGCTGCCCTGCATCCCGCAGGATCTACAGTAGTTGCTGCCCTGCATCTTGCAGGATCTACAGAAGGTGCTGCCCTGCATCCCGCAGGTCCTTCAGTTGTCGCTGCCCTACATCCTGCAAGTATCCTCTGATCCTGCTGCCCTGCAACCTACAGAATCCTCAGCCTGCTGCCCTACATCCAAATCCTCAGAGCCTGCTACCCTGCATCCTGCTGAATCTGTCGCTCTGCAGACCCAGGACCCCTCTGCAGATCCAGGACCCCACTACAGATCCAGGACCCCTCTGCAGACCCAGGACCCCTCTGCAGACCCAGGACCCCTCTGCAGATCCAGGACCCTTTGCCTCAAAGACTCTTCCGTTTCTATTTTCCTATTTATTTTGTCTAAAGATCTTTTTCACTCTTCCTTCTCCTGTTTCTCTCCATATCTGATTTAACCCTGCTCTAAGTTCAATCTACTCTTTTCCTTTTATATGTAGTAGTATAGTTTAGTTTTGTTACTTTTGGTCTACCTTTCTCTCATCTTGCCTTTTAGTTTCTTATTTCTGATTATTATTTATACAGTGTTTTCCTTTTATTACCCAGCTACATAATTGTTTATTCATATTTGTTAACTGCCTTTTATTCTTAATAAACCCCTCTATTTCCCATCATTGCATATTGGGCTCACACTTGTCACCCCGGAACCAGCTCCCTTACAGTATCAGAGCTCCACAGCAATAAACCTCACAGCAATGTGCGGTGTGTATGAGCATATCACAGAATCCACAGCATTAGAAATGTAGATTGCAGACATATGTATTGTAAAACAGCTAAGATATGTTGTAATAGTAGAAATGTATTGGTATAAATGAAATGATATATGGGAAATGTTTCCTCTTAACGCAGTGGTAGAAGCAAGGTTGTATTAAGGGTTTAATTGTATGCAGGTGTGACGATTAGAAGGAATCCCCGTATTGATGCTGTGATTGGATGAGACCTTGGAAACCTCTGCTGTTAGGCATTTGACCCGATTTTAAAGAGTTTTATAAACTGAAGGGAAAAAGGACTGAAACATTCTGATTTACACTCCTGATGAAGTGGGACAGACGTACCCACGAAACGCGTCGAGTGACTTATTGAAAAAGATCTGACGGTGTGCTCGGAGACCCCGGGGAGGAACGCATCCGAGGAGACCCGGGACCTTTGGAAGTGAATCCTGGATGTTCATTGGACGTTTTATTCGGGAGGTCTGAGCCATTGTGGCAAAGGTTTATATGCACATTTTGTTATGTGCCTGAGAGAATGTGAGTGAGCTTTTTGTTGAAGAATTTTAAAGATTTTTTTTATTAAAATACTATGCAATGTGCTCTACTTTTGATCTAGGAAAAAAAATAATAAAGGAAAGACTGAGTACAGATTTGGTGATCCAACAGATTGGTATTTAACTGATATTTGCACCATTTGCTTTTTATTTTTTTTTCCATTCTGTATATAGTCACTGTGTGTCATGCCTCATGGCTGCCACTATCCTGAAACCCCCCCCCCCCCTGGTGGTTCACTTCCATCCTGTTCCTGCCCTGCAGCCAGCATCCAGCAGTGTGAAAGTTAAGACAAACACGTGACTCACGAAATAAAGGGCTCAGCCCCGCGCGCACACACACACACTGCTGGTTCATTACGGCTAATGCTCACGAAGAGGTGAACATCCTTGCTACTCTGCTACCTGATCCTGATTCCCTATTTCTGGTTCTTGCAAATTACTACCATCATCCTCTGCAATCAACCTGGTCAGTCATCATATTTCATCCACCCTCCTCTACCCTTATCCTCTGTTTATTTGTGCAGACCACTGCACGCTGGGCTCATACTCTCCTCACCCCTGGTGCCACCCCGGTACCATCCCTACCCGTGACACTGTGTTGCATGTTTACAGGTGCATTCTGTATATAGTCACTATGTTACATGTTTACAGGTGCATTCTGTATATAGTCACTGTGTTACATGTTTACAGGTGCATTCTGTATATAGTCATTGTGTTACATGTTTACAGGTGCATTCTGTATATAGTCATTATGTTACATGTTCACAGGCGCATTCTGTATATAGTCACTGTGTTACATGTTTACAGGTGCATTCTGTATATAGTCACTGTTACATGTTTACAGGTGCATTCTGTATATAGTCACTATGTTACATGTTTACAGGTGCATTCTGTATATAGAAATGGGTGTAGTGTCTGTGTGGCGCCACCAGATGGCTCTATTGTCAAAGGCAGGAGAATAGCAAAGAAATAAACAGTAAAGAAATAGTGTATAGGGTGAATAAAGTAAAAACCAAAGTAAATAAGTAGGAGACTCCCTGTGATAAAAAACTGTATCAAGCAAAACCAGCAACTAAAATCTAATAAATAAAAAATTAAACAAAGTGTATACCATCTGAGTGAATTGAGCACAAGTTACTAGACATGTGCACAGCACAAAATTTAGTTTTGAACTAATGGATTAGTACTAAAATGCAATTTATTTAGTTGCTAAAGAAATTCGTTTTCAGTTCTTTAGTATGAAAACTAATTTCATTCATCCGAAAACCAGTGGATACAATTACTATTGTAGTGGCTCCTCAGAGGGCTGAGATCGCTGCTTGTTACAGTATCTCTCACTCTCAGCACAATGTGGGCCATATTACATAGTTGGTGCCAACTTAACCAGAGCTGTTGTTAACTTCTCAGAGCCATTATAGCCTATGTAGGTTTTCAGTTTACAACAGCTCTGGTTAAGTTAGCACCAACATTGTAATACTGCCCCGTGTCAGGCAAAGCTGTTACAGTAACTGACTGCTGCTCATCACAGCGCTCAGAGTTTCAGTAAAACGAGTAAATAATATTTTTATATATAAGAGGTTAGAACAATATTATTTCCTTGTTTTACTGAAACTCTGAGCGCTGTTACAGTCAGTTACTGTAACAGCTGAGCCTGATACATTCACGGTTATTCAGAGAGCGTGAAAAGCAGGAGAATGACTGGAGAATGAAAAATTCTAGGTCAAAAATAGCCGATTTGGAAAGTGAGATGAAAGGGAGAATTTTTCTGGTTTGGCTATTTTGACCTAGAATTTTTCATTCTCCAGTTATTCTCCTGCTTTTCACGCTCTCTGAATAACCCTGATTGCACTGAGAGATAATTTAACAAGCAGCCGATCTCAGCGCTCACAGCCACTGGATTTAAAGGGCTAAAAAAAAAAGGCTCCTCTCTGTATATTGTTTAGAACATCCTCCTGCATTAATTAACCCTTTCGCTGCTGAGGCTTTTCCCGCCCCTGTGCTGAGGTCATTTTTTACCTGTTTTGCGCATCATGTTTAAACCTGTTTTGAAGGCTTATTTTAGTATATGACATCGACATATTATATATCGTTCTTTCCGTCAGACTCGGTAGATTCATAATATGTCATTATTATATGTATACGTTATGTCATGTTTGTATATTATAACAAAAAATGCAATAAAATATGTATTTTCAATAATTTACAGCGTGTAAAGTGTTTTTTTCCACATTTTAACATGCGAGCAATTGCGGTTATATTTTGTATGGGGTGCGCTTGTTAAAAAAATTAGAGATGGGGTCTCGTTACATTTTTTTTTGGGGAAAATGACACCATTTTTAACAAACGCACCGCATACAAAAATCGTTAATGCAGCATTATTGTTCACATTATAATTGAAATGGGAACAATATTGCTGCATTAACAAAACAAAAAACAAAAAAAAAAAGTGTTTATTTTTTTTTTTAATTTTTTTTTTTATTTTTTTTATTTTTATTTTTATTTTTATTTTTTTTTTACATTTTTTTTACTTTCATGTTTGGTATCGTTGGAACGGCCATGCTCTGGCCGATCCAACGATATCAAAATTTAACCCCTAACTGCCACGGATCGGGAGATAGGGAGTTCATTGGAACTCCCTATCTCCACACTTCGTGGCAGTTAGGGGTTAATGCTAGGACTGGCGTCATCGTGCTGCGCACGATGACGCCAGTCCTCTGGGGGAGTTCCCGGAAGCTTGGCCGACATCCAAGATGTCGGCCAGCTCCCGGGAAGGATCGCAAATCGGCGCTTTTCAGCGCCGATTTGCGATCCAGCTCCCCAGGGGTTAATGCCAGGCATCATTTGGAAGGGCAGGCTGTGCCCTTCCAAATGATGCCTGGGTTAAGCCCCTGTGAGCCGCCGATCGGGAGGGAGAGAGGTCCGAAGGACCTCCCCCCCCTCCCTTTCAGGCGCCTCCTCCGCACATGCGGGGGGGGCGCCTGAATTATGTGTCATCGCGGGGGCGCGATGACACATAACAATGGCGGCCACTGCTCCGGATGCCGGGCTGACATCCAGGATGTCAGCCCGCACCGGAGGGGCCAGCGATCGGCCGGAACCCGGCCGAACGCTGACCCCAATGCGAGGACGCGCTCAGCGCGTCCTCCGCATACCAGGGGCAATGCTGAGGACGCGCTGAGCGCGTCCTTAGCATTGAAGTGGTTAATACCCCTCTCTGTATAATGTATACAACATCCACCTGCATTAATTAATACCCCTCTCTGTATAATATATAGAACATCCTCCTGAATTAATTAATGTCCCTCTGTATAGAACATCCTCCTCAATTTATACCTTTCTCTGTATAATGCATATAACATCCTCCTTCATTAATACCCCTCTCTGTATAATGTATAGAACATCCTCCTGCATTAATTAATGCCCCTCTCTGTATAGAACATTCTACTGCATTGGCATGTGGAGGGTGCAGAACTTCGGATGTTGCGATGTTGCGCTCTTCATTGCTGGTCTCCTTCACTCATCAATGTAATATCACAAAAAGGACTGAAACTAAAATGTAGTGCTTTTTATTTTAGTTTCTTTTGTTTTTTGTACTGAGCACTTTCGTTTCTCTTGAGTCATATGAAAACTAAATTATCCCAAAATTCGGACTAAATCGTTTTAGTACTAAAACGAATGCACATGTCTACAAGTTACTGCGAGAAGTGTACTGCCGTGAAAATTGGTATACCAGTGTAGTAATGGAAACTACAATACTGAAAAAAATGCTATAAAGTATGTGCTGCAATAGCAATTAGTAATCCAGGTACTGTAAATTGAGCACAGTGATTAATCCAGGTGCTGTAAATAAAGCACTATGCTTAATGAGAAAGCAAACGTGTATAAGTATACCATACAATGAAAAAACCATAAGGTGGGAAATAAGTTTGGTTATAACTTTAGTGTAAAGAATAAAAAATACCATAAAATACACAAGTGCAGCATAAAAAAGTTAATGGATGGTTGTTCATCAGTCCATATAAATCAGAGCGGAGTTACGAAATTGTCCATAGTCCATAAAAGAGAAAAACTGTGTATACTGGCCAGATTAGATGTGCAGCAGCCGGACTAACCCAAAAACGGAAAATCACCAAATCTGTTAGCTAGAAAGATGCAGGTCACAGAGCTGGTGTCAGGCAATAGCACTCGTTATCTTCAGCTTCAGTAAAGGCTATCCAGCCTGAAATCACGTCCTCAATGGTCAGTTGATGGTAGTGGAGAAAAAAGAAGAAAAGGGGATTTTGTGTAGAATGTAATATCCCAATCAGAGTAATTACAAAACAGGGGATATAATCCCATTTTATGGTGCCAATTTGAACAAATTCTGCATTCTGTATATAGTCACTGTGTTACATGTTTACAGGTGCATTCTGTATTGAGGTATGTTAGTAAGGAGCTCTTGAGTGACTTTAGACTGGGGGAAGATTTGATGGCGTCTGGGAAGTTATTCCATATTTGCGTTGCTCTGTAGGAAAATGAGGACCGAGCCACTGTCTTTTTGTATTGCGTTATTGCAAGTAAGGTGCAGGTCCTGGATCGGAGGTTATAGGATGAGGAAACTGCTGCGGGAAGCAGCCTATTCAGGTAAGGTGGCAGCTTCCCAGAAAAGCTCTTTAACACCAGTTGGAAAGGTGAAGGGTGCGTTTAGACTCCAGTGACGGCCAGTTTAGTTCTTTTAAAATGTCACAAAGGTGGGTCATGTAGTTACATTGTAGCACAAAGCGGCAGAATTAGTAATACAATGTGGTAAGTTTCTGAAGGTGTGTTTGCGGGGCGGCTACATACTTGATAATTTATGTAACTTCACTATGTTATCTGTTGTATTCAGGGATTCTGAAACAGCCTGTGATTACATGACACCATATTGTTTCATGTCTGGATATGTCTGGTTCACCTGAGGCGGGGGGAGGAGGCTGAATGTAATTCTCCTTTGCCTCTAGCCCCTCCTGGAGCTGTATATACACCATAAAAGTGATCAGTAGGGATGAGCCGAACGCCCCCTTGTTCTGTTCGACTTCGAACTCGAACAATTTCAAAAGTTTGAGTTTGAACTCGAACACGATCCGAACTCAATGTAAGTCAATGGGACCCGAACGTTCGATTTTTAGAGTGCCCTCCAAGAGGGCATATATGCTAGATATTTGCCATAAAAGGTGTATGGGGTTCCGGGTAATGCCCTGGGGAACAGGAAACAAGGACAAAAAGTAAAAAAAAAATCATTTTTAAAGGAACAGTGAGTCTTCCATGAAATAAAGGTTAAGAATAAAAATGAGAAATTCCTTCAAATATCGTGCCTAGGAGGTCCCCATAACCTGTCCGTGAAGTGGCGGATTTGTAGGATATATAGAAACATTTAAAAACAAAAAATGACATTTCAAATGACAGTAAATGCTTTTCCTTTAATCTATTCATAAACAACTGCTTGGGGCGGCAGCCTGTATGAAAAGAGGAGACGTTTTAAGACACAGAACAAGTTTAGTGAATTTTTTTTGGCTAAATTATGGTGAAACTTATGCAGACTTTGGATGAAAGTAACAATAGTTGCTTTAAAATTGTGCCTTTAGTGTCGGCAACAGTGCCGTCACACCGTAACCCCTCTGTGGTATTGCGGAAGAGTGCAGGGTTGGACCCTGCGGTCAAATATTAAAATTATACGAATCTGGTATAGGCGTCAGTGGCAGTGCACCCAAATATTGTGCCTTTGGTGGCAGCAAGTGCCTTCACACTGTAAGTAACCCCTCTGTGGTATTGTGGAAGAGTGCTGTGGTGGAGGTTTTGGGAATGCAGGAGAGATCCCCGATCTATTCTGTTACGTCAGCAGCATCAGGGGATTGATAGCTGCTGATCCAGGACTGATTCATTTTTATAAATGTCAGCCGGTCTACAGAGTCGGTGGACAGATGCACTCTTTTGTCTGTGACAAAACCTCCAGCGGCACAGAACGTCCTTTCAGAAAGCACGCTGGATGAAGGGCAACCTAGTAGCTGCATAGCATATTGGCTAAGTTCTGGCCAGTGATCCAATCTCAACACCCAGTAAGCCAGTGGATCATCTGCTGTAAAGGTATCCAGGTCTGCCCTTGCCCCTAGGTAGTCCTGCACCATACGGCGAAGGCGCTAGCAATGGGTGACTACATTTGACATCCCTGGGCATCGTGGACTAAAAAAATTGGAAAAGGCATAAGTCAAGCGGCCCCCTTCACCGCTCTTCCTCTGATAAACAGCAGCCTCAGAATCACCTGTGTCATCACTTGGTAACCTACCAGTGCCTGGAAAGGTGTTACACAAGTGTCGCTTTAGAGCGTCCAAGTTGTTTCATCCTGTCCTCCGTCTGTGCGGGCAGGATGAGCTCTGCAACTTTACCCTTGTAACGTGGATCAAGAAGGCTTGCCAACCAGTAATGATCCCTATCCTTGATAGCTTGAATCCTGGGGTCCTTTAGCAGGCTTTGCAGGATAAGGGAGCCCATGCAGCGTAGGTTGGAGGTGGCATTAGCTTCCGAGTCTTCCTGGTCAATGAGGATGACCCCATCATGCACTTCCTCCTCCCAGCCACGTACTAGGCCTTGGGTTTCTGGGCACACAAAACCCTCCTTTGAGGAATCTCCACCTTCAATGCCCCCACTACTTAAATATTCCTCTTCCTCTTGTCTGATCTGAGGACTCGCAGGAATGCTGTCTGCGTAAAGACTGGAGCCTTGAGAGCTAAGGAAGGCCTCCTCTTCCTCCCGCTGCTCTGCCTCTAGTGCCACATCTATAATTCCCCGCAGAGTGCGCTCCAGCAGGAAAACTAAAGTTATTGTGTCAGTGATGCATGCACTGTCCCTGTTCACCATCCTCGTTGCCTCCTCAAATGGTGACAGTACAGTGCATGCATCCTTGATCATCAGCTACTGTGGGGGGGAAACAAGTTGACTTGAACCTGTCCTTGTGCCATACTCACACAGGTACTCATTGATGGCCCTCTGCTGCTTGTGCAGACGCTGCAGCATTGCCAATGTCGAGTTCCACCTGGTGGGCATGTCACAGATCAGACGGTTTGTGGGAAGGTAGAATTATATTTGAATTTCTGCCAGGCGAACACTTGCTGGGAATGACCGTCTGAAGTGGCTGCAGACTTTTCTGGCCAGGCTGAGAAGCTCTGCCAGCCCTGGGTACCGGGTTAGGAAACGTTGTACCACTAGATTTAGGACGTGTGCTATGCATGGTACATGCGTCAATTTACCCTTGCTTAGGGCGGAGAGAAGGTTGCTGCAATTATCACAGACGACCATTCCCAGCTCAAGCTGACGTGGTGTTAACCATCTCTGCGCCTGCCCCTGCAGAGCTGACAGAATTTCTGGCCCGGTGTGGCTCCTGTCCCCTAAACAAACCAGCTCAAGCACAGTATGTCATCTTTTTTTGAGCCATTGCGTAGCCCAGAGCCCCATCCTGGATCCCTCCCAGCTGCAAGCAGAGTTACCCAGTGTGCCATCAAGGAAATCTAACTGCCCTGTCCATGCTTGCTGGACCACTTGTCTAAAGTAATGTGCACCTTGCTGCTGACTGCCTTTCCCAATGACTCTATAACATTGTCTTCCACGTGCTGGTATAGTGCTGGAATGACCTTGCGTGAAAAGAAATGGCGTTTTGGAACCTCCCACTGTGGTACAGCACATTCGGAAAATTCACGGAAGGAAGCAGAGTCCACCAGCTGTAAAGGAAGCAGCTGTAATGCGAGTAATTTTGCTAAGCTGGCATTTAGACGATGTGCTTGTGTATGGTTGGGACTATATTTTTTCTTACGCTGCAGCAGCTGGGGCAACGTAATCTGATTGCGTAAATCTTCAGCTGATGGGATGCTGTCATGTTCTGAGGAAGGACCTGGTACACCCAATACTGTAGCATTATCCCTGTCAGTGGAGGTTGTAGGCAATGACATGGCAGGACATATAGTGGGGGTAGAGACAGATGAGAAGGAGGACCTATTCAAAGTGTTGTGCCAATGGGATGCATGGCAGGTGGTCATATGTTGCCTCATGCACGTGGTACCCAAGTGTCCGATGTCTTTCTCATGCTTGATCCCCTTCTGACATAGATTACAAATAGCAACGGTACGGTCTGCTGCACATTTCTTAAAGAACTCCCAGACAGCAGACTTCCTGTACATGTGCTTTGAGACAACAGCACCCTGCACCTGAGCAGCTGTGACTTCTGATGCGTTGGACTGGCTACGGTTGCTCTTAGAGGATGTTGTGCCTCGTGTTTGTTGTGCCTCCTCACTTGACTCCTATGTTCGATCAGGCACCCAGGTGGAGTCAGGGGGTGATGACGATGATGAGGTCACTATCTCCTCATCACTGGAGCCAACTTGGCAGTATGCTGCAGCTGCTGGGGCAACATGAGTGCCAGTTATTTGTGTGTCACTTTCACCCCCTCCCTCTAGGTTGATTATACTCCCTTCCTCAACCTCAGAGTTTGAATCAGAGCACTGGAGTTGCTGTGCATCCTCAAGCAGCATGTCACTGTCATTGTCAATTAATTCAGCTGACTCCTCCGTGTTTGGTGGTGAGGCTATGGCAGGAGTAGCTGTGGACATGGAGGCTGAATTAGATGCTTTGGCAGCTGAGGTGGACTGTAAACCTCTACAAGCCTGGCTGGCAGAGGACTCGGAGGATGAGGATGGCCTGGTTAGCCAATCCTGCAAATCCTCTGTATGTTGCTGCTGCTTAAGACGGCCAGCACCAATTAGAAAGGACAAGCATGCCCCTGCAGAGGATGCACCACGTCCACGACGAACAGGGGCACAGTCTTCCGACACAGAGGCTGCTTGCCCTCTTATCTGTGTCTGGGAGCGTCTGCCTGTCCTTTTTGGTCTTTCTGACATGGTGAGTGATATATAGATTAAAGATATACAGCCCCCAGCTCACATGGGTATATTTGCCCCAACTCACACATGGAAATCACCCCCAGCTCACACATGGATATAATTGCCCCCAGCTCACACATGGAAATAATTGTCCCTAGCTCACACATGGAAATAATTGCCCCCAAGCTCACACATGGATATAATTGCCCCCAGCTCACACATGGATATAATTGCCCCCAGCTCACATGGATGTATCGCCCCCAGACTGATCACTGCGTTCTTCGGGTTGTAGGGGCCACCTGCTCAGCGCCAGCAGCTGACCGACTCCTCCCACCACCTGCCCGCACTTCCTGACATCCCAGGCTGGAGTGTGTCGGGAGCCAGGGAACAGGTGCCGCAGGGACACCGCCGCGGCGGCGCTATAGTGCGCCTGCTCTGCTTCCCACATTCTACTTGAGCAGGCGCACGTTACATTGGCCCCGCCCCCCACTGCATGACAGGGGTGGCGCCAATGCAACGTGCACCTGCTCCAGTAGAATGTGGGAAGCAGAGCAGGCGTGCTGACATGGCTGCGGGCACAAATGCTTGCCTGAGCCGCTGGGCCCCCCTAAAGTGGCGGAATGCCAGAGCCCGGTCGCAAGTGCGACCACTGCGACCCTGGTAGTTCCGCCACTGGGTCACCCAAAATCACATTGATGCCAAAAGACAATCGTGGTCCCAATTGTCACTAAATATCACTATTTGTGAATAAAATTTTACTTTTTAATGTACTGCATATAAAACAATTTCTAAAAGGCCACCCTCTGGTGGTACAGATTCACACAAAAACATAGTTTGCAGAATCAGGAGGCGAGCCTGCAAAACTGGAGCTGAGCCAGCAGACACGGATATGGGATAGACTGTTGCGGAACCTAATCCGGAGGTTGTGCTGGCGGTGCTAAGTGGGAATGCTGGGCTTTGCACTGAGGGGAAGCAGTGTTGGCCTTGGTCTCGGAGTGCAGCCGGTGTGGCTGATGGTGTGGTCTGGCGGCTGATCATCCATTGCATCCTCTACGGTAGGGATGGACTGCTGGTTCAAATCAGTTCGAAGTTCGATTCGAACATCGGCTGTTCGCGGACTTCGAACTTTTCAGGACGTTCGCGGAAAGCTTGAAAAAAAAAAGTTTTCAAAAAAATACCAAAAAATGCTTAAAAGATCCTTAAGAAAATCTAAAAATAAAGATACTCTTTATGGCAGAATATAATAATAAACGGTTTATTAGATATTGAATTAAATTGGGAATATTTTTAAGATTGAAGCTTATGGGATTCATAAACATTTCCCACTCCTTGTTGGTCAAACATTTCCCACTCCTTGTTGGTCAAACATTTCCCATGGCTTCAAATCACGTTTAAACATGAGCAAAAGCAGTAAAAATTAGCTCAACGCACAGCAGTGAAATGGCTCACTACTCAGCAGTGAAAGGGTTAAAAACGTTTTTCATTGTTTCCTGTCCCCCAGGGCAGTGCCCAGACCCCCATACACATTTTATGGCCAATATCTTACATATATACCCACTGGAGGGGACCTTAATTTTTGAACGTTCGAGCCCCATTGACTTGCGTTCGAATCGTGTTCGAGTTTATGGTCGAACTTTTTCGGGTGTTCGAGTTCGAATGCGAACCAAACACAGATGTGTTCGGCCCATCACTACTCAACAGGAGACAGGCGCCTGGAGGTGTATGCAGCCCCATCGTATGGTGGGGCATGGGCTGAGTGGATCCTTGTACCTGACACCCTGCCTGTTTTGTGACTGCTGCTGTACCCCTTTTACGTTCCTCCCCTTTTTTTTACGCTGAGACATTTTTCCCACCTGTTTTGTTTTTGTTTTGTTTTTGATTTATCCGAGGACTTTTGTGCAGCCTGTTTTTGCTCCCCCACATGTTATGTAATGTTTTCTGATGACACCCTGATTTTTTCAGCTGAGTTTCTTTTCTTTGCCGCACTGCGGTGCTCTTTTGTTTTTTATTTTCAAGCACCCCCTCCCGTTCTTTACTATTTGCTGATATTTCCGGGATGACTATATTATTTTCCCCACAGATGTCTATCACAGATAACTTTTTCTTTTGTTTTATTCCCTTTTCTGTTGGACTTGTTTGTCTGGCTCTGGCCCTGCAAGGTCATTTTCATTCTCATTCATGTTGATGTAGACGACTTTCTTTCAAAGTAAAAATTTATTACAATAAAAGAAATCACACACAAACAGATATCGAAGCCCAACCCTAAAACAAGCATGGCTAGAAACCTAACCCTAACCCAAAAACAAGCATGGCTAGAAACCTAACCCAAAACCAAGCACAACTAGAAACCTAACCCTAAAACAAGCACAACTAGAAACCTAACCCTAACCCTAAAACAAGCATGGTTAGAAACCCAACCCTAAAACAAGCATGGCTAGAAACCTAACCCTAACCAAAAAACAATGGCACAACTAGAAACCCAACACTAACCCTACAACAAGCACAACTAGAAACCCAACCCTAAAACAAGCATGGCTAGAAACCTAACCCAAAAACAAGCATGGTTAGAAGCCTAACCCTAACCCAAATACAAGCACAACTAGTAACCTAGCCCTAAAAAAGGCAAAACTAAGAAGCCTAACCCTAAAACAAGCACAACTAGAAACTTAACCCTAAAACAAGCACAACTAGAAATCTAACCCTAACCCTAAAACAAGCACACCTAGAAACGCAACCCTAAAACAAGCATGGCTAGAAACCTAACCCTAACCCAAAAACAAGCACAAATAGAAACCCAGCCCTAACCTTAAAACAAGCACAACTAGAAACCCAACCCTAAAACAAGTATGGCTAGAAACCTAACCCTAACCCAAAAACAAGCACAACTAGTAACCTAGCTTTAAAAAAGCACAACTAGAAGAATAACCCTAAAACAAGCACAACTAGAAATCTAACCCTAACCCTAAAACAAGCACATCTAGAAACCCAACCCTAACACTAAAACAAACACAACTAGAAACCCAACCCTAACCCTAAAAAATTAACAAGTACAAATAGTAACCTAATCCAAACCCTAATTTCAAGCCGTAGTTATGGAAAATTATTCTCCAAATTTCTGGACATCAAAATTCAGCCGCGGCCAAGGTTTGCAACTTTTATATTACAGAGCAAGGTGCCCCCCTTTGCTGGAGGTCTGTAAGCACATGCCTCCTTTTCCTAATTATAAATCTGGCCCTGGCTGTAGAAGTGGGTTAAGAAGCAGTAACAGCTTCTCCAGTTCAGACTTTTTTCTTCCCAATTATATAATTAATCCCAACCAATCAGCAGAGAGCAGCAGGCGGCTCCATGCGATGGTTTATTCCCGGCACCACTTCTCGGGCGTCTGGATTATAAATGACCAGATACTGAGTTTCTCTTATTTTCTGCATTGAATCGTATAACTTTATGAAGATAAAATGACATAAAGAGCAGTTTCCGCGTCTCACACAGAGAAATTAGCTGGTAATGCAGGATTTGCAGCTTTTTCAGCACCAGATTTTAGAGCTTAACATACCTCTGCAGAGGGACCAGCGACACTGCGCTCCATAGCATTAGCAGAGGGACCGGCGACACTGCGCTCCATAGCATTAGCAGAGAGACCGGCGACACTGCGCTCCATATCATTAGCAGAGGGACCAGCGACACTGCGCTCCATAGCATTAGCAGAGGGACCGGCGACACTGCGCTCCATATCATTAGCAGAGGGACCGGCGACACTGCGCTCCATATCATTAGCAGAGGGACCGGCGACACTGCGCTCCATATCATTAGCAGAGGGACCGGCGACACTGCGCTCCATATCATTAGCAGAGGGACTGGCGACACTGCGCTCCATATCATTAGCAGAGGGACCGGCGACACTGCGCTCCATATCATTAGCAGAGGGACCGGCGACACTGCGCTCCATATCATTAGCAGAGGGACCGGCGACACTGCGCTCCATATCATTAGCAGAGGGACCGGCGACACTGCGCTCCATATCATTAGCAGAGGGACCGGCGACACTGCGCTCCATAGCATTAGCAGAGGGACCGGCGACACTGCGCTCCATAGAATTAGGATGACTCTGCTTTTGGCTGTTCTCGTGTAAATACGTGAGGCGAGGCAGAATAAAATACTCTTTACTCTCCATCTCCTGCAAAGTCTGGTCCGTTTCAATAAACTCTAACATCTCCATCTTCTCAAAACTCTGGCCCAGGTTCTCCGTCTGCTCAGAAGCCCTGGTCAGCAGTTCCAGGTTATCTTCTTCCTGCTGTGATTTGAGAGAAAAAAACATGAATTTTCATTCAACTTTATTCAAACTCCTGAACCAATAACAGATCAGTCTAAGAATAGAAGTAAATTATCCCCAAACACCCAGATAATTACCCGCTATTAACCCCTTCACTACCAAGCGACTTGCTGAAAGCATTTCTATCATCTCATTTATTTGAAACGTGAGTAGCAAAGTTTAAATATCGAGTAAAATAGAAAATCTGCACAGACACTGTTACTGAGATAGTTAAAATAATGTCAATTTGCTGGTAATGCAGGATTTTCAGTTTCAGAGCTCAGCCCCATCATATCTTTACAGATGGACCTGCGAGAGAGATCTTCACAGCATACATATAAATCTGCATTTCTAGGTGCTCTATTAACAGCACGAAATTTAATAAAGTATCGCAGTCTCCTTCCTTCATCATCCTGAAGCCTGAGATACACTGAGCGCGGAGCGACGCAACGCACAGCGAAGCAAACATTTTGCAGGCTTCTTCACTCCGCTCCGCCTCGCAGCCTGTCTAACCAGGTTTGCTTCTCTCCACGCTGCATCCTGTTTGCTTCTCTCCACGCTGCATCCTGTTTGCTTCTCTCCACTCTGCATCAAGTTTGCTTCTCTCCACACTGGATCACGTTTGCTTCTCTCCACACTGGATCACGTTTGCTTCTCTCCACACTGGATCATGTTTGCTTCTCTCTACACTGGATCACGTTTGCATCTCTTCACACTGGATCACGTTTACTTCTCTCCACACTGGATCATGTTTGCTTCTCTCCACACTGGATCACGTTTGCTTCTCTCTACACTGGATTCCGTTTGCTTCTCTCCACACTGGATAACGTTTGCTTCTCTCTACACTTGATCACATTTGCTTCTCTCCACACTGGATCACGTTTGCTTCTCTCTACACTGGATCACATTTTCTTCTCTCTACACTGGATCACATTTGCATCTCTTCACACTGGATCACGTTTGCTTCTCTCCACACTGGATCAAGTTTGCTTCTCTCTACACTGGATCATGTTTGCTTCTCTCTACACTGGATCATGTTTGCTTCTCTCTACACTGGATCACGTTTGCATCTCTTCACACTGGATCACGTTTACTTCTCTCCACACTGGATCATGTTTGCTTCTCTCCACACTGGATCACGTTTGCTTCTCTCTACACTGGATTCCGTTTGCTTCTCTCCACACTGGATAACGTTTGCTTCTCTCTACACTTGATCACATTTGCTTCTCTCCACACTGGATCACGTTTGCTTCTCTCTACACTGGATCACGTTTGCATCTCTTCACACTGGATCACGTTTACTTCTCTTCACACTGGATCACGTTTACTTCTCTCCACACTGGATCATGTTTGCTTCTCTCCACACTGGATCACGTTTGCTTCTCTCTACACTGGATTCCGTTTGCTTCTCTCCACACTGGATAACGTTTGCTTCTCTCTACACTTGATCACATTTGCTTCTCTCCACACTGGATCACGTTTGCTTCTCTCTACACTGGATCACATTTTCTTCTCTCTACACTGGATCACATTTGCATCTCTTCACACTGGATCACGTTTGCTTCTCTCCACACTGGATCAAGTTTGCTTCTCTCTACACTGGATCATGTTTGCTTCTCTCTACACTGGATCATGTTTGCTTCTCTCTACACTGGATCACGTTTGCTTCTCTCTACACTGGATCACGTTTGCATCTCTTCACACTGGATCACGTTTGCTTCTCTCCACACTGGATCAAGTTTGCTTCTCTCTACACTGGATCATGTTTGCTTCTCTCCACACTGGATCACATTTGCTTCTCTCTACACTGGATTCCGTTTGCTTCTCTCCACACTGGATAACGTTTGCTTCTCTCTACACTTGATCACATTTGCTTCTCTCCACACTGGATCACGTTTGCTTCTCTCTACACTGGTCACATTTTCTTCTCTCTACACTGGATCACATTTGCATCTCTTCACACTGGATCACGTTTGCTTCTCTCCACACTGGATCAAGTTTGCTTCTCTCTACACTGGATCATGTTTGCTTCTCTCTATACTGGATCACGTTTGCATCTCTTCACACTGGATCATGTTTGCTTCTCTCCCTGATATGGATACTGCAAGAACATCACAGGAATGGCCACGGTCCAGTGATGAGAGATAGCTGCTTTGCCACCAGACCCAGTGACCATACTGGAAACAACTCGAGTGAGAATAATAGAAGACCAGGACACAAGTGCTGTCTCAAGTGGTTTCTTTACTCTGGAGCAAAATTTCATACACTCAGTAGTTTTGTCAAACATATGGAGCGTCACAAATTCATGGATTACAAACCAATATGTCAGCATTATAGGAACATGTGTTTTTTCTACTTTGGGCAGTACCTAGACTTTACAAACATTTCCTGTCCTTGCCTAGTAGGCACGACTAAATTGACGTCACAGCTATATCCTATTCTAGGAATAGGAATGTTCCATAGGATGTATTTAACAATTGACCATCTGTGTATCCCTCCCTTCCTCTCGGCTGGTCAGCCTTTAGTTTCTAGAGGAAATTAAATTGAATAGAAAAATTTGCACTCCTTGATAAAAACAGGAAGCCAAGAGAAAGACCATACTCAGCATTACCTCATAAACATATTAGGCATTTGCTAAATAGCTTATATAGCTATCAAATATTACTAGAATATAGAAATATGAATTCAATGAATTATCTACCATATTTCAATTCCTTTCAATCCGTCTTTTGATCAGGAATCACGTGATCACTAATTAAAAAAGAAAACTAAACTAAACTAAACTAATGAACCTATTACAAGTGGGGTTACATTGTCATTATATTATACATATAAATCATTCCAATACGTAGAAATAAAAAAGAAAAAGAGAGATTAGTAATTACTCATAAGAGGGGAACGTTGAAGAGAAATCAAAGTAGGTGGGGGTGGAAGTATAGGATAGGCTGGCATCATAGGTGAGCTAGAAACGCAACATTTCTCAAGACACAGCATCAACAATTTGTAAAAAATGGCGCAATAACAAGAATAATCATAACGAGATACATTAAACCATGTAAAATAGTTGAACCTAGGCTACCAAAAATAGAACTAAAGCCAAAGGTCCAATCAAATCCATCTAAGGGACTTGATACTTTCCTGAGTTGGGTTTGAATTTCCTCAATATCATGTATATCTTGAAGAACTTCACCTGAAATGTCATCAATGTGAAACAACAATGGGTCAAATTAAGAAGACCACATACACCACCCTCCTTCATTAACAAATAATCCAATGGCCATACGATTCTGAATTACTGCATCTCTAATCTGACGTTGCTCAGCAGAAAGAACTGCTAGAGCATGTGTAGTGTGATAAAACATGTCATCAACTAAGTCAACAAAAGGTTCATTTTAGAATACAAATGAGCAACACCATATGCGGGGTAGCAAGATTCCACCAAATCGCTCTGCCTCAGAGGTTTTGACAGATATGGAGAGCGACGAGAGCGATGTACAGTGTTATGTAGGTCAATGCGCATACCAGATGGAACATAAGGGTGAATAGTATGAGATGGACCAATAAGACCAAAAACACATTCACCAACATAAGTTCTAGGTATTACCAAATATGCCCATTTACCACATAACCAGTAAAAAGGGGGGTTAAGGGCAAGGTAGCATAAGCATCAATATAATATGTTGCAACCATTATCATACTAGAGTATGTTCATCTTCCACTTGCAAGGTCCAATCTTTTGGACTGTTGGAATCATGTAAATTAACTTTCCCAAAAGATGCTACATACCACACAGTATTTTTAAACAAAACATGGGTAGCATTAATTTGGATGCGTTAATACATCCAAACATGAAATCAGCATAGTTGGCGTTGTCAACACTTACAGGGAAAGTTTATCCATCCATTGCCATAAACTTACACATTTATCTGGTATACCTGGGTTAGAACAAAGGGGGGAGGACACTAACTTAGAATGCCAAGGGGTGCTGAACCAGGACGAAGAACTATTACCGTAAAGAAAGGAAACACGAAAAGTGGCTTGTAGATTCATCTCAGAATTATTAGGGACATACATATGATCCATTATAACCTGGCAAGGAGGTTCCTTTCTGTTAGGTTCTGGTGTGAAGGCATTCTACCAGTAATGTTAAATCTCATTCGTATCACTGCAGTACCACGATGTTCCTGTAAGAGGGGAGCACGTATAAAAGTGGCACCGGGATTGTTAGTAGTTTTAGAGAAAGTAGGCAATGTAAACAAATCATCATCAAAAAGACTTACAGGGTTATCCAAAGAGATTCGAAAAGTCACCGCACGTTCGGTGACTTTTCGTTCTCTTCAATTCGGTTCCTTTTGCCGATTGCATTTCGGTGACCCTGCGGTGTATTCAGCAAACAGCACAGGGTCCCCGAATTGCAGGGAAAAGCTGCCGAAAAACCTGACGAAAACTAACCGAATGCAGGCTGAAAACAAGCAAAAACATCTGGATTAACCTTCGAAAAAGCCGAACAGGAGCCGAACACGAGCCGAAAAAGGAGCGAATCACACAGAGCCGAAGCAGCTGTGATGTAGAGGAGGCAGTGAATAAATTAGAAAAACCATTTGTATGAATCTGGGAAAATGAAACGCTGTTTGCAAAGAAACTACTGAGCGAAAATGTCTGAAATTTTCACAGGAGGTCCAGGGAATGATAATAAAGAGAGCTGTTACAAAAAAAATAAGCAAACTGAAAAAAAAATCAAAAAAAAAATCGGACTTTTTAAAAAAAAAAAAAAATCTGAAAAATGCTTAAAGTATCCTAAAAAATCTATAAATAAAGAGACTTTTTGCTGCAGAATTTTATAATGAACGGTTTATTAGATATTGAATTAAAACGGGAATATTTTTAACATTGAAGTCTATGGGATTCTCCTGAATAAATTTGCCGAATTAAACCACCGAATGGCAGGGCATTAGGGGAACCTATCACTGCTGGTTTGTGTTCTCTGAATAGCCAAAGCATTGCTTCTCTATGGGGATTTCACTGCCCTCGAACAGGAACCGAACAGGCACCGTATGTGCAGGAAATTCGCCAGGATTTGGCGAATTGCCTGCTCTCTGGATAGCCGAATGGCCAGGAAAGGTAACCGAACGCTGATTTTCAGTGTTCGGTTACCTTTCTCAAGCAATTCGGATCTCTTTGGATAACCCTGTAAGATTCAAAGCAACTCCTTCATACAGTATACCATATTTAGAACTAGTTGGTTTGGCCATACATATCCAGCAGGACTTGTTGAAACCTGAAAGTTCATATATAGTCTGAGCAGCATATGCGTAGTTATGAGGTCGATGCAAGTCTCTTTTCAAACGCATATTAAGAACTGGGGGACGAGCAAAGGAGATATTGTGGGGACCTACAATATCTTTCCAGAAACATCTGTGATAGTAACATGAACTACCAGAAAGTATGATGAAATAAATCATAATGATTAAAAGCGAACCAACAAAAATACAACAGTTCTTGGAAAAAGAGCAAAACATCTCGGTAGTAGTTCTAGCAATAGACACTGCAAGTGTAAAATCAGAGTTATACAATATGTATTACTTTGTGAAAAAGTAAAGTTCATCAAAAAATAAACAGTTCGTGTAAATGAGGACAAAAAGGTACTACTCTTCAGGTTGAGTAGGACAGTTAATAGGCATAAAAAATAAATTGGGGGGGAACGATTCTTCAGCTGGGAAACCAGCCAACAGGTTAGCAGGGGCTTACAACTGATGTGGCCCACACTCCAGATTCATCAGTGGGGTACGTCACAGGAGGAGGTCATCTAGAAGCAGGGGTCATCGATTCCACGTCTGGGGTTGAGGTCACAGGTGGATCAGGAATGAAGTCATCAGGGATGAATGGCGCTTTCTTTATCCTTGATGCATGGATCCAGGAAGGTGATTCATCAGTCAGCACGGCGGTTCTGGTCACAGCAAGGACGGTAGCCGGCTCTCCATATGGTGGATCAATGGTTTTGTGACGATGCAGGGCCTTCACGAGCACTCGATCTCCTGGAACAAAACGGTGAGTAGGATCTGTGGAGAGAGGCGGAAAAGAGCAGGAGACCGTTCTATGGAAATCATGCAATGTTTTAAGCAATTGAATAACATATGCTTCTCTAAATTCATCCAGATCACCTGGTAACATTACCAGGGGACCTTGCTTAGGAATCCATGGGGTAGGAAAGGGTCTTCCCATGAGAACTTCAAAGGGGGAAGCCCAGTGACAGAATGGGTGGTTCATATATTCTGCAAGAATAGCTGGAAGGTAATCCGGCAGTTCTTGAAGGTACCCTCAGTAGCTTTTCTAAGTTTATTTTTGATATTTCTATTTTGCCGTTCCACGATTCCGGAACTTTCCGCATGGTATGGGCAATGAAACTTCAATTGAATGGCCATTAATTTTACCAATTCCTGTGTGATCTTGGAGGTAAAGGCAGGACCATTATCTGAATCAATAGATATGGGGCATCCATATCTGGGTATTAATTCTTTACAAAGAATTTTGGCAACAGTTCTGGCATTTTCTCTTGCAGTAGGGAAGGCTTCAGGCCATCTAGAAAACTTGTCAACTATTACCAGAAGGTATTTCAGGTTACCTTTTGCAGTGGGCATGTGTGTAAAATCAATTTGGAGTTCCTGGAATGGACCATTAGCTGGCGGTAGGTGTTGAGTTTTAATTTTTGGGCCCTGTGTATTATTTCTGGCACATATAAGGCAACGAGAAAGTTGGGAATTAATCATAGCCTTAAGATTACAAACAGAAAAATGCTTAGCCATTTCGCTGTATGTGAGTTTGGGCGATCTGTGGCCAGGACCGTGAAAAGAAAAAATAAAGATTGGCGCTGCTGCAGCAGGTAGGCCCACTCTCCCTCCTTTCTCATAAATTCTAACATCAGGCGGAATTTCTTGAGACTTCACAAGGCCTTCTGAGGCCCAATGATAAACATCAGCTTCAGTAGCACCTGCCTGGAGATCTTTAAGCATCCATTTCTGGGGCAGCAGAAAAGGAGAAAGGTAGCAGGTGACAATTGGAGGGTGAGGAACAAGAGAAATGGTAGGAGATGAAAGAGCAGCAGCTTTAGACTTAGCGTCAGCAAAATGATTGCCACGAGAAACAAAAGAGTCAACAGGATCATGACCTTTGCATTTAACAACAGCAAGACGAGAAGGCAATAGAATAGCAGACAGGAGATCAGAAATCAGATCAGAATGAGAAATAGGACGTCCATCAGCCGTAGTAAAACCACGGCGATGCCATAGTGCACCAAAATCATGCACAACACCAAATGCATAACGAGAGTCAGTATAAATGGTGACAGGGAGATCTTTAAAAAGTTTACATGCAGCTGTTAAAGCAAAGAGTTCCGCAGCTTGCAAAGAATTTGAAGGAATGGAAGCAGATTCATGCACAATGTCAGGCAATTCAACAACAGCATAACCAGTCAGATACTGTGAATCAGAAGGACGAGAACAGGAGCCATCAACAAAGATATGACGAATATCAGGACCTTCTAGAGGAGTGTCAGAAAGATCAGATCTAGGAGAGGTCGTTAGTTGAATGAGCGGAAGACAATCATGTAATTCACGAGGCTCCTCTGGTCTTCGCGTAGACGCAGGAGAGCGTTTAGAACAACAGAAGGACCAGAAGTGACAGAAGAGTATTTGACAGACAAATTGGAGGTAGAAGTTAGTACAGTTTCATAACCAGACAAACGTTGGGAAGAAATGTGCTGGGTAGAAAGGTTACGAAGTACATGCAAGACATTGTGTTGTGTATGGAGAATCGTGTCAGTACCTAGGGTTAATGACTGAACTGTTTCCACAGCCATGGCACAGGCAGCCAAGGAGCGGAGACAATTTGGCATTCCCTGAACAACAGGTGGCATGACTTTTTGAAAAATGCAGTTGGACGCAGTGCCCCCCCGTGGACCTGTGCAAGAACAGCCGCCATTGTGCGCCCATCCTCCCTATAGTAGAGGTGAAAAGGCAGTTTATAGTTCGGTAGCCCCAGTGCTGGTGCAGTAGCCAACAGTTCCTTTAACGTATCAAAGGCAGACACCATGTCCGGAGACCAAACAATTTGGTCCGGAGCTGTGCGCGCAGCAGACGCACGAAGAACAGAGTCTGGGACAGTCTGGTATCCAGTGACGACAAAAATTCACCATCCCTAGAAAGGACAACATGTCTGTTTTGGAGGCAGGACGCTTGAGCTGGAGCAGGCTCTGAATGCGGGATGGTGAGAGGACACGAGATCCCTGAGTGAGAACGAAACCCAAATATTCAACAGAGGTGGAGCAAAATTGCATCTTTTTTCTGGACACCTTGTGGCCTTCTGAGTGTAGATGGTTTAGGAGAGCAACAGAGTCCGTGTAACATGCAGCTTGGCTGAGGCTACATAGGAGGAGGTCATCCACATACTGTAGTAAGGTGGAGCCTTCCGGCGGACTGTAACTCAACAGAGTCTCATGCAGGGCACGCGCCAAAGTCGCAGGACTGTCAATAAATCCCATAGGTAAAACTGACCAACAAAATTGACTACCTTCAAATGTAAAGGCCAAAATGTGTTGTGTATCTGGATGTACTGGGACACAAAAAAAAGGCATTTTTTAGGTCTATGACTGTAAAATGTGTGGAGTCTGGGGTATGGAGGTGAGAAGGGTTGGGAGGTCAGGTACAATGGAGAAATAGGAATTATGATTTCATTGAGAGATCTGAAATCCTGAGTAAAGCGATATCCATCTCCTTTAGGCACAGGATTTACAGGAGTGTTGTACGAACTTACAATGGGACGCAGAATGCCAGTAGCAAGGAAGCGGTGAATGAATTCCCGTATTCCTTCAACTTTAGCAGGTGACAGATTATATTGCTTGTGATAGACAGGAATTGCAGATTTTTTTAATTTTGCAGAATATGGTGTGCAGGAGATAGAACCCACATCATATTCGTCAATTGCCCATACATCCGGATGTACACACAATTCGAGATCAGGTGCTGAAAGGAAAGCACAGTGAAGAGGAGAGAAGGAATGGGAGGAAGTGTTAGGTGGAGACACTGGAGAGAGAGGAGTGGGGGCTGTTAGGGGATGACATGTGCTGGGAGCAGCTTCAAAAGACAAGAATGGAGAATCCACATGTAAAGATCCAGATGGCATGCAGATAATAGACACAGCAAGCAAAGAAAGCAAATCTCTGCCTAACAAATTAACAGGACAGGTAGGGAGAACATGAAAAGAATGAAACACGGAGGCAGGAGAAGAATTTGAAGAAATAGCAATGGGTGGGGTGACAAACGTATCTGTTAGAACTCCATTAATCCCCACAGATGGCATCTCAGCAGGTTTAATTGACCACAAACACCACTCTATTGTAAGCGTCGAATTTGTAGCACCCGTATCCACAAGGAATGGGGTTTTATGATCCTCCAAATTAAGGATCACTAGGGGCAAATGGTCAACTGTTTCTGAAACCTGAACACATGAGATGGAGCATGCCTCTGGGCAACATCATGCATTTGATTGGTTTTGCCAATCAATCTTATGACGAGGTGAATCACAGGCATTGTTAGGAGAGGTAACAGCATTGCTTGTTGGAGATCTTGGCTGGGGTTCATAGCAGTATTGCCAATGTTCCTGGGATTATGAGGGCATTCATTACGCCAGTGATTTGGATCACCACAAATGAAACAAGTACCTGGGGTACGTGGGGGTGTTGAGGACGATAATAAGTCCGTTTAGGGCGAGGACCATTATTACCTGGGGGACCTGAAGGACTGTTAAAAACAGCTAACATATATTTAGAATGCTGCAGGTCAAAGCAACCAGCAGAATCTTTAACAAGGAGCCTATTATTAAGATCAATAGGTACCACGTTGGCCAGTTATCAATCACCTGTTTAGCAATTCTCTGGGTATCATCTCTGAGATTACCCATGAGAGTTTGAGTGTAGAGGAGACCCATATCTCCATCTAATGTCATCCCGGCATCCTCCTTCCAGTTCTTATGGAACCGGTGGACGAATTCGGTGACAGATTCTTTGGCATTTTGTTTGCATGCAATGGCTGCGACCATAGAACGTCGAGCTCCATAATTACGAGTCCATTCATCACAAACTTCTGTCCACATATCATCAATCTGGACCGATGTTTGCAAAGGCAAATTTTGGGGTGTAATAGGGGCACCTATTAGAGGAACATGGGGGGGTTGAAGTGAGAGAACACGAGTCCAATCAAAACCAGTGTCATCAGCATGTCCCATGACACCGTTAATGATCAACTTGTAATCTTCCTGAGTTAATTGCAATCCTCGTGTTGCCCGTTTAAGATACTGTGTTGTCGCAGTCGGGGAAATTCTGGGACTAGGAGAACCCTTAATTATAGAATTTAAGGTTCCTATATCAGGGGGCATAATAACGACATTATTTCCTGCAATTAAATAGGGCATCTGATATCTAGCAGGGGGTTGATAGTTTTGCCAGATTGGGTCCTAGTTATTATGTTCTGAAGTTGGGGTTCAAATTGGTCAATAAAAGATTGCATTTGGGGAGAGTATCCTACACGGTTGGGTTTGGAAGTGGATACAAATGAGGATGTACTGAATTTAGACTTAGGGGTTTTATTTTGCCAATCATAGGTGCTAGTTTCATCTTGTTCTGTGTCAGATTCTGTTTCAACATGGGGTATTCCTACGATAGCACCTAAAACACCTATATTTTGTGTTAGGGCTTCGGGGGAAGGCAGAGGATTAGTAGTAGTTTCAATAGTTGTAATCACAGCTGCCAAAGTCTTAGGGTCAAGGCTGGGATAAAGGGAAGAGGGTTTGGGAGTAGGTTGTGAAAGGGCAGGAGGAGAGGAATTGTAAGGTGGGGGACTATCTATGGACCATGATACATCTTTAGGAGTTTTAGAAATGGGGTTATATGAAGAGGACAAGTGAATCCACACTTTACCACATTCCTTCATATATTTTCTATCCCAATTTGAGTCAGGTTGGAAATATGGGAAAGCTTTCTGGTCGCCAAGACATAAGCCTTTTATCATGGACATATGATAGGAAGAGAAGCTTCCTGAATTTGGGAATGGATCAAAAGAATGCATGGCTGTAGTCCAGCCACCGAGACAATCTATAAAGGGCGTGGTGAAATATCCGCCAGCAACACGTTGTACATAATCGGCGGGCGTTTCAGCAGGGCCATTTTGGGGCATTAACTTCTTATTGAAGTGCTTATCTAATTTGCCCGTTGTTTTTGGATCTATATGGGAGGATTTTTGGCACCCATTTGCAAAAAAAAAGGCGCGGTGGAGGGGGGAAGGAGAAGGGCCAGCGCAATTAAAAGGGTGAGAGGGAAAGGGTCGCAAAAATGCGCAGTTTCCTCTATTGTCACTGAGCCAAATCACAAACAGCAATCTCCATTCTATTTAAAATCTTTTTAACTACACTATCAGGGAAAACACGCACAAATAGGAAATAACAAGTAGTCCGGTAAATAGAGATCCAATTCTCGGGGCGGGAAACTTAAAGGTATTAATCTTTTAAAATATAATACTCTTTACAACACAATTCAAATGTGAGTCACTAACAGCGGGGACATCCAACAATTGATCAAGGAAACAAAGAGAAAGGATCACTATTCTTTACCCAGACGATTGTAAAAAATCCTATTTTTCATTCACCATCACTTAAACAATCAAATCATTCAAAAGAAACTCTTGCACCATCAAATCAAATAATGCGAGTTCGTAAATTTGAACAAGCAAGTTATCTATGATGAATATTAGGTTCAATAAATATTAATAAAATAGATATGTAACCCATACTCACCCAGACAAGTTGATTAGTTCAAATCCGCACTTCTGATACCAAATTGATATGGATACTGCAAGAACATCACAGGAATGGCCACGGTCCAGTGATGAGAGATAGCTGCTTTGCCACCAGACCCAGTGACCATACAGGAAACAACTCGAGTGAGAATAATAGACGACCAGGACACAAGTGCTGTCTCAAGTGGTTTCTTTACTCTGGAGCAAAATTTCATACATTCAGTAGTTTTGTCAAACATATGGAGCGTCACAAATTCATGATTACAAACCAATATGTCAGCATTATAGGAACATGTGTTTTTTCTACTTTGGGCAGTACCTAGACTTACAAACATTTCCTGTCCTTGCCTAGTAGGCACGACTAAATTGACGTCACAGCTATATCCTATTCTAGGAATAGGAATGTTCCATAGGATGTATTTAACAATTGACCATCTGTGTATCCCTCCCTTCCTCTCGACTGGTCAGCCTTTAGTTTCTAGAGGAAATTAAATTGAATAGAAAAATTTGCACTCCTTGATAAAAACAGGAAGCCAAGAGAAAGACCATACTCAGCATTACCTCATAAACATATTAGGCATTTGCTAAATAGCTTATATAGCTATCAAATATTACTAGAATATAGAACTATGAATTCAATGAATTATCTACCATATTTCAATTCCTTTCACCCCCCCACTGGATTCCGTTTTTCTTCTCTCCACACCGGATCACGTTTGCTTCTTTCCACACTGGATCACGTTTGCTTCTTTCTACACTTGATCACATTTGCTTCTCTTCACACTGGATCACGTTTGCTTATCTCGACACTGGATCCCGTTTCCTTCTCTCCACACTGCATCAAGTTTGCTTCACTCTACACTGGATCACGTTTGCTTCTCTTCACATTGGATTCCGTTTGCTTCACCCCTACACTGGATCACGTTTGCATGTCTCCACACTGGATCGTGTTTGATTCTCTCTACACTGGATCACGTTTGCTTCTCTCCTCGCTGGATCACGTTTGCTTCTCTCCTCGCTGGATCACGTTTGCTTCTCTCCACCCTGGATCACGTTTGCTTCTCTCCACACTGGATCACGTTTGCTTCTCTCCATGCTGGATCACGTTTGCTTCTCCACGCTGGATCACGTTTGCTTCTCTCCACGCTGGATCACGTTTGCTTCTCTCCACGCTGGATCATGTTTGCTTCTCTCCACGCTGGATCATGTTTGCTTCTCTCTACACTGGATCACGTTTGCTTCCCTCTTCACTGGATCATGTTTACTTCTCTCCACGCTGGATCACGTTTGCTTCTCTCCACGCTGGATCACGTTTGCTTCTCTCTACACTGGATCACGTTTGCTTCCCTCTACACTGGATCATGTTTGCTTCCCTCTTCACTGGATCATGTTTTCTTCTCTCTACACTGGATCATGTTTGCTTCTCTCTAAACTTGAGAAATGTTTGTTTCTCCTCAATTGAAGTAAAACCCATTTCATAGAAAAAACTATTTTTATTGTAAAACAACTTTTAAATTACAATATACAACATGACAAAACTTTATTTACACAAAGCGCACGTCATATAGACAAAGTCTAAACTCCACTTACAGTATATCAATCGCCCGACCGCACTGTTACGTTACATCTATTTAGAAAGTTTCTATTGAATAAACTACATAGAAATTACTGTACACAGACCAAATCATGCCCACTCAGATACATATACACAGACCAAATCATGCCCTCTCAGATACATATATACAGACCAAATCATTACCAGATACATATACACAGACCAGATCATGCCCTGACACATATAAACAAACCACATTATGCCCACTCAGATACATATACACAGACCCTGATCATGCCCACTCAGATACATATACGCAGACCAGATCATGCCCATACAGGTACATATACACTGACCAAATCATACCCACTCAGATACATATACACAGACCACACCATGCCCACTCAGATACATATATACAGACCAGATCATGCCCAGATACATAGACCTCAGACCAGATCATGCCCAGGTACATAGACCTCAGACCAGATCATGCCCAGATACATAGATCTCAGACCAGATCATGCCCAGGTACATAGACCTTGCACCAGATCATGCCCAGGTACATAGACCTCACACCAGATTATGCCCACTCTCAGACCTCACACCAGACCTTTAAATCGCTACTGACAGGTTCAGCCAGAGCCAGAGTCAGTGGCGTTACAAGCTCCTCCCCCCCAGCAGGGCGATGCAATGGTAGGTGGGAGGGATCTACAGGACACAGCGCATGCACCTTGTTCAGCAGAAGCTGACCTCCCCCTCATCGTGCCGAGGTGAAAGTTGGATTTTTCCAACTCCCGTTGCTCAACGCCGCATCGTGATGCAGCCTGAGTGAGGGAGATGGAGAAACCTGGACAGACTGAGCGCGACTTGACACGTGGCTGTGACAGAAATATGCTCCTTTCCACCTGTCCTGCTCTCCAGACACCCCCTTACCAAGATCAGCCCGGCCGCTGAGTTGCTCGGAACTCAGTGCCTCGAGCAGACTGATCTGTAGCTCCAGACCTGCTTGGTCTGATCCTCTGCCTCTTTGAATTTCCAGAAGGCCGCTCTGTGTCTTCTGAGGGTGATTGTGGGTACCCTGAATGAGACACCAGACAAGCTGTATGTTCAAACAGGATTCTGACTTTTATTGAAAAACGCCACTTTATGCTGAGGTCCAACAGGTATAATTTGCATAAACCAGACCACTGGAAGATGAACTCTGATTACATTAGGTCATTTCGATTTTAGATATTTACAGTAAACATTTGTTATCATTCAGTTATCACACACACTTTAAGCTGATCTATTGGAACAATAGATTATGCAAAGTCAAACACTGCCCTAGACTCATGACTTCTTATCCAGATAACAGACAGCATTCTTGCATAATCACACATTATTTAAACCTATTTACATTCTACACAAAGGACTGCACCTTCAAAACACATCTCTAAGTTCACATTCACATACAGTAATAAATGGACATTTAAAATAAAGCTAAGCAATTTACAATACATTTAAAATCACACCACACAATATAAATGAACATAAAGTCTTATCCAAAGCAAATGTCTGTAGGCCCTATTACATTCTTCGCGCAATTTGTACCACGTGTGCAAAAACGCATTAATGCGAGGGGCAAAACCCTTTGTGCTGAACGTCGTATTACAACGTCCACGCAAAAAAAATTCTATTTTACCCTAGATTTAACATCCCATGTTTCAAATTAATGTTATGATAATGTTTTTCAACAACTATCGCTTGGTAGTGAAGGGGTTAATAGCCGACATTAATCTGGGTGTATGGGGTTAATTTATTTCTATTCTCACATTGATCTGCTTTTGGTTCATACGCCATCTAGAGTTTAGAACCTTTCATCACATGAATAAAGGATAAACCAATACATGAAACAGTAAAAGTGACCAAATTTACAGTATTTTAATTTTCATCTTCTCCTTCATGCAGAAGGGGAGCACAGGAAGAAGCTGCCTGTAACATGCAGAGAGTGACCACAGGAAGGAGCTGCCTTGTGACATGCAGGGGGGAGCAGAGGAGCGAGCTGCCCTGTGACATGCAGAGAGAGAGCACAGGAAGTAGCTGCCCTGTGACATGCAGAGAGAGAGCACAGGAAGTAGCTGCCCTGTGACTTGCAGAGAGAGAGCACAGGAAGTAGCTGCCCTGTGACATGCAGAGAGATAGCACAGGAAGGTACTGCCCTGTGACATGCAGGGGGAGCACAGGAAGGAGCTGCCTTATGACATGCTTAGGGAGAAAAGGTAGCGACTGCCCTGTGACACGCAGAGGGAGAGCATAGGTAAGAGCTGCCCTGCGACATGGAGAGGGTGGACACAGGAATGAGCTTACTGTAACATGCAGAGGTGGAGCACAGGAAGGAGCTGCCCTGTAACATGCAGATATTGCTGGAGGAAAATCAAACACCGTCTCATTACCATTTATTTAGGATACCACCCTGATTAATGAATTGATTTCCTGGAAGTGTATGGATTCTGCATCCTGCAGGGCAGAACTTTTCACACATTGCCCCTCGGCATGTATGTATTGTATAAGTCCTTAGAACCATTGAGAATCTGACAGCGCTGACAAAGCCACATATATCCATAAAGTACATATACCCCACAATGATGTTTCTTGGGGCATTTAACAGATTGTTGCTTCTAACCTAATTACTGCCTATTGAAAAACTGATGCCTCTTCAACAAATATGTTAGCAGTTAGGCACCGTGTTTAAATTTAAGTTTCATGCTATTTATACTCCCTATGGTTTACATCACAGCAACAACTGAAAGATACGTGTAACAAGAACGATTATTGTGTTCTCTCAGGACAACCTAATTTCATATGCAAATCTAAATCGATGGTTTCTGCGTATTGTTTTATGTTAAGAATCCTCATGGTAGTTCTGAATAGAACAAGCAAGAGAATATACTCATAGAATCGAATAATCGCTTCAATCAAAGCATATACTAAGCAATATCCAGCAAAAACAATTCTCTTACTTTTGAATTAAAGCAAACGCATGTTTTATATTGTTTTAACATCAATGGCAATATAACCGAAGCATATGCCAATTGAGTACGATTATTGTGTTTTTTCTGGGAAATTTAAATCCCAACCGCAAATCTAAGGCTAGGGTCAGACTGAGGCAGTGCGAACGCGCGTTCTGGCGCACATAATCACGGCCGCACTAGCAGCAGATGACGGGCAATGACAGCCAATATACGATGTACGGCCGCACAAAAGTCCGGCCGCGCAACGCAAGTGGAAAATGAACGCATTTTTTCGAGAACGTTAAACCGCTGGTACTGACGTACAGAGTGCGCTGCGGCCGCATAGCAGCGTGTGTGCGTGATTAGGAGATGTCAGACGCTGCTAGTGTGCGGCCAACATAACGTTCAAACAGCCGGATTTCCCTAGACTTCTTTTTACCCCATCGTCATGAAATATTGCGCATCGTCTGACCACTTAAGCGTATTCCGTGAAAAAATGCGTGCGCACGCATCGACGTACATTTTGACGGTGGCCGCAGAAAATGCGCTCATCTGTCCCTAGCCTCAGTGATGTTTTTTGCGCATTATGGTGGTTCAGAATCTATACTATAAAAGTATAAGCCTTCACGTGTCCGTCGCCAAAAGCGGTCTGCGCATGCGCGACGGACATTTGAAAGTGGCCGTTAAAACAAGCAGGTAGCTGCGCGTGCCGGCCGCCTGCGAAAAAAAAAAAAAAAAATCGGCACGAGCCGCGCGCAGCTACCCGTTTGTTTAGACGACTCAAGCCCCGAATCCTCCAGCGGTGACCTCCTCCGGCTGTCGCGGCCTGCTCGGCGGGCATCCAGGCTCAGGCGAGCCCCCGGCTTGGTTTGGGCCTACAGGCCCAGCCGAGCCGGGGACTCGCCTAAGCCTAGAGGCCGGCCGAGCAGCCTGCGACAGCCGGAGGACGGTCACCGCTGGAGCTCAGGGCCGAAGTTCACAAAACATACTCCCCTAAATCGGCCCTGAGCTCCAGCGGTGACCTCCTCCGGCCGAGCAGGCTGCTAGGCCGGCCTCCAGGCTCAGGCGAGCCCCCGGCTTGGCTTGGGCCTACAGGCCCAGCCGAGCCGGGGACTCGCCTGAGCCTAGAGGCCGGCCGAGCAGCCTGCTCGGCCAGAGGAGGTCACCGCTGGAGCTCAGAGCCGATGTTGCCTACACATACTCCCCTACATTGACCCTGAGCTCCAGCGGTGACTTCCTCCTGGCGAGCAGGCTGCTAGGCCGGCCTCCAGGCTCAGGCGAGCCCCCGGCTTGGCTTGGGCCTACAGGCCCAGCCGAGCCGGGGACTCGCCTAAGCCTGGAGGCCGGCCTAGCAGCCTGCGACAGCCAGAGGACAGCCACCGGTGGAGCTCCGGGCCAATGTAAGAGGATGTTGCCTACACATACTCACCTACATCGGCCCTTAGCTCCTCCAGCGATGGCGGTCCCGCTTCCAGCGTCCTCTCTCTCTCCGTTGGACGCTGGTATGACGTCACGAAAGCCTTTGACCCCGGGTCAAAATGCCGGGGTCAAAGGCTTTCGTTACATCATGCCGGCGACCAACGAAGAGAGAGAGGACGCTGGAAGTGGGACCGCCATCGCTGGAGGAGCTAAGGGCCGATGTAGGTGAGTATGTGTAGGCAACATCCCTCTACATTGGCCCGGAGCTCCAGCGGTGGCTGTCGCAGGCAACTCGGCCGGCCTCCAGGCTTAGGCGAGCCCCCGGCTCGGCTGGGCCTGTAGGCCCAAGCCAAGCCGGGGGCTCGCCTGAGCCTGGAGGCCGGCCGAGCAGCCTGCGACAGCCGGAGGACAGTCACCGCTGGAGCTCAGGGCTAATGTAGGTGAGTATGTGCTCTCCACACCCACCCTGCTTGCTCTGCCGGTATCCAAGGTTAGGCGAGCCCCCGGCTTGGCGTTGGCCTAGAGGCCCAGCCGAGCCGGGGACTCGCTTGAGCCTGGAGGACGCCCGAGCATGCAACTCGACCGGCCTCCATGCTCAGGCAAGTCCCCGGCTCGACAGGTCCTCTAGGCCCAAGCCAAGCCGGGGGCTCACCTAAGCTTGGTAACCGGCCGAGCAAGCAGGGTGGGTGTGGAGAGCATATACTCACCTACCTCGGCCTCGAGTCCTCCACCGGTCCACACATACTCACCGACATCGGCCCTTAGCTCCTCCAGCGATGGCGGTCCCGCTTCCAGCGTCCTCTCTCTCTTCGTTGGTCGCCGGTATGACGTCACGAAAGCCTTTGACCCCGGGTCAAAATGCCGGGGTCAAAGGCTTTCGTTACATCATGCCGGCGACCAACGAAGAGAGAGAGGAAGCGGGACCTCCATCGCTGGAGGAGCTAAGGGCCGATGTCGGTGAGTATGTGTAGGCAACATCCCCCTACATTGGCCCGGAGCTCCAGCGGTGGCTGTCGCAGGCAGCTCGGCCGGCCTCCAGGCTTAGGCGAGCCCCCGGCTCGGCTGGGCCTGTAGGCCCAAGCCGGGGGCTCGCCTGAGCCTGGAGGCCGGCCGAGCAGCCTGCGACAGCCGGAGGACAGTCACCGCTGGAGCTCAGGGCCGAAGTTGCCAAAACATACTCCCCTACATTGGCCCTGAGCTCCAGCGGTGACTTCCTCCGGCTGTCGCTGGCTGCTAGGCTGGCCTCCAGGCTCAGGCAAGCCCCCGGCTTGGCTCGGGCCTACAGGCCCAGCCGAGCCGGGGACTCGCCTAAGCCTAGAGGCCGGCCGAGCAGCCAGCGACAGCCGGAGGACGGTCACCGCTGGAGCTCAGGGCCAATGTAGGAGGATGTTGCCTACACATACTCACCTACATCGGCCCTTAGCTCCTCCAGCGATGGCGGTCCCGCTTCCAGCGTCCTCTCTGTCTCCGTTGGTCGTCGGTATGACGTCACGAAAGCCTTTGACCCTGGGTCAAAGGCTTTTGTGATGTCATACCGGTGACCACAGAGAGAGGACACTGGAAGCGGGACTGCCATCGCTGGAGGAGCTAAGGGCCGATGTAGGTGAGTATGTGCTCTCCACACCCACCCTGCTAGCTCGGCCGGTATCCAAGCTTAGGCGAGCCCCCGGCTTGGCCTGGGCTTAGAGGCCCAGCCGAGCCGGGGACTCACCTAAGCATGGAGGCCGGCCGAATTGCCTGCTCGGGCGTCCTCCAGGCTCAGGCGAGTCCAAGGCTCGGCTGGGCCTCTAGGCCCAAGCCAAGCCGGGGGCTCGCCTAAGCTTGGATGCCGCCCGAGCTACTTGCTTGGCCGGCATCTAGGCTAAGGCGAGCCCCCGGCTTGGCCTGGGCCTAGAGGCCTAGCCGAGCCGGGGGCTCGCCTGAGCCTGGATGCCGGCCATACACACACACACTGTAAAAAACATATATGTGTGTATATATATCCACATGGGGTTACAGTGTGTGTGTGTGTATAATATATATTATATATATATATGTATATATATATATGTATATATATATATATATATGGACTGCGCATGCGCGCAGCCCACGGGGTGCTGTGGCGGTTGGATGCGCGCGCAGCCGGGTGCGCGCGCGCCACCCGCCGCAGCACGCCCAAAGCGTCCTACGGAGGTTTGCTGCGCGCGCATCCAACCTCCGTTAGACGCTTTGGGCATGCTGCGGCAGGTGGCGCGCGCGCATCCAACCGCAACAGCCTGTTACGGAGGTTGCCACGCGCCTGAGCCCAGCGCCTGAGTGCCTGAGCCCAGCGCCTGAGCCCAGCGCCTGAGCCCAGCGCCTGAGCGCAGAGCCCAGCGCCTGAGCCCAGCGCCTGAGCCCAGCGCCTGAGCGCAGAGCCCAGCGCCTGAGCGCCTGAGCCCAGCGCCTGAGCCCAGCGCCTGAGCCCAGTGCCTGAGCGCAGAGCCCAGCGCCTGAGCCCAGCGCCTGAGCGCAGAGCCCAGCGCCTGAGCGCAGAGCCCAGCGCCTGAGCCCAGCGCCTGAGCCCAGCGCCTGAGCGCAGAGCTCAGCGCCTGAGCCCAGCGCCTGAGCGCAGAGCCCAGCGCCTGAGCCCAGCGCCTGAGCGCAGAGCTCAGCACCTGAGCCCAGCGCCTGAGCGCAGAGCCCAGCGCCTGAGCGCAGAGCCCAGCGCCTGAGCCCAGCGCCTGAGCCCAGCGCCTGAGCGCAGAGCTCAGCGCCTGAGCCCAGCGCCTGAGCGCAGAGCCCAGCGCCTGAGCCCAGCGCCTGAGCGCAGAGCTCAGCACCTGAGCCCAGCGCCTGAGCGCAGAGCCCAGCGCCTGAGCCCAGCGCCTGAGCGCAGAGCCCAGCGCCTGAGCGCAGAGCCCAGCGCCTGAGCCCAGCACCTGAGCGCAGAGCCCAGCGCCTGAGCCCAGCGCCTGAGCGCAGAGCCCAGCACCTGAGCCCAGCGCCTGAGCGCAGAGCCCAGCGCCTGAGCCCAGTGCCTGAGCGCAGAGCCCAGCGCCTGAGCGCAGAGCCCAGCGCCTGAGCGCAGAGCTGAGCCCAGCGCCTGAGCGCAGAGCTGAGCCCAGCGCCTGAGCGCAGAGCTGAGTCCAGCGCCTGAGCGCAGAGCCCAGCGCCTGAGCGCAGAGCAGAGCGCCTGAGCCCAGTACCTGAACACAGCCCAGCGCCGAGTGCAGAGCACAAAGCAGAGCGCCAAGCAGAGCACAATAGATGGCACAGAGCAGAGCACAACCCATTAAAGGCACAGAGCCGAGCACAATAAACGCCACAGAGCCAAGCACAATAAACGCCACAGAGCCGAGCACAATAAACGCCACAGAGCCAAGCACAGCACAATAAACGGCACAAAGCACAGCACAATAAACGGCTCCGAGCACAGAACCAAGCACAACACTATAAACGGCGCCGAGCACAGAATCAAGCACAACACAATAAATGGCGCCGAGCACAGAACCAAGCACAACACAATAAACGGCGCAGAGCACAATAAAAAGCAGAGCACAATATACGACATGGAGCAGAGCACAGAGCCGATGTGCAGAGCCGAGCAAAACAGAATAAACGCCACAGAGCCAAGCACAATAAACTCCACAGAGCCGAGCACAGTACAATAGACGGCACAGAGCCGAGCACAACAGAATTAACGCCACAGAGCCGAGCACAATAAACGCCACAGAGCCGAGCACAATAAACGCCACAGAGCACAGCACAATAAACGCCACAGAGCCAAGCACAATAAACGGCACAGCGCCGAGCACAGCACAATATACGGCACAGAGCACAGCACAATAAACGGCACAGCCAATCACAGCACAATAAACGGCGCCAAGCACAGAACCAAGCACAACACAATAAACGGCGCAGAGCACAATAAAAGCAGAGCACAATATACGGCACGGAGCAGAGCACAGAGCCGATGTGCAGAGCCCAGCACAGAGCCGAGCAAAACAGAATAAACGCCACAGAGCCGAGCACAATAAACTCCACAGAGCCGAGCACAATAAACTCCACAGAGCCGAGCACAATAAACGCCACAGAGCCGAGCACATTAAACGCCACAGAGCCGAGCACAATAAACTCCACAGAGCTGAGCACAATAAACGCCACAGAGCCGAGCACAATAAACGCCACAGAGCCGAGCACAATAAACGCCACAGAGCCGAGCACAATAAACGCCACAGAGCCGAGCACAGTACAATAGACGGCACAGAGCCGAGCACAACAGAATAAACGGCACAGAGCCGAGCACAGAGCCAAACACAGCACAATAAATGGCACCGAACCAAGCACAACGCACCACACTTATCAATAGACTGCCCTCTGGGCAGGCTTTACACCTAGTAGAACAATAAAAGAGATTATGCTTATAGAATTGAATAATTGTTTCAATCTAAATATATAGCGCAAAGCAAGTCTCTTGTTCTTGTATAAATAATAGTTGTTTGCTCTATATAGTCTGCACATTAATGGCAATACAAATATATGTTAGACAAGCACGGTAATTGCATTTTAACAGAACCATTTAAAAGCATGTTCTTAGAAATACTCTAAATCTAATACACACTAAGCACTACTTAGCATGAAACAAGCCTAACTCTTGCCTATTTGAACAAGTTGGTTGTAGCAGCATTTTAATTATAGTTATTTTTAGGACACCTACAATAGAGGGAGACTGTCAATTATACACTCCTATTATCCAGAGTCTAATTATCTTAAACGCTTGAAGGGTCTGTTCATTAGGAAGTTATTTAACCTGCTAATTATAATATATTAATTATTCTGATTTAACTGGATTAAAACTAAAAATCCAGTGGGATACCCAATTATCACATATATCAGATTTATCTTTGTTTTTCTTACATTGTCTTTGTGACTATAATTACCGATTTTAATTATGTCAATAAAGGTTATTTTTTAATATGCTCCTTTTGATACAGCCACCTAGGTGACTAGTTCTTGCAATTATATGTGGGTTACCCCCCCCTCCTTCCCTTCAACAGGGGCAATAAATTTTACTGCTCAGTCTCAGTGTGTAGAACCTGCTCTAAGCAAGGTACTACATAATAATTCTACATATACACCACATTCACACACACTTACACCATGAGAGTTAGATAAATACCCTCCTCACACACCTACAAATGCATCGCTCATGTCAGATACCATGAACCTCAGACCATGTTGCCGTGTGACCCAGGAAATGTAACTGTGGGACAGTTTTCTGGGTGGATTAATTAGATTTTAAGATTTATTTTCTGCTGTGCAGGTAATAACATTTCCATGGAGTGTCCCTGCAGAGGAACTGTAACATGAGCACCTACCTCAGGACGAGGTCGACCCTCCATAGCGGCCAGTGTGACCATTAGCAGCAGGAGCAGCATCTTTCCTTGTAGTAATATCTTCTCGAATTAATCCTGTCTGGCTGCAGGAACGTCCTTTTTATGGCATCAGACCTGGAAGCCTCTGAATGTTGGCAGGTATTTGTGGTTACACCTCCTCATTGAATATCATTAATTCCATTTATCATCTCTTTATTCACATATTAAGTTGCTGACAGTAATGACATACAGGGTAATTAAAAGATCCGAACTTGCCCCGAAAATGTACTGAATTTCCCCGTATGGTGTTATTTCATGGCCATTCAGTTATTCTGAAAGCAGGCGGTTTGCCAAATATTGGTGAACTGTCAGCGAAATATGATGACTGTTCGACGGCAGTGAAATACAAGCATAGAGAAGCAATGGTTAACCTATTCACATTGAACAGCAGAGAAATGTCAGTGAAATGCCTTGTTGTTCAGTGGTTTCATTCAGCAGGTTTAATCAGGCGAATCCCATAGGTGTCAATGTTTAAAAATTCCTGTTTTCATTCAATCTATAATATAATTGAGTAAGGCTTGGCATGTCTGTCGCCAAGCCTTACTCTGCGCATGCGTGCGCAACCAGCGGCGGTTGGTTGCGCGCGCATGCAACTGCCGCGGCACGAGCCGGCTGTGCGCTCGCAGATCGGTTACAAGATGCACACAGCAGCCGGGTAGAGGCTGCGCTCGCAGCCTCTACCCAGCTGCCGCGCGCATCCATCCCCGAGCGGCGAAGGGAAAGTTCCCTCGCTTCCGCTCTTTGAAGGACCCAAGTCGCGGTCACGTGACCGCGGTTTGGGTCCTTCAACGACCAGAAGCGGGAAAACTTTCACTTCGCCGCTCGGGAAGGTAAGTATGAGGAGCTCATGGGGCGGCTGTCCGAATGCCGATAGAGCATTCAAACAGCCGCCCCATGTCTGGTCTGGGGTCTGAGCTGGGGGCATATAGCCATGAGAGGTGGGGGGCAAATATCCGAGAGGTGGGGGGCAAATATCCATGAGCTGGGGCAGTATCCACGTCCTGGGGCAGTATCCACGTGCTGGGGCAGTATCCACATGCTGGGGCAGTATCCACGTGCTGGGGCAGTATCCACGAGCTGGGGCAGTATATCCATGTGCTGGGGCAGTATCCACAAGCTGGGGCAGTATCCACGTGCTGGGGCAGTATCCACGAGCTGGGGCAGTATCCACGTGCTGGGGCAGTATCCACGAGCTGGGGCAGTATATCCACATGCTGGGGCAATATCCACGAGCTGGGGCAGTATCCACGTGCTGGGGCAGTATCCACGAGCTGGGGCAATATCCACGAGCTGGGGCAATATCCACGTGCTGGGGCAGTATCCACGTGCTGGGGCAGTATATCCACATGCTGGGGCGTATATCCACGTGCTGGGACAGTATGTCCACGTGCTGGGGCAGTATATCCACGTGCTGGGGCAGTATATCCACGAGCTGGGGCAGTATATCCACGAGCTGGGGCAGTATATCCACGAGCTGGGGCATATATCCACGAGCTAGGGCATATATCCACGAGCTGGGGCAGTATATCCATGAGCTGGGGCAGTATATCCACAATAGACTGCCCTCTGGGCAGGCTTTCCACCTTGTATCTAATAAACCGTTTATTCTTTTAGGCTAGAGTCAGACAAACACAGTCTGAGCGCACTCTGTGTGCGTGCATAACGGACAGACATACTGACGGACGTTACTGTAGACACCACACGATCCGTTGTTCTTGACGGACGTAGAAAACAAAAGGAAACTATGGGAAATAAAACTAATATGAAAAATGATAAAAAATATGAAAAGGATATGAAAAGCCATTTTGTGCGTCAAGGTGCTGGACGTCGCAAATGCGCTGCGTCTGACATCTCATCATCAATCACACAGAACGCTACGCGGATGTGGGGACAATCTGCGCGTCCATGGTAGCAGTTTTACGCTCTTGCCTATCTTGCATCTGTTTGCCACATGCGTTGTGCGTGAGCAGTTCGGTGCACACATACTTGGTGTGTGGGTCTCTATTGCTCATGATTCTATGCTACGACGGACATTAAACTGTGTGGCAACACGAACGTGGTCACTGCTTTTTTTCTGACAAGGGCCTTAATCTGCAGCAAAAAGTCTCTAAGTTTATGTATTTTTTAAGATCTTTTAGGCATTTTTGGGGATTTTTTGAAAATTTTTCCACTTTTTTTTAAATGGTGTTTTTTTCGTTTTTCTGTAACAGACCTTTTTATTATTATTCATAGGATCTTATATGTAAATTCCAGATATTTTCGTGCAGAAGTGTTTTTGCAAACAGCATTTCAATTATTTACACTTTCTATCATTTTTTTCATCTTTTTACCTCGTTCGTTGGCAGGTCGGCTTTTTCCGACTGCTGGTCATCACTGTGTTTGGCGGATCGTCTGTTTTTTCCAACGGCTTTGGTGGGTTTGCGGCGGATTATCGGATCCAATAATTTAGACGGTTTTGCAGCTTTTTTGTTTCTTTCGATCAGTGATTTTGCGCTGGCTTTTCCCTGTACTTGAGGGACCCTGCGGTGAATGCTGAATATACAGTATCCTGCATTGAAATATAAGAAAGAACGCTTTGCTCAGAATATGAGCTCATATAAAGGTGAAACACTGAATGGAGACAGAATCCCCGGAGAAAAGAAACACGAAATTACCCTCAGAATATTGTGCAGAAGCTTTTAAGTTTTTAAGGACAGATTCATGTTTCTGTTTGATTCCAAAACCTGTGGATTGTGTTTTAGAGAATAATTCAAGCCAAGAAGTTGTCATTATATAATCGTCTAATATCTTACACTGTCTGCAAAGCGCGTCAACAAGATCCTGATCTCGTGTTTATCCTGTGTGATTCCTGCCAACTATGCTTAATGTGGAAATACTTTATATCAAACATGGCGGATGAAAAGCCTCTTCGCAGAATATTCTGACCCGCGAGTTCTCAGAAAGTCATTACCTTTTAAACCTGCTCAGTGGAGATGTGAGAACTTGTCCGTTATACATTTAGAAACTTGGGAATCTGCACAAGATGGCGCCGGAAGAAACCCTCCTTCCCTCTATTAAACAGCTTAATTAATTAGAAATAAAAGTGTAGTAATTGCACAGTATACACCAATTATAAATCTGCCGAGTCTGCCGGAAAGAACAATATATAATACGTCTGGGTCATATAATAAAACGTGGCTTCGAAACGCATTTAAACATGATGAGCAAAGTGGTAAAAATTAGCTCAGCACACAGACGTGAAATGGCTCAGCAGCGAAAGGATTAAGCAAAGTGCGAGTTGTGGACTGACTGTACAACACGTGAATTTACATTAAGCAAAGTGCGAGTTGCAGACTGACTGTACAATTCATGATTTTACATTAAGCAAAGTGTGAGTTGTGGACTGACTGTACAATTCATGATTTTACATTAAGCAAAGTGTGAGTTGCGGACTGAGTGTACAACACGTGAATTTACATTAAGCAAAGTGTGAGATTAGGGTTACTGTACATTAGTATTTTTTACAATAGTAGAAATGTGAGTTTAGGGTTATAATGTGAAAGTACAGGTTTTACTATACGATTTTGCGAATCCGTATAGTAATTTAATTTAGTCTTCTAAAAAAATTATGTAAAAATACTCAATTTACATTAAAATAAGTGATTTTTAATTAAAACTTGTTTTACATTAAAAAAAATTATAGACATAATTTGTTTTTACAAACTTACAGGGTTATTCAGAGAGCGCCGAAATGTCACCGTCATTTCTGTGCTGTCCTGTTGCTCGCACCAGCATTCAATGCAGGGTCCCCGAAGTGCAATGAATGACCAGATGAATGCATCAGGAAAAACGCTGCAAAACCATTAAATTGATCCAAAAAAACACAGGATCGATCCGAAAAAATTCGACGACCTGCCGAACAGAGTGCCAACCAGCCATCGGGAAAAGCCGACAAGCTGACGAACAGGGGTAAAAAAAGAAAACACTGCAACTTTTATAACACAATTGCAAAAAAAGCTACTGCACGAAGATACCTATAATTAATATATAAGGTCCTATGAATAATAATAAAAAGGTGTGTTTCAGAAAAAAAGTTATTTAAGAAAAAATGAAAAAAATTACACCAAAAAAATCCTGAAAAATGCCAAAACTATCCAAAAAAATTAATAAATAAAGAGACTTTTTGCTGCAAATGAAAATAAATAACGGTTGAATAAATAATTAATAAAGACACAGAATTTTTTTAACATTGAAGCCAATGGAATTCGCCTGATTAAACCTGCCGAATTAAACCACCAAAAATCAGGACATTTTGCTTACATTTCTCTGCTGTTCGGTGTCTGTGAATAGATTAACCATTGGATCTCTATGGGGTATTCACTGCCGCCAAAGGTCACCGTATTTTGCTGGCAATTCGCCAATATTTGGTGACCTGCCTGATTTTGAATAGCTGAATGGCCACAAAATTGCCATGTATGAGGACATTCACTGTTCGATGCAATTTCTTGGCCAGTTCGGCTCTTTCTGAATAACCCTGATAATAATTTTTACATTAAAAATTAAAACACTCACTTTACATTTAGTTCATAATTTTTAAACTAAAATATTTTAGGTAGAACAAACATTTTTATATTAAAAATAATATTGTTAAACACTGTTTTTTGCCTAATTTTTTTTAGAAATATTTAATTCAAAATCCTAATCTCACATTTCTACAACTGTAAAATACACTAATGTACGTGCTCTCAATGTACACTAAATACAATTTGAAGCGGTTTCAATAGAATTATCTGAGATGTTCACGATTAGATTCAAATATTAAATCACTGAACTGAGTTATTCATGTAGGCTTGAGATACCCATTATATCTGCAATCACAAAATGCTCACCCATGAACACAATTAACTATCCTTTCTCCGGCACCAGAAAATTGAATCAACAAATTGGTTTATATATCGGCACAAATAATTACCTTCTACTAATTTCCAAGGAAATCGTCTGAACTTGCTTCAATGTTATAAAAACGTTCATAAGTTGCAAAGGTGATAGAAATAGTGCTTAATCGGCACCGACGGAAATACTGTAAGTTTGTATACTCGTCCACATGTAGACGTAATATTTTTCCAGACAGACATGCAAACTATCATTCACATGGATTTATCTGTCATTTGTCGGATTAAACTCATATGATTTCTGTTTCTGCATTCGTCGCTCAGTCTATTAATAAGTTCTTAACCGGCATCCAAGAGAAAATACAAATCAATTTACATATTACTCCACTTATGGACACAATATTTTTCTCTCTTTCCGGCATCAAAATGTTTATTCACATAGATTTATCCACTTATCGTTCACTAGCTCGACAACTAGACATATTCATATAATTTCTGTTTTCACGTTCATGAGTTAAACATAGTGATAGATTTTTAACCTGCATTAAAGGGAACAGATTAACATAATCATTCATGTAGGGGCACAATAATATCTCCTTTGCCGGCACCAAAGTAATGACTCACATAGTTTAAACTATATCATTTCTATATTGTTACACTTTGCACACATAAACGGGGACACCAAGAGTTGGTATAAATCCCAAACCCATGCGTTCATTAACCCATGCTTCAATTTATTCAAGAGAGAGATCAAAAGAACATTCCACATTTCAAAGATCAAAATATAGCATAAAAACAATGATCTCTGGAACCCTCTGGCATCGGAATTAACGCTATATTAGCCCTCAGATTCGAGTCATCACAACGTAAATTACTTCAATCACGGCACTAAGTGCATATTCACAGTTTCCCTTACTGGACTAAATCAATTGTATAAATGCATATTGTAGTTATTTTTGTCTAATGTTCCCTTGATCAAAAGAAGGAAGCATTCGACGCGTGTTTCGCATATACGCTCCTCAGGAATTCTAGCTTGATACTGTTGCAGGGTTCTTTTTAATAGACCTCCGCTAACTGTTTCGTTTGGTGACGTGGTATAATTCGACCATTGTTTCCACCAATCAGATGGATTTCATAAGTTCCCGAGATCACGTGACTTTAAAAACCAATCATGTCTCTATATTCACACACTCATATTATTTCCTATTTCCCGCAGGAGTATAGATAGAAAAATCCTTTGGCAATTTAGAGTTCAACATTTAAGGTTTGAACCATCATATTGTCGAGAAAATTCTCAAATCATTTAGTGTATAAATTCTTTTATCTCTATATTATGGAACATGATGTTTTATTCAAAAAATATGAACTATCGGTTTATCAATTATGATGTGTAAATATTATATACAATCGATAAGCTTAATGTGTTTGAAGTAACTTCTCGCAATAGTCGGAGTGTAATTGCTCAACCATTGTGTGGACTATAAATGGTTTACAAAAATGGAGTATAATTAAACTCCTCATTCAATCCCTTAGCAGTTTGGGTTTCTAATGTGAAAATCCATCGTGTCTCTTTTTGTCTAAGTACGTTATCATAGTCATCTTTCCCAGGGTCTGTTGTAACAGCTTCTATTGCTTGAAAAGTCAAGCACTTTTCATTGCAGTTATGGTTAGCCAATACATGTCGGGAAATCTGTGCTTCTGTTATGTTTTTAATAGAGTTAATATGTTGCAAAACTCTTCTTCCAAATTGCTGATATGTTTTTCCCACATATTGTTTATGACATTCACAAGTGATCAGATAAATTACTTTCGATGTTGAGCAATTTATTGTCGCTTTAATAGGAAGGTTTTTATGAGTAACTGTACTTGTAAAAATTTCAGAATGTTTAATGAAGGGGCAAGCTTTGCATTGTCCGCATTTTTTATCCCCAGGTTTGGCTTCCAACCAGTTTACTTTTGGGATGTCCTTAGTGAAAAAACTGTGTACTAACATATCCTTTAGATTTGTAGACCTACGTGCTGTAAAGGAAGGAGTTTTCGATATAACTTTAGAAAGACAATCATCTAAATGTAGTATCGCCCAGTATTTTTGGCAGATTTCTTTAACATTTTCCCACCCATTATCAAAGGTAACTATAAAGCGCACTTGCTTCTCACCAGTTTTTTTTCTTTTTTGGAACCAGTAACTGGTGCCTATAAGATTATAAAGCTTGATGATATGCTCTCTTTAAGCAGCGATTAGGGCATCCTTTCTGTGAAACATTTCCCTTATTTTTTAGCTTCTTCATTGAAATCTTCTTGGCTGCTACAATTTCTTCGAGCTCTTAAATATTGTCCAGTAGGAATCCTTAATTTCAGCGGTATTGGATGGTGACTATGCCAGCTTAACAAACTATTAGTGCATGTTTCTTTCCTAAACAATTTGATTTTAAGAGAATTATCAGGTAATTTTCCAATCGATTAATCTAAAAATTGAATTTTTTCTTTGTCACTGACCAAAGTGAGTGAAAGATTCATGTTATCATCATTCAATTCTCGTAACCATGCTTCAAGAAATTCTTGAGAGTTTTTCCAAAGTAAAAAGATATCATCAATATATCTAAACCATTTCAACACGTTATCGGAATTTCAACTAAGAATTCAACATACAAGAGTTTTAAAAAAAAGGATTGTCTTTTGTCCCAAGTCCAAATATTGAAAAGTTCACGCTGATAAAAGACTTAAATTTATTTGCACATAATTTAACTTTACATGAGTTTCTAATCCCCTCACCATTTAGATTGTAAATTCCCATGGGAATAGGGTCCTCGTATCCTCCTGTATCTGCTGGCAGCAATACTGACCTGCCTCCTGTATGTATTGTAGAATTGTCCCGTATTTACCCCTTACACCTTGTACAGCGCTGTGGAATGTGTTGGCGCTTAATAAATAATAAATAAATAAATACTAAAAACGATGAGAGACAAGCCAAAATGATGGGAATTGCCATTGATGATATTCCTCATCTGAGAACATTAATGGATTTATTAGATAAAAGTGAAGAACAAGTCCATGATGTTAATTTGCTTTTCGAAAAGAAATCAATCTTTACTCCCTCTATTTCCGAAATTTACAGTGTTGACTTATTTGTTAAACAAGTCACAAAGGAAATCCTTCAGCTGGATATTAAACCGTGGATGAAAATGCTAAATCTATCCAAAAGTGAAAGACAAGCATTAAAAGAACTGAAAAATGAGAAAAACATTGAAATAAAAACTTCTGATAAAGGAGGGAATATTGTATTCATGTCGAAAGTTATATATAAAGAAATGTGTTTACAAATCCTAAATGATTCAGTTGGATACACCCTGTTATCTTTCAATCCGACAGAGAAATATTCCATTGAATTAAATTAAAAGGTGCCTGAAGAGATTAATAAAAGACCCATAAAGTAATTTTCCCTAGAGCCAGGTGTGGGCTCATGAACATGTGAGTTAGATACTTGTTTGATTATATCTTCAAGTTTGGAATTATGTATACTGCGCATTCCTGGTTTCTCTTTTCTCTGACAGCACTGCAAACATCCCCTCAAAGGAGGTAAATCCTTGAAAAAAAGGAACATTATGGACATCCAGTGTGTATAATCCTGTTAACCTGTGGACTTATGTTCACAGGCACTACGTTGTTTTCTCTTTACGTCAATGGAAAAATAAACCACTAATGTGTTGAAATGGTTCAGATATATTGATGATATCTTTTTACTTTGGAAAAACTCTCAAGAATTTCTTGAAGCATGGTTACGAGAATTGAATGATGATAACATGAATCTTTCACTCACTTTGGCCAGTGACAAAGAAAAAATTCAATTTTTAGATATATCGATTGAAAAATTACCTGATAATTCTCTTAAAAACAAATTGTTTAGGAAAGAAACATCCACTAATAGTTTGTTAAGCTGGCATAGTCACCATCCAATACTGCTGAAATTAAGGATTCCTACTGGACAATATTTAAGAGCTCGAAGAAATTGTAGCAGCCAAGAAGATTTCAATGAAGAAACTAAAAAAATATGGGAAATGTTTCCACAGAAAGGATACCCTAATCGCTGCTTAAAGAGAGCATATCATCGAGCTTTATAATCTCATAGGCACCAGTTCCTGCATAAAATGTCCACTATGTCAGGGATTCGCAGATAATGTATTGCACAAATGGATGCTAATGTGCTGCTGCCACCTGGTGGTTATTGCTATGAACGTGCTGGTTTAAATGTTAAATAAAAAAAGGGTGGATCGCTGATACTTCTTTCTTTGCAATCCTGCGGGTCTTTACCTTGCAAAAATGAGCAGAGAAACATATATAGTGCACATTGTGGTCAGAATTAAATTGCGAGTGCTCTCACAACAATTTTCAACTCACGTGGGCCAGAGCCTATGGTGGTACCAGGCTCAATCTCAATAGCTTTTCCGGTCCATGGAGGTGACCGGAGTCCCTTCTTTCTCACCTTCTCCTTATTCGTCAGCTGCAGTGGTCTGTCAGCTTGGGGTGGATCCTTCTGATGTGCACACCAGGAAACCAGCCAAAAGATAGGTCTCCGCTGCGCAGTGACAACAGGATTCAGGGATTTAAAAATAAAGGGATTTAATGATAAGCAAAGTGATACTACAGTAAAATCACAAATATATTGGGGTATCCAGAACGCGTTTCGCCTCACTGGCCTCTTCTGTTGGATAATCCGGTATGCTTAATGTCCGTCTTTTATGTGTTGTTCGGTAGCTCTTTCATCCGATTGGTCCTTGTAGCTTACATTTTTCGCGCCGACCCATTGCGCATGTGTGTATAGTTCTGAGTGATTGGACAGGTCACATGATGGTTCTGGACCTATTCAGGGTTTCCTCACGTCTAGCCGAGTGATCAAAGATTCTGTGATTCTATTGCTTGGTCAAACCAGTGTTGTGAGGGTTAATGGTTGGATACAGAAAAGATCTTCTAGTAAAGAGCAATGTGTGACTGTGTAGTTTATTGTAATATCATGATGAGTTTTAACCAGACTGGGGAATGAATATAGCGCCTTTGGTGGAGCGGTCATTTTTTTTTATTAACAGATTTTCTGAGAATAGTTTGTAGCCCTAATATAAGGATGTTTGTTCTAGGGAGGCAGGAGTAAGTGGGGAATATGTCCCTCTTGTGCCCGTATGCTCATAGGTACTGATGTGGGGCTGCACATATATTAGATCAGGCTGGCAGGTGAATTTTAGTGTGGTTTATTAGAAACCGTATATGATCCCATACGCTAAGTCATGCCACATCTGTTCATAATGTAATTTGGACTAAAGCATTAGAGGTTTCATTAATGTTTGATTCAAATTTTAACCTGTTGAGGGACCTAATATTGTCCTCGTTTTTCATATTGAGGTGTGTCTGTTTTGGTGATTGTAATAAATATGATTATGATTGTTCTATGTCACATGGGTGATGGAGCATTGATTAGAGGGAGGATGCTTAGGGGAAGTCACTCCGTGAAGGGAACTGGATGGGGAAGGGGGTCTAGTTTTCTCATTCTTGTCTGAGACTGATGCTGTATTCTGGATCTTGGGGTGGTTAGATTGTGGATCCCGGCTATATAGATGGTTACAAGAAGTGGCATAACTCGAAGTCCATGTTGAGGCCTTTTGGATGTAAGGTGTCAAATTCGTATATGCACCTCATTTCCTCTTGTCCAATACGTTTCGCTAGGTCACCGCCTATTCTTTCATTCCGTATTTTCTTTATGGCCATAGACTCCAGGTTCTTGGGATTGCAATTGTGGTTTTTTTTTAAGTGTGCGGGGACACTATGTGATTCTAAGCATTTTTCTATGTTTCTCACATGTTCCCTTATCCGTACTCCCAGGGCCCTTGTTGTTTTGCCAATATACTTAAGTCCGCAAGGGCAGATCAAGAGGTAAATTACATTTGTGGAGAAGCAGGTAAGGATATCTTTAATTTTCCATTCTCCTCTTCTGTTGGTAATTTTTGCAATGTGTCTTTTTTTGTCCCCTGTGCTCCTAAAGTTGATGCAGCTACCACAGCCATAGAATCCTGTGTTTTGTTTAAAGGGGTTTTTGTTCTTTTTGGCACATATTCGCCTGTGGTTAACCTGGATTTTAGGTTTCTAGTTCCTCTACATACAAATCTTGGTTTTGAAGGTAGGATTTCCTGTAGTACGGGATCCTCTCTGAGGATTGGCCAGAATCTTTTAACTATTCATTTAAAGTCCCTGTCCTGTTGGCTGTAAGAGAAGATGATGGATATCTCGGCCTGTATAGGGTCTTGTGGTGGTTTGTCTTTGTACTTAAGGTATTTTTCTCTGTTGGTCTGGGTGATTACATCCTTGATTTTTTCCAGTGTTGCTAGGTCATATCCTTTATCCACAAAGTCCATAGTCAGTTTCATTGCTTGGATGTTGAAATTTTTGTTTTTGGAGCAGTTTCTTTTCATTCTAATAAACTGGCCCTTTGGGACTCCTTCTAGCCATCGTTTCAGATGGCAACTCTCCCGGCTGATGTAGCTATTGGTGTCCACCTGTTTGAAGTATGTCTTAGTGTGGATTAGTCATCCTTCTGGGAAGATCGTGAGGTCTAGATAGTTGACAGCCTCTCTACTCCACAACGTATCCAGTTGGATATTTGGATCTTTCTGGTTAAGTTCTGACAAGAATATATTCAGGCTCTCTTCTCCTCCTTTCCATATAATGAATAGGTCATCTATGTACCTGCGGTATAGGACAATGTCCTCTTTTCTCTCTTTGATTATGTCCTTCTCCCAGTTGTCCATGTACAGATTGGCGAAGTTTGGAGCAAATCGTGTCCCCATGGCCGTCCCTTTGATCTGCAAGAAGTGTTCGTTGTTAAATGAGAAATAGTTCTTTTTGAGGATGAGTCAAATCCCTTCCAGTATGAATTGTTTCTGTTCAGGGAGTATGTCATTTTCTTTTTCCAGATGCTTCCTTATTGCCTCAATCCCCTCTTCATGAGGGATATTGCTGTATAAGGCTCTGACATCGCTGGTGACCAGAATATACTCTTTTTTCCAGGGTATTTTACCAAGATCTTGAATGATGTGGAGTGTGTCTTTTAAGTGAGATTCCGTCTTTGTTACTATTGGTTGTAGTAGTTTATCTATGTATTCGGATATTGGGCTTGAAATTGAGTCGATCCCCGAAATGATGGGTCTTCCTGGTGGGTTTTGGATGTTTTTATGGATCTAGGGGAGATGATAGAAGGTTGGTCTTCTTGGGTGTAGGATTTTTGAGATATCAGTGTTCCTTGTCATTCAGGATGCCTAACGCATGTCCTTCATCTAAGTACTGATGGAATGATTCTTTGATCTCTTCTGTTGGATCTTTGGTTAGTTTCAGATTGGTACTTACGTCATTCAGTATCTTATGCGATTCTTCCTTGTACCTTTCTGTGGTTTGAATGACTAGGCCTCCTCCCTTATCTGCCGGCTTTATGACTATTGCAGTGTCATTACTTAGTTCGTCCAGTGCTTTTCTTTCCTTTTTAGAGAGGTTGTGCTTCTTCCCTATCTTAATTTTCTCCATCTCTCGTGTGACCATTTTTTCGAATGTGGATATTTCTGGTGTGATCATGGACCTAGGAAAGAATTTGGATTTTTCTTTCAGATCCGCGTGTTTGCAGATTTGTATAATTGGTGCCCTTTCTAGTGGATTTTTCATAAAATACTTCTTTAGGCACAGTTTCCTTTTAAACCTTTGTAGGTCGATATACGTGTTGAAGTGGTTAATACTTTGTGTAGGGGCAAATTTAAGGCCCTTACTAAGTACCTTTACTTGATCGATGCTCAGTTGTTTGTCTGAGAGGTTGAATATGCCTCCTGAGTTAATCGTAGTGGGTTGTTGCTTCGTCGGTTGATGTGCCTTCCTTTTTTTGTCCTCCTCTTTTGCCTCTTAATATCTTCTTGCTTTTTTGCCTGGGGATCTGTAGTAGTCTTCTCTTTCTTTTTCTGTTGCCATTCTTATTTCTGGACTCCATTCTTGTTGAGTTTGATCCATTCTTCTCTTCCTTCGTTCTTTCGGTGTGGCAAGTCGAAAAACCTCATTCAGGTCTTCCCTCTCTTTATTTTCTTTTATTCTGATATTCTCATATCTATTCGGGTGATACATATCGTTCATTTTTGATTGATATGGATCCCTCCTATTAGGTGTTCTCCCACCTCGATAGTTCTGATGTGGTCTTTTCTGTCTCCTGCCTCCTTGGTTTATGGGCCTTCTTCCATAGTTGTGTGCTGGTCTACAGGAAGGTTTTCTTCTGTTATTCCATCTCGGGCGGCGGGAGGGGTCCATGCTGTAATGCGTATCGTACTGCCTGATGTATCTGTTATTTCTTGGGGGTTCTTTCATTCTCTGAATGATATTGTCCTAGGTTTAGGATGTTGTTGTCGTTTGTGTGGAGTCATATGGATCTGTTGGTTATTGTCGTCATGTTCTGGGTCTGGTGGTGCTTCATATGGGTCTTGTTCTTCGTCTACCTCTGTGTTATTTATCCTTGCTGCTATTCTCCATACGTTTCCCTTCTCGTAGTCCGTCTTATCTCTCATATATTTCTTTCTTTTCTTTTTTATGAGGTTGTCCTCTAATTTAGTGAGGGTGTTCTCCATCTTCTCTGTGTAAGTATGTAACTCACCTTCTTGTGTAATTTCTAGAAGCTCTTTAGTTGCCGACTCAATCTGTTGGTTTGACTCTTCTAGGTTCTATTTTCTTTCTTTGATAAATACTCCCATAGTATGTATCGAAAAGCTTTCCAGCATTCTACTCCACTTCTCTATGAATGGTTCTCTTTCATTCCCCAGAGCTGGACCTTTGGAGAAGCGTAGACCTCTTGGGAATAGTTTGTCTTTCATATATTTTTCTAGGGATATAATCTCCCATTTCAGCCTGAATTCCTTTTTAAGGGTTCTTTCTAGATTTTTCATAATTTCTTCTCTATTTGCTGGTAATGTGGATCCATCTTTTTCAAGGAATTCATCGCTGAAAGTGTCTTCCTTCGGGTTACCACATTTTTTCCTAAAGTCCATTTCTGGACTGACCTTCTAGACAGTGGGGTCTGCTTGGTATCATTCGAATCTGGCCGCCGAAGGGTTGTACAATTCTAAAGGATATGTTAGTACACAGTTTATTCACTAAGGACATCCCAAAAGAAAACTGGTTGAAAGCCAAACCTGGGGATAAAAAATGTGGACAATGCAAAGCTTGCCCCTTCATTAAAAATTCTGAAACTTTTACAAGTACAGTTACTCATAAAAACCTTCCTATTAAAAGGACAATAAATTGCACAACATCGAAAGTAATTTATCTGATCACTTGTGAATGTCAAAAACAATATGTGGAAAAAACATATCAGCAATTTGGAAGAAGAGTTTTGCAACATATTAACTCTATTAAAAACATAACAGAAACACAGATTTCCCGATATGTATTGGCTAACCATAACGGCAATGAAAAGTGCTTGACTTTTCAAGCAATAGAAGCTGTTACAACAGGCCCTGGGAAAGGTGACTATGATAACGTACTTAGACAAAAAGAGACACGATGGATTTTCACATTAGAAACCCAAACTCCTAAGGGTTTGAATGAGGAGTTTAATTATACTCCATTTTTGTAAACCATTTGAAGTCCACACAATGGTTGAGCAATTACACTCCGACTATTGTGAGAAGTTACTTCAAACACATTAAGCTTATCGATTGCATAGAATATTTACACATAATTGATAAACCGATAGTTCATACTTTTTAAATAGAAATCATGTTCCAATATATAGAGATAAAAGAATTTTTACACTAAATGATTTGAGAATTTTCTCGACAATATGATGGTTCAAACCTTAAATGTTGAACTATAAATTGCCAAAGGATTTTTCTATCTATACTCCTGCGGGAAATAGGAAATAATATGAATGTGTGAATATAGAGACATGATTGGTTTTTAAAGTCACGCGATCTCGGGATCTTATGAAATTCATCTGATTGGCGGAAACAATGAGATAATTTCATTGGTCGAATTACACCATGTGACCCAACGAAACAGTTAGCGGAGGTCTATTAAAAAGAACCCTGCAACACTATCAAGCTAGAATTCCTGAGGAGCGTATATGCGAAACGCTCTTCGAATGCTTCTGTCACGTTTTGTCGCTCCAGCCCTGTCCCCCTGCTCTCTGTATACATGTATGCTTTTCATGTGCAGGCCTCTCCCTATGCTGCTAGTCCTGGGTTGCAGCTTAGGGGTTAATTGCTGCTCTGCCTTCAGCTCACCTGTTGGTCCTTGTGTCCTGATCCCCTCCCTGTATTAAGCAATGGGCCCATGTCCCATCGCTCTATCATTGTTTCAGTTTGCCTGTATCTAGTCTGCTGTGCTCTGAGCTCCTTGCTGTTATTTTGGTCCTAGTCTGTATTTTCTTGTTAAGTTTATTTCTTTTGGTTCCCCTGTCTGTCTGCTGTTTCCTCAGTTATTACCGTGTTCCTGGTTTATATATATTTTCTCCTGTGCATTTTAGGTCTAGTGTTTCTCCTTTGCTTTGCTTTCTCGGCACATGCTTCATGTATGCTGATTACCTGGTTCTGACCCTTTTGTTTGGCTGACCTATCTCCCAGTTCTGGATCCCTGTCTTCTGTATAAGGTACACGTTCTGGTTTCGACTCCCGGGTTTTCTTGACTTTTCTAGTGGATGCTCCTTGTCTGTACCGTTGATATATTTTCTCTATATGTTCTCCTGTCTCATCTGTATGACCTTAGAATCTGCACGGCGTTGCTGTATTATTTTTCTTTAGAGCAGATCCGGTTATTCTAAAGACCAGTCTTTCGGAGTAGGGCTGCTGTTTACCGTGCAGTGTCTCTGGCCTAGATTGTATACCAGTGTTGTACAGAGTTTTAATGTTTATCCTGTGCTGTTCGCTCCCGTGATTGCTGTCATGAGCGATATCTCTGCTTATAGGGGCTTTTACCTGATCCAGAGTTTTGCCACACCGCTGTCTGGTGTCGACAGCATTACAGCTTCCTTCTTTTGATCATGGGACAGTTAGACAAAAATAACTACGATATGCATTTATATGAGAAGAAGGGGGGGGATATCCTCGAATGGGCGCTGAACTAGAGAAAATCTCTTACGAGTAATTTGAATGAGTGTTTCTAGTGAAACAGTCTCGTAGTAGCAGAATGGAGTGTGAGATATCTCAAATTAATGGATTGTCTCCGTAGGTGTGGAGACGGCAGAGACAAATATATGTGTCAAGAGTTTGTGCCAAAATACATCTGTATTAAGCAATAAAGCAATAAAGCAGAGATAGAGATGAAATCTATGTTCACAACAAATACAATGCGGATGTACAATGTATGGATGTACAATGTTTTAATGTGGAGTCAGGGGTACACAATATATGGCATAATAGACATAGTATAAACATCAATTAGACGTAAATAGGAGGCTTAATTCCTAGGTGGCAGGAAGTGTAGTGTCCTTTCAAAGCAAGTAAATATGTCCTGAATTCACGAAGGTAATTTTGCTGAGGTATGGGGACCTCTTGTGGTAGAAGGAGGTCGATGTCTCTCTGTGAACAGCTTGAGGGATGAAGGGGGGAAAAATTCTTTTCTTATCCTCTGCTGCCACCTTGTGGTCAGAATTTGAAGAAATATGAGAGAAATCTTTTCTTTCTTCCTTTTCTCGTCAGAGCGGGGCCTCGGGGTAAGGGATAAGATGATAGTGCATTAAACCAATTACTAGAGGTGTATTGTTACAAAAAATGGCAACTCACGTGGTCCTGAGCTGGTACTAAGACCACGCTCACTCAAATTCGCCTTCCCAGTCTGTAGAGGCGACTGGGCTCCCTTCTTTCCACCGCTGGTTAATCCCTTGTCGGTCTCTTCCGCTTACGGTCTCCGCTGGACTGGAATGATCCTCTTTGTGTGACAGCTGGATTCTGTCCTGCGGGATAAAGGACCTGGCCAGGAAGGACTCAGATGCAGGGTAGGTGGGAAAAAGTGCTTTAATGGCTAAGTAAATTAAAATAAAATTAACAACAGAAGTAATGTAAAAACAAAAAAGATCACAATGATCTACAGCATGAAAAGATAGTAGGGGGGTCCAGGACGCGTTTCGCCAGATTAGACTGGCCTCTTCAGCTGGATGACCCCCTTGAGTGATAGTCCGGTTTATATACAGTGTTATTTTACTTTCGGTTTGATGCAGTTGCTATTGCGCATGCGTATAATGATGAAATTCATTGGTTCCACCGCTTGTCGGGTCACATGTCCATAATGAGCCAATCGGTTTTAGAGTTTCGGTTCCTCCATGGAAAAGGAACGATCCGGATGCCGAGACAGGTCAAAAAGGTTAAAAAGGTTGCTGTAATTATAACCAACGTTTGTAAAGAGTGGTACACTGTGAAGATCGTAGCCAGTATGTGTCCATAGGGTAGATTGGAGTTTGTGGCTTGTAAAGTGCCTGACCAGATGGAGGATTGAGGTGGATTTGGCTGAATAGGAAAAGGGAGGAAATCTTTGATAGGTGCTATAGTTTGGACAGAACGAGCGCCCTGCTGTTCTAAGGCATAATTTTAAAATTAACTCAGTATGAGTCCTCTACTAATAGTGAGAACACAGATGAGATTTAAATGGGGTTTAAATGAGGTTTGGGCAGGAAGAGCGCCCTGTTATATTCTTGAGCATTTAAGGGGGTATCCAAGTAAATGTCCTCTAATTTAGGAATAAATATTGGCAGAAGGTATCCCATTATATGGGGGTAGAAAAAACTATTTAGTCACTTAGATAGAAGGCTGGACGAATAGCTGGAATGGTTGGGGTGAGCTGACTTGTATTTCTATAATAAATAGAAAAAAGTATTCGGGCAAAGGATGCGTCTTTAGGGAGAGAAAATGAGATCAGTGTGGGTTTAGAGGAGACCGCTATGATGTTAGAGAAAGTGGCAGAGCTCAAAGTCACTGTTTAGACCTGCAGGGTGTAGTGAGTTAAACTCGTAAATGCATTTCATTTCTTCTTTTCCTAGCTTGTTGGCCAGGTCGCCTCCTCTTCTGTTGTTCCTGATGCGTTTGATGGCCATAAACTGTAAATTAAACGGGTTACAGTTATGGACTTTCTTGAAATGGGCTGGGACACTGTGCGTTTCGATGCCTTTTTCAATATTACGTATGTGTTCTCTAATCCTTACTCCGAGGGCTCTCGTTGTCCTCCCAATATATTTGAGCCCGCATGGACAAATGAGTAAATAGATCACGTGGGATGTGAAACATGTAAGGATATCTCTTATTTTCCAGACTCCTCGTCTGTTTTCGACAGAGGTGATATGTCTTTTTTTGTTTCCGGAGCTTCTGCAGCTGATACAATTGCCGCATCCAAAGAAGCCACTATTTTGTTTGAATGGGTTATTCAGGTTTTGCGTTTTTCTGGCCACATATTCGCTGGTGGTAAGTTTTGATCGTAAATTTTTAGCTCCTCTGCAGATAATCCTTGGTTGTAAGGGTAAGATATCCTGTAGTAGGGGGTCTTCACGTAAGATTGGCCAGAATTTTTTGATGATGTTGCGGAAATCTCTGTCCTGTTGGCTGTAAGAGAAAATGAATGGGACAGTCGAGTAGTCAGGACCTGCGGTGGTTTTATCCTTATATTCCAGGAGCTCTTCTCTGTTGATGAGTGCGACTTCATTTGCGGTTGTCTCTAGTTGGATTTTATTATAGCCTTTTTCAATAAATTGTGATTGGAGTCTGCTGACTTGGGATTTGAAATCTGTATCTTTGGAGCAATTTCTTTTCATTCTGATGAATTGTCCTTTGGGGACTCCTTCTAGCCATCTCTTAAGGTGGCAACTATTCATATTTATGTAGCTATTGGTGTCCACTTTTTTAAAAAAAGTCTTGGTGTTGATAGTGTCTCCTTCTATAAAGACGGTGAGATCCAGATAGTCTATGGTGTTATGGCTCCAAGTACTTTCTAGTTGAATGTTCTGGTCTTTCAAGTTAAGTTCGCCTAAAAAGGCAGTCAGGTTCTCCTCTCCTCCTCTCCAGATCATGAAGATATCGTCAATATACCTTCGATATAGGATGATGTTATTTTCTCTCCCTGCGGTGATGTTCTCTTCCCAGTTACTCATATAAAGGTTCGCAAAACTGGGAGCGAACCTTGTTCCCATTGCTGTACCTTTCGTTTGAATATAAAAGTCTCTGTTGAAGGAAAAATAATTATTTTCTAATATAAGTTTTATCCCTTCTAATATGAAGTCTTTCTGTTCGATGGGGATATCGTCTTCTTCCTTGAGGTATTTATTGATGGATTCTATTCCTTCTTTATGCGGAATGTTACTATACAGAGCTTTTACGTCGCATGTGACAAGTATGAAATCTTCCTGCCATGGTGTCGTCTTAAGTTCTTTGATGATGCTTAGTGAATCCTTGAGGTGGTATTTAGTCTTTTGCACTAGAGGCTGCAAAAGTTTGTCTATATATTCAGACACTCTACTGGATATAGAGTCCACGCCGGAGATGATAGGTCTCCCAGGAGGGTTCTCTTTGTTTTTGTGGATTTTGGGGAGGTGGTAAAAGGTGGGTTTCTGCGGATTGAGGATCTTCATATACTTGTGTTCTTTATCATTTAGTATGCCCGTCGCTTCTCCTTCATCTAAGTATTGATGGAATCGGGTTATGATGTCTTGCGTGGGGTCCTTATTCAATTTTCGATATGTTTCTGGGTCGTCAAGAATTTTCAGAGATTCTCTTTCATAGCGTTCTGTATTTTGGATCACGATACCTCCTCCCTTATCCGCTGGTTTTATAACAATGGAGTCATCATCTCTAAGTTCGTCTAGGGCCTTCCTCTCTTTTTTCGTGAGGTTGTTTCTGGTCCCCATCTTGATTTGTTCCATTTCCCTGGTAACCATTTTTTCGAAAGTTGAGATCTCTGGTGATATCATGGATCTGGGATAGAATTTTGATTTTTCCTTAAGGTCTGTATGTTTATAGTACTGCAGTTGTGGTGCCCTTTCAAGTGGGTTTTTTAGAAAATATTTCTTAAGACATAATTTTCTTTTAAACTTCTGTAAGTCAATGTAGGTAGAGAAATGATTCAGTCTTTGCGTGGGTGCAAATTTCAGCCCTTTGCTTAGAACTCGTTGTTGGTCTATCGTGAGGATTTTCTCAGATAGGTTGAAAATTCCGTCATTTTCTCTTTGTTGTGTTTCGGGTTTGGATCTGGTAAGGGTTCTAATTCTTTTCTTTCCACCTCTTTTACCTCTTAATCTATCCTTGCTTTTTTGCTTGGTGATCTGGATGAGTCCACGTCTCTTTTTTCTCCCATTTTTCTTGGTTCTGGATACCAGTCTTGCTGGGTTTGTTCCAGCCTCCTCTTTCTTTGATCTTTCGGCGTGGCCGGGTGAAAAACCTCATTGAGGTCCTTACGTTCCTCAGTTGTATTCCTGATGTTGTTGAATCTGTTGGATTGGTAGGTGCTCTCTCTAGGGGATCGCAGGATTCTTCTTTTATAGGGAGTTCCTTTGGTCTGTCTGTTTTGTCTGTATGTATAGTTGTCTCTGGGGTATCTGTATTCAGCCTTCCAATTTTGCTGTTGCATGGCTCTTCCTCTGTATCCTCTGTATGTTTCATATTGGTTGGTTTCCCTCGGTCCGTTGTATTGTCTTTGATAATAGCTCTGAGGGTTGTTAATCCTTGGTCCTTTGTTATAAACCCGGTTATTTCTGTATGATTGTATACGTCCCCGGAATGGTGTCCCTCTGAATCCTCGGTAAGATGGACGTCTAGCGGGATTTCTAGGGGTGAGTTTGTTACTGTTCTTGTTTTCTATATGCTCAGGATCGTCTTCAAAGGCGTCCTGTTCTTCTTCTTCTGTTATCTTTAAATTATTGGTTTCTGATCTCCATACATTGCCCTTCTCATAATCTAGTTTGTCTCTAGCATATTTCTTCCTTTTTTTCTTAATCAATTCTTCCTCCAGCTTAGTCAAGGCTTTCTCCATTTTTTCTGTGAAGGTTTGTTCGTCACCTTCTTGTGTGGATCCTAAGAACTCTTTTGACTTTAGTTCAATCAGTTGATTGGTCTCCTCAAGATTGTATCTCCTCTCTTCTAGAAGTGCATTTATATGCATTTATACAATTGATTTAGTCCAATAAGGCAAACTGTGAATATGCGCTTAGTGCCATGATTGAAGTAATTTACTGTGATATGACGCAAATCTGAGGCCTAATATAGTGTTAATTCCGATGCCAGAGGGTTCCAGAGATAATTGTTTTTATGCTATACTAGCTTTTGCCCGCGGCTTCGCTCGCGTGGATTTTAGGATTTGTTAAAATTATTTTTTAAAAGAAACTTGAGGTTTTTTTGGTAGAACCCCCCTTTCCCCCCCGCTTGAGATTTTTGGAAAATTGTAAAACACGTGTTTTTTTTTTTTTTCAAGAAGATCGTAAGTGCCAAATTTCACACCTGTAACATCTTTGGTTTTTGAAATATAGGTATACTGATAAAAGTATTCACATCCCTTTCCCCCACCCCCCTTAACTGGATTTCAGAAAATGGTAAAACATGTTTTTTTTGCACGAAGATTGTAAATATTGAATTTCACACCTGTAACATCATTGGTTTTTGAAATATAGGTATAGTGATAAAGGTATTCATTCCCCTTTTTGCCCCCCCACTGGATTTTTGGAAAATGGTAAAATACGTGTTGTTTTTATTTTTCAAGACGAATCTAAATACCAATTTTCAGGACTGTAACATCTTCTGTTTTGGAGATACAGGTATCCTGTTTAAAATATTTGAAATATTCAACCCCCTTTTTTCGCCCCCACTTGGATTTTTGAAAAACTGTAAAATATGTGTTTTTTTATCTTTCAAGACGAATCTAAATACCGATTTTCACATCTGTAGCATCTTCTGTTTTTGAGCTATAGGTATCCTGTTTAAAATATTCAACCACCTTTTTCACCCCCTTAGGGGCGGAGTTTCCAAAAATCTTTCCTTAGTGGTCACCTAAATCATAAAAACAGTGCACCTTCAAAATTAAACGTTCTTAGGTTAAACGGTTTCAGCTGAGCATTGATGACTCAGTCAGTCAATCAGGACTTTCGCGTTTATATATATAGATGTATTTAACCCCCCATTTTGGCCCCCCCATGGAATTTTCAGAAAATGGTAAAATACGTGTTTTTTTTATCTTTCAAGACGAATCTAAATACAGATTTTCATGTCTGTAACATCTTCTGATTTTGAGCTATAGGTATCCTGTTTAAAATATTCAACCCCCTTTTTCACCCCCCTAGGGGCAAAGTTTCCAAAAATTCTTGCTTAGTGGGTGCCCACATCATAAAAACAGTGCACCTTCAAAATGTCACGTTCCTAGGTTAAACGGTGTCAGCTGAACATTGATGAGTCAGTCAGCGTGTCAGGACTTTCGCGTTTATATATATAGATTTATTTAACTCCCCATTTTGGTCCCCCCAAGGAATTTTCAGAAAATGGTAAAATACGTGTTTTTTTATTTTTCAAGATGAATCTAAATACCGATTTTCACGTCTGTAACATCTTCTATTTTTAAGATATAGGTATCCAGTTTAAAATATTAAAATATTCAACCCCCTTTTTTCGCCCCCCCACATGGATTTTTGAAAAACGGTAAAATACGTGTTTTTTTATTTTTCAAGATGAATCTAAATACCGATTTTCACGTCTGTAACATCTTCTATTTTTAAGATATAGGTATCCAGTTTAAAATATTTAAAATATTCAACCCCCTTTTTTCGCCCCCCCACATGGATTTTTGAAAAACGGTAAAATACGTGTTTTTTTATTTTTCAAGATGAATCTAAATACCGATTTTCACGTCTGTAACATCTTCTATTTTTAAGATATAGGTATCCAGTTTAAAATATTTAAAGTATTCAACCCCCTTTTTTTGCCCCCCAGTTGAATTTTTGAAAAACGGTAAAATACGAGTTTTTTTATTTTTCAAGAAGAATCTAAATACCGATTTTCACATCTGTAGCATCTTCTGTTTTTGAGCTATAGGTATCCTGTTTAAAATATTCAACCCCCTTTTCACCCCCTTAGGGGCGGAGTTTCCAAAAATCCCTCCTTAGTGGGTGCCCACATCATAAAAACAGTGCACCTTCAAAATTTCATGTTCCTAGGTTAAACTGTTTCAGCTGGGCATTGATGAGTCAGTCAGGACTTTCGCGTTTATATATATAAATTTTGGTCTTTGAAAGGTGCAATGTTCTTTTAATCTCTCTCTTGAATAAATTGAAGCATGGGTTAATGAATGCATGGGTTTGGGATTTATACCAACTCTTGGTGTCCCCGTTTATGTGTGCAAAGTGTAACAATATAGAAATGATATAGTTTAAACTATGTGAGTCATTACTTTGGTGCCGGCAATGGAGATATTATTGTGCCCCTACATGAATGATTATGTTAATCTGTTCCCATTAATGCCGGTTAAAAATCTATCACTATCAGGGTTATTCAGAGAGAGGTGAAAAGCAGGAGAATGGCTGGAGAATGTAAAATTCTAGGTCAAAATAGCCAAACCAGAAAAATTCTCCCATTTATCTCACTTTCCAAATCGGCTGATTTGACCTAGAATTTTCCATTCTCCAGTCATTCTCCTATTTTTCACCTCTCTCTGAATAACACTGTCAGGGTTATCCAAAGAGATCCGAATGGCTGGAGAAAGGTTACCGAACAGCGAAATTCAGCGTTCGGTTATCTTTCTTGGCCATTCTGCTATCCAGAGAGCAGGCAATTCACCAAATGTTGGCGAATTGCCTGCACATATGGTGCCTGTTCGGTGCCTGTTCGGGGGCAGTGAAATCCCCATAAAAAAGCACTGCTTCGGCTATTCAGAGAACACAAACCAGCAGTGAAAGGTTCCCTAATGCCCGGCCATTCGGTGATTTAAATCGGCAAGTTTATTCAGGCGAATCCCATAGGGTTCAATGTTAAAAATATTCCCGATTTAATTCAATATCTAATAAACCGTTCATTCTAAAACTCTGCAATAAAAAAAAAAATTAGGACCTTTTAAGCATTTTTAGGGATTTCTTTGAACAAAATATTTCCGTTTTTTCCTTTTTTTCAAACATTTGCTCTTTTTTCGGTAACAGCCCTTTTTATTATCATTCATTGGATTTTATGTAAATTTCAGACATTTTCGCTCAGTAGTTTCTTTGCAAACAGCGTTTCACTTTTCAAACATTCAAGCAAATTGTTTTTCTAATTTATTCACTGCATTCGTCTGAGGTGTCGAGTTTTTCCGGCGGCTGCGCTGTGTGTGATCGGCTCCTGCTTGGATTTTTCCAGCGTTTACGGCGGGTTAATCCAGATGTTTTTGGTGTGCGTTTGCCCTCGTTTTGTGGTGAGAGTTCGTTGGGTTTGCAGCAGCTTTTCCCTGCAATTCGGGGACCCTGTGGCGCTTGCTGAATACACCGCAGGGTCACCGAAATGGGATCGACCAAACGAACGGAATTGAAGAGAACGAAAAGTCACCGAATGAGCAGTGGCTTTTCGATTCTCTTTGAATTACCCTGTATGTTTAACTCATGAACGTGAAAACAGAAATCATATGAATATGTCTAGTTGTCGAGCTAGTGAACGATACGTGGATAAATCTATGTGAATAAACATTTTGATGCCGGAAAAAGAGAAAAATATTGTGTCCATAAGTGGAGTAATATGTAACATTGAAGCAAGTTCAGACTATTTACTTGGAAATTAGTAGAAGGTAATTAGTTGTGCCGATATATAAACCAATTTGTTGATTCAATTTTCTGGCGCCGGAGAAAGGATAGTTAATTGTGTTCATGGGTGAGCATTTTGTGATTGTCGATATAATGGGTATCTCAAGCCTACATGAATAACTCAGTTTAGTGATTTATTACTTGAATCTAATCGTGAACATCTCAGATAATTCTATTGAAACCGCTTCATATTGTATTTATTATACAGTGAGAGCACGAGCTAAGTTTGATCCAATAATGACTTTCATACCAATATAGCATTTTCTTTCACACCTAATCATAGATGCACTGATTGAATAAACGTTGAACATTTGAATATTTAGGTTGGAAACATAGAATTGTTTCTTCCACTTATTTTATTTTTTCTGTTGATCGATTTTTAATTGGATTAATAAAAGGTATATTTTATGTTTCCTGGCTGTTAGTCTCGAAGTGAGACTCTGTACTTGTCATGGTGAAAAACAGGCTGAGGTTTTGCCGGTTCATGTGACGCTATGATGGGTGGATTAGTGGGTCACTGAGAGGTGGGTTAGAGACAGGGGTGGGGGGAGCTCACGAAACGCCCCTAGTTGGGGTGAATGTCAGAGAAAGGAGGTGACACAGCTCAGTGTAACATATAAAGGTTTATTACACACTTTGTGTTATTTCAGTGTGTATATTTGTGTAACAGTGTTTACTTTCTGGTTTAAACAATAATGTCGAGTGATACCTGTCCCTTTAATACATTCTGGGGATTCTCTCCCCGACACATAATAACAAGTATCATTAATAGTCGTCAGAACCTAAGAGAGTGATTTTAATTATCAGCTCCTGTTTAGTGATATCATTGGATGGAGACGAAACATTGATTATGATTGACATTGTAAATCTTGGTTTCGGAGCAGTTTTGGGATCCCCTTCATTCTGCAGCCCCTCCAAGATCACACGAAGGTTCTTCTTCATCTGCTCTTGGTTATCGCTGAATGGATACTTTGCCTGTAAGGATTTGGGTGAAAAACATTGATCTTTAAGAATCTTTATTTCTTCAAAGACATGAAGCGCTTTATAGTATATATATTATATATATTAACACTTTATAATATAAAGGAAAGTAGGTATAAATTGTCCCCAATGTTCGTCCACAGACTCGCCCCGATCCCCCTTACAGAGTTCACACAGGGCGGCGTAAGTCTCCATGGAGTCCTTTGGATGATGTGACACCGGTGTTGGTGCTGATGCCGGTATCATGAAGCTCCTCCCTACTGTTATGAGTGGAAGCATTAATACAGCAGCTCACTGGTGATAAAATTTTATTTTCTACAAAATGATTCACCAGATTAAACAATTAAATAAATAACAAAGAGCGGCTCGGTGTGACAGGTGTTTTACCCGGCGACGCTTCATGGACGTCCGTTTACTAAATAAGCTGATACTATCAGGGTTATTCAGAAAGAGCCGAACAGAACCCAAAATACACAGTACACGGACATTTCGTAGCCATTCACAGAGCAGGCAGTTTGGTGAGTTGCCAGTGAAATACGGTGCTGTTCGGCAGCAGTGGAATCCCCCATAGAGAAGCAATGGTTAATCTATTCACATTGAACAGCAGAGAAATGTCAGTGAAATGTCCTGATGTTCAGTGGCTTCATTCGACAGGTTTATTCAGGCGCATCCAGGGGTCAAGTCCTGGGAAAAAAAGTGAGTGAACTCACCCACGAATTCCACAACCCCTATTACCTGAAGAAAATATATATATATTACGAGTATAGCAGTACGTGGCGATACCATTTTTATTGGGTTAGCATTACATTTAAAAGACAAGCTTTCAAGAGTGGAAACTATACTGATCAGTGAAAGGTATCACTACGTACAGGTATACTCGTGATTGTGGCAACTGGACTAACGCATTTTATATATATATATATATCTCCAGGCACAGACCCCCCCAAGAATTATATACACAGCGCTGAATCCCCAGAATAACATACACAGCACTGAGCCCCCAGGATAATATACACAGCACTGAGCCCCCAGAATAATATGCACAGCACTGAGCCCCCAGAATACTATGCACAGCACTGAGCCTCCAGGATAATATACACAGCACTGAGCCCCCAGAATAATATGCACAGCACTGAGCCCCCAGAATACTATGCACAGCACTGGTTATATGGATATATTTTCCCCAGTTCACATGGATATAATTGCCCCCAGCTCCTATGGATAATGCCCCCCAGCTCTCATGAATAATGCCCCCCAGCTCTCATGGATAATGCCCCCAGGTCTCATGGATAATGCCCCCCACTCTCATGGATATTGCCCCCCCAGGTCTCATGGATATTGCCCCCCCAGGTCTCATGGATATTGCCACCCCAGGTCTCATGGATAATGCCCCCAGGTCTCATGGAAATTGCCCCCCAGGTCTCATGGATATTGCCCCCCAGGTCTCATGGCTATTGCCCCCAGCTCTCATGCATATTGCCCCCAGTCTCATGCATATTGCCCCCAGGTCTCATGGAAATTGCCCCCAGGTCTCATGGATTGTGCCCCCAGGTCTCATGGATATGCCCCCAGGTCTCATGGCTATTGCCCCCAGGTCTCATGGCTATTGCCCCCAGGTCTCATGGAAATTGCCCCCAGGTCTCATGGCTATTGCCCCCAGGTCTCATGGCTATTGCCCAAAGGTCTCATGGAAATTGCCCCCAGGTCTCATGGAAATTGCCCCCAGGTCTCATTGATTGTGCCCCCAGGTCTCATGGATATTGCCCCCCAGGTCTCATGGAAATTGCCCCCAGGTTCTCCTGGCTATTGCCCCCAGGTCTCATGGAATTTCCCCCAGGTCTCATGCATATTGCCCCAGGTCTCATGGATATTGCCCCCCCGGTCTCATGGATATTGCCCCAGGTCTCATGGATATTGCCCCCAGGTCTCATGGAAATTGCCCCCAGATCTCATGCATATTGCCCCAGGTCTCATGGAAATTGCCCCCAGGTCTCATTGATTGTGCCCCCAGGTCTCATGGAAATTTCCCCCAGGTCTCATGCATATTGCCCCAGGTCTCATGGATATTGCCCCCCAGGTCTCATGGATATTGCCCCCAGGTCTCATGGAAATTGCCCCCCAGGTCTCATGCATATTGCCCCAGGTCTCATGGATATTGCCCCCCAGGTCTCATGGATATTGCCCCCAGGTCTCATGGATATTGCCCCCAGGTCTCATGGATATTGCCCCCCAGGTCTCATGGATATTGCCCCCAGGTCCCATGGTTATTGCCCCCCCCCGTGTCATGGATATTGTCCCTGTGTCATGGATTTTGTCCCCAGCTCACCTCTGCTTCTTCTGTGGCTGCTGCCACTGCCACTGCCGCCGCACATTGCAGGCGGCCGCATACTTCCTGCTTCAACGCCGCTGACAGGAAGTGAAGCCGAGTGGCTCCACTTCCGGTCAGCGGGCCGTTCTAAAAGGATGCACGCGTCCGCCGTCAATGTACGGCGGCGGCGGCGTTCGGGCTCAGGCCACAGCGGGAACGCTGCATTCCCACAGCGTTCCCACTGTGGGAGAAGTGCGGGAACGCCGTTCCTGCGCGTTCCCGCTCGACTCGAGCCCTGGGCGCATCCCATAGGTTTCAATGTTAAAAATATTCATTAAACCGTTTATTCTTTTAGCTGCAGCAAAAAGTTTATTTTTTTAGGAATTTTTCCCAAAAAAATAAATTCCAGACATTTTTTCGTCCAGTAATTTTTTTGCAAACAGTGTTTCAAATTGAAACTTTTCAATTGTTTTTTTTACCCCATTCGTCGGCTCTTTCCGGCAGCTGGTCGGCGTTGTGTTTGGCGGATCGTTGACTTGTTTCGGACGCGTTCATTTTTTTCCGTAGTTATACAGCTTTATCAGATTCATTCGGTGTTTTTTCAGTGCTTTCGCAGTGGATTTTCGGATGTGTTCGGCGGATTTTCCCTGCACTTCGGGGACCCTGTGGTGGATGCTGAATTCACCGCAGGGTGGGGAATTTGATTCCCGTAGTGTGGGGAACGAGAGCGCGCTGTAACGTCAGACACATTTTCTCCTCTCTGATTAACCCCTTATGTTTCCTCATGTTCTGAATTAATTCGTATAACTTTGTGAATATAAAATGAGAAAAAGCGCATTTTCCGCGTCTCTCACATAGAAAAAGGAGCTGGTAATTCAGGTTTTGAGGTTTATGTGAGATATTTTGCAAGCTGAGCCTCATACCTCTATAAAGGGACCCTCGAGTAAGACAATGTCCTTTAACAGATATTATATCCATTATCTCCCTCGTCTGCTGGAGCAATGCACGGTTCAGCTCAGCGTTGGGTTCTGCTTCATTCAGCATCTTCTCCATGTTTTGGTTCTTCATGTCCTCGATGCTCTTGCTTATCATTGCTTGGATACTTTGTGTCTGTGAAGATCAGGGTAAAAGCATTAAACGTTCATAGACTTTATCTATTTGAACTTAAAGTGACACTGTATTTAAAAACACCCGACAATCTGTCACAAAACCGCTGAACGCATCCGAAAAAGCCAGTGATCCGCCGAACAGAGCACCGACCAGCTGCTGGCAAGCTGACAAAAGGGGTTAAAAAATAAAACCACCGCAACTTTTAAAAGCTGTTTGAAAAAAAAAAAAAACACAATTATTTAAAAAAAAAAAAGTTTCTGAAAGAAAAAAAAAACGGTTTAATAGATATTTTATAAAAAACAGGGAATATTTTTAACATTGAAACCTATGGGATTCTCCTGAATAAACCTGTCTAATGAAACCACTGAACATCAGGGCATTTCACTGATATTTCTCTGCTGTTCAATGTGAATAGATTAACCATTGCTTCTCTATGGGGATTTCACTGCCGCCGAACAGGCACCGTATTTCACTGCCGTCGAACAGGCACCGTATTTTGCTGGCAATTTGCCAAACTGCCTGCTCTCTGAATAGCCGAAGGGTGTCATTTATCTATACTAGCTCCAATTGACTTAACTCTATTTTGACGATATTATTCCAATCAAGGTAGCCGCCAACAGTACCCTTGGCTGGATACTTCCAATTATTCCAATTATTTTGTTCACCTCATGGGGGACCTGTATGTTTTGTCTGCCCAATCCAATATACAAAGGATGGAATTGTGAGCAATAAACAGGGTTTATTCAATCCCAGGTTTTCTTTTTTGTCCTCCACTATAGTGGGGCCAATTAACATTATATCTAGTGCCTATAATTCACTTAGATTTGTATTTTGTCTATACATGTTTTTATTATTATTCGATTAAAGTTATATATTATATGTTATTGTATGTCTGTAACTTGAAACCAGCATGAGTGGTGTAAATCAGCTGTTACAGCTGTGATGCATTTGCCACAATCTACTCTGTCTTTTTTTAGCTGAACAAATTGTTCAAGTCTGCTCAACATGTATCTCCAAAAACACGTGGCTTCATCAAGAGCTGTGACCAGGGCCAGATTTACATCTCAGGAGCCTGTATGCATATATATAAATGGAATGCCCTCCCTCCCCATAAATAAATTATAGTTTTTGCTATAGGGAAAAAAGAAAAATAATTAGTAAACCATTAATTTCCACCAGTGGACAACACAACAGTGACCCTATATACAAAATCTATTTGAAACATAACATCCGCGTAGACATCAGCTTAAATACAAGTCAATTTGCATTCCCAACTTGGCACTCCCGACGAGCCAGACTGCAAAACACGCGTCGGGTGCTTAATAGACAGGGACCAAATCTAACCAAATCTATATATAGACCAGTTTGTTCACGCATTTAGAATTATTAGATTCTGGGTGGTTCTTGTCTCGTTTCCACCGGTTCCGGCCCTGCCCCCTGGTGGTGAGAGCGATCCAGGCCACCTCTTACCTATCTGGGTTAATCCATTTCTTCCTCTCCGCCCCTGGATTTCATTGTAGCTGGTCTGGCCTGAGGTCACATGGTCTGCCATGTCCCCTATAAATAGGCAAGCAGTGCTTTTGCATGGGTCTCTGTTCCTGAGGGTTATTGTTTCCTTTGATCTATGTCCTGGTATTTCTTGTGTATGATCTTGGCCTGGTTCTGACATTTCTTCTGTGTAATCCCTGCATGCTATTTATTGCTATTCTGTGTACCGAATTCTGCTATTCTGACTTCCCTCTCTGGTATCTGATTCTTGGCTTGTCTGACTTACTCTCCTGCCTCTTAACCCTTTGGCTTCGGTTCTGATGATTCTAATGTATTTTCCCTGTGCTCTGTATATTCCTGTTCTGTGTATCACTAAGCAGCATTATCCTCTAGACTGTAAGCTCCTATGAGCAGGGCCCTGTACACCTCATTTCCATCTTATGTCCGTTTATATGTATTTCATTCCCTTTATTTATTGTAATGCGCAGCGGAAACTGTTGGCGCTATAAATGACGACAATAAAAATAATTGCATTAGCTTAGAAGGCCATTCAAAGACCTTGCCCCAGATCAGGGTTTCCTCGTGTGTGCTGCTGGGTGCTGGTATCTTGTTTAACCCTCGCGTTTTCGGTTCTCCTGTTTCTGCATATTCTTGTGAGTTTCCCTTCCACAGATAAACGACCATTCCCCAAGGACTGTATCCTGAGTTAGGGTTCCCTTTAGTGTTCTGTGTTCTCCCATTTGTTCTGTTATTTCTCTTGTGCAGTATCTGTGCTGTGTCTGTGTCTTTGCAGCCAGAAGCAAACCTGCCTCAAGGGCTGAACATTCAGTTTAGAGGGACCACCTTGGCTCACACCGGGTGCCCCCTCTGGTGTGACAGATTGTATGTCTCGAATAAGAGGAGCATCTTGAGCTCTTATGGTTGTGATAATATTAATATTATAACAGGGCTTTGTGTCTCCCGGGCAGTTATCAGCCTCCAGTCCAGGGCGATTATACTTGTGACTGCAGTATGACGTAGTTATAATATCAACTGACTCAATTATTAATAATCATCATTACAAGTAATGTTTGTTTTTAAAAAATGGTTTTTATTTATTATATACAGAACACCGGAATCTCACTAGGGGAAACAGGACATGGAATCAAAAAAGATTGTGTATAAAAATATCACATGCTCTCTCTTAGTATCGGGGTAACCCATGTTAGATACAGAACAAAAAAGCCTCACATCGAAAGGCAAACAGAGAGTGCAATTAAAACTTAAAAGCACAATCAGTGCACGGATCCATACACACAACATAACTGGTAGTTTGAAGCAAGTCATTTAATAAATGGACATGACTGAACATATACAGTATATAAGAGGACCATCCCTAGAAAGACATAAGGAATTATATTATCCTTGGTAAAGGTTATTATGACTTTCTAGGGATGGTCCTCTTATATACTGTGTATGTTCAGTCATGTCCATTTATTAAATGACTTGCTTCAAACTACCAGTTATGTTGTGTGTATGGATCGTGCACTGATTGTGCTTTTATTTTAGTATTCATTTCAATAAATGTTACGTTTTAATTGCACTCTCTGTTATCCTTTCTATATGAAGCTTTTTTGTTCTGTTTTTCTTTTTTCTATTATCTATTTTCTGAGATCCGACCTGTGCCACGTGCTACAGTGGAAAGGCAGCGGGAGATCAGGCAGGTCAATGCGTGGCTTAAATCTTGGTGCAGGAAGGAGTGCTTTGGGTTTTTAGATCACTGGGCTCATTTTGCACTGGGGTACAATCTGTATAGTCGTGATAGATTGCACCTGAATGGAAGAGGGTCTGCTGTGCTAGGGGAGAGGATGGTTAAAAGGTTGGAGGAGACTTTAAACTACTGGAAGGGGGGAGGGATACAGTATCTTACAAAATGGAGACAGAGCAGATGGAAGGGTTTCAGTTCAGACTAAGGGGGGTGGAGCCGGGGGGATGGGTAATGTCAGAACAGTGGAGGCATGTAATGTAAAGTCGCATTCAGCATGTGTGGGTAGAGACAACATTAAATGTATGCTTGCTAATGCAAGGAGCCTCAATAACAAGATGGGGAACTAGAGGCAATAGCACAAACTAAGCAATACGACATTATAGGAATAACAGAAACGTGTTGGGACGAAACGCATGACTGGGCTGTAAACTTAAACGGTTATACATTGTTTAGAAAGGATAGGAAACATAAGAAAGGGGGTGGAGTATTTTTATATGTAAATCAGGATTTAAAGCCAAATATTACACAACTGGAAAGCGATGAGGGAAATGTGGAATCCTTATGGGTAAATATTTCGTTGGGGAATAAACAGGGAAGTCAACTATTGATTGGCATATGCTATACACCACCTAATATAGATAATGATGAGGAAGAACAACTGTTAGAGCAAATTAGGAAGGCTGCACATCATGGTGGCACTTTAATTATTGGAGATTTTAATTACCCGGACATTAATTGGGATAGTGGGACTAGTAATTCAGCAAAAGGGAATCCGGTTTCTGAACATTTTAAATGATACCTTCATGTCACAACTGGTAGAAACACCAACTAGAGAGGATAACTGTCTGGATCTAGTTATAACAAATAATGTGGATCTTTTCTCATATATTCATGTAAGGGAACAGTTGGGAAACAGTGACCATAATATGGTGACTTTTGAAATAAACTCAAAAAAGCACATTCATAGGGGCTTGCTAAAACATAAAATTTTAAAAAGGCCAACTTTATTAAAATAAAGGAAGCTCTCAATGTCATTGACTGGCAGAAACTCTTTCACGGGAGAAACACTGAGGATAAGTGGAATATCTTTAAACTAACACTAGAAAAGTACACGTCACAATATATTCCACTGGTTAATAAATATAAAAGAAACAGACTGAAACCAATGTGGCTTAGTAGGAAGGTAACTAAGGAAATGAAAAATAAAAAGAAGGCATTTAAAGCTTTTAAATCTGATAAATCTGAGGCATCCTATAAAGCATATAGGGCAGCCAATAAAGCATGTAAAAATGCGATTAGATGGGCTAAACTAGAAAATGAAAAAGAAATAGCCAAAGAGAGCAAGACCAACCCTAAAAGATTCTTTAGGTACATAAATTCTAAAAAACCCAAGAGTGAAAATGTAGATTCACTAAAATCTGAGTCAGGGTTATTGTTAACTGAAGATCAGGATAAAGCAGAAATTTTAAATGATTATTTTTCTTCAGTATTTATCAAAGAGAAACCTATAACAGGAGACATGAAATTCATTAATAAAAACTTACTAATACAAAGTGACTGGTTGACTCAGGACAAGGTTTTGCAGAAATTAAACAATGTGAATGTGAATAAAGCCCCAGGGCCAGATGGAATTCACCCGCGAGTACTGAGAGAGCTATGTGTTGAAATATGTAAACCTCTGTTCTGGTCTGGTCTGGTGCAAGACAGGTTCAACAGAATGCCAATCACGGCTCAGAGTCCTGATTGGGCAAATTTTGCCCAATCATGGGCTCACAGATCTAAGTCCCGCAGCACACTATATAACGTTTCCACGCATAGCTACAGCACGCATTTTGAGAGGAGATTTAAGGAGAGATAGTTGTGTGTTGTTACTGCCGGTCTGCCACGCTACTGGGGGGGTCTGGGGGGTCTCATTTCTACCAAATATCAGGGAATTTAGGTGATGTGTGTCTTGTCACTGTGCCAGAAAGTCTTTTTGGGGTTACAAATTTCTTTAAAACATTTGTGAATTGAGGTGATCTTCGGTGTCTTGTCACTGTGCCAGCAAGTCTTTTTGGGGGTTAAAAATTTATTTAAAACATTTGTGAATTGAGATGATCTGTCTCTTGTCACACAGCCAGTACCACGCAGTATTTTTGGGGTCACTAATTTCTACAAAATATTTGGGAATTGTTATAATCCGTGTGTTCTCACTGGCTGCCACCCATCAAGGGGTCTCACTGATTTATAAGAGGTTTCACTGCCACCCATCAAAGGGTCTCATTGATTTATAGGAGGTTTCACTGCCACCCATCAAAGGGTCTCACTGATTTATAGGAGGTTTCACTGCCACCCATCAAAGGGTCTCACTGATTTATAGGAGGTTTCACTGCCACCCATCAAAGGGTCTCACTGATATATAAGAGGTTTCACTGCCACCCATCAAAGGGTCTCACTGATTTATAAGAGGTTTCACTGCCACCCATCAAAGGGTCTCACTGATTTATAGGAGGTTTCACTGCCACCCATCAAAGGGTCTCACTGATTTATAGGAGGTTTCACTGCCACCCATCAAGGGGTCTCACTGATTTATAAGAGGTTTCACTGCCACCCATCAAAGTGTCTCACTGATTTATAGGAGGTTTCACTGCCACCCATCAAAGGGTCTCACTGATTTATAGAAGGTTTCACTGCCGCCCATCAAGGGGTCTCACTGATTTATAGGAGGTTTCTGCGAATTGTAATCTGTGTCTTGTCACTGTTGCCAGCTATCAGGGGTCCTATCAGGGGGTCTCACTGACTTGTAGCAGATTTCTGCGAATCGTAGTTTGTGTCTTGTCACTGGCACCCATCAGGGGGTCTCAATGATTTATAGGAGGTTTCTGCGAATTGTAATCTGTGTCTTGTCACTGGCTGCCAGCTATCAGGGTGTCTCACTGAGTTATACCAGAGTTCTGTAAATCTTTAATCTTTATACCAGAGTTGAATCAGAGTTCTGTATATATTTAATCTATATATCACTCACCATGTCTGAAAGAACTAAAAGGACAGGCAGACGCTCCCAGACACAGATAAGAGGGCAAGCAGCCCCTGTGTCGGGAGGCTGTGCCTCTGGTCGTGGTGGAAGTGGTGCATCCTCTGCAGGGGCACGCTTGTCCTTTCTAACTGGTGCTGGCCGTCTTAAGCAGCAGCAACATACAGAGGACTTGGTGGATTGGCTAACCAGGCCATCCTCATCCTCCGAGTCCTCTGCCAGCCAGGCTTCTAGTGCTTTACAGTCCACCTCAGCTGACAAAGCATCTAATGCAGCCTCCATGTCCACAGCTACTCCTGCCGTAGCCTCGCTATCACACACGGAGGAGTCAGCTGAATTGTTTGACTACAATGAGAGTGACATGCTGCTTGAGGATGCGCAGCAAGTACAGTGCTCTGATTCAATCTCTGAGGTTGAGGAAGGGAGTATAATCAACCTAGAGGAAGGGGGTGCCAGTGATGACACACAAATAACTGGCACTCATGTTGCCCCAGCAGCTGCAGCATACTGCCAAGTTGGCTCCAGTGACAAGGAGATAGGGGGTGATGATAACAATGATGATGAGGTCACTGACTCCACCTGGGTGCCTGATCGAACAGAGGAATTAAGTGAGGAAGAGGGGGAGGAGGAGGCACAGCAAACACGAGCACAACATCCTCTGTGACCAACCATAGCACTAGCAAGTACAAGGCATCACATCTGCTCCGGTGCAGAGCGCTGTTGTCTCAAAGAACACCTGCAGGAACACTGTTGTCTGGGAGTTCTTTAAGAAATGTGCAGTAGAGCGCAGCGTTGCTATTTGTAATCTATGTCAGATGAGGCTTAAGCGTGGGAAAGATACCAGACACTTGGGTACCACGTGCTTGAGGCGACATATGAACAACTGTCACACATCCCGTTTGTGCAAAACTTTGCGTAGGTCCTCCTCCTCCTCATCTGTCTCTACCCCCACTGTATGTCCTGCCATGTCATTGCCGACAACCTCCACCGACAGGGATGATGCTACAGTAATGGATGTACCAGGTCCTTCCTCACAATGTGACATCATCCCAGCAGCTGGAGATTTACGCAGTCAGATTACGTTGCCGCAGCTGCTGCAGCGAAAGAAAAAATATAGTCCCAACCATCCCCAAGCACAGCGTCTAAATGCCAGCTTAGCAAAATTACTCGCATTGCAGCTGCTGCCTTTCCAGCTGGTGGACTCTGCTCCCTTCCGTGAATTTGCTGAATGTGCTGTACCACAGTGGCAGGTTCCAAAACGCCATTACTTTTCACGCAAGGCCATTCCAGCACTATACCAGCACGTGGAAGACAATGTTATCCAGTCATTGGGAAAGGCAGTCAGCAACAAGGTGCATGTGACTTTAGACATGTGGTCCAGCAAGCATAGACAGGGTCGTTACATTTCCTTCAAGGCACACTGGGTAACTCTGATTGCAGCTGGGAGGGATCCAAGACGGGGCTCTGTGCTGGAGCTTGTTCATCCACCACGCCTCCAGAGAGCTGCTTGTATGAGGTCTGTCTGCTCCACCACCACCACCTCTCCCTCTTCCTCCTCCTCCTCCTTCTCTGTCTCTGGCGAAGTGGCAGTTAAACCGACACCTGACAGGGTCTACGCAATGGCTTAAGCAAAAAGAAGCCATACTGTGCTTGAGCTGGTTTGTTTAGGGGACAGGAGCCACACCGGGCCAGAAATTCTGTCAGCTCTGCAGGTCCAGGTGCTGAGATGGTTATCACCATGCCATCTTGAGCTGGGAATGATCGTCTGCGATAATGGCAGCAACCTTCTCTCCGCCCTACGCAAGGGTAAATTGACGCATGTACCATGCCTAGCACATGTTTTCTAACCAAGTACCCAGGGCTGCCAGAGCTTCTCATCCAGGCCAGAAAAGTCTGCAGCCACTTAAGACGGTCATTCCCAGCAAGCATTCGCCTGGCAGAAATTCAAAGAGAATTCCACCTTCCCACAAACCATCTGATGTGTGACATGCCCACCAGGTGGAACTCGACATTAGCAATGCTGCAGCGTCTGCACAAGCAGCAGAGGGCCATCAACGAGTACCTATGTGAGTATGGCACAAGGACAGGTTCAGGTCAACTTGGTTTCCCCCCCCCCACAGTGGCTGATGATCAAGGATGCATGCACTGTACTGTCACCATTTGAGGAGGCAACGAGGATGGGGAACAGGGACAGTGCATGCATCAGTGACACAATTCCTTTAGTGTTCCTGCTGGAGCACACTCTGCGGGGAATTATAGATGTGGCTCTAGAGGCAGAGCAGCAGGAGGAAGAGGAGGCCTTCCCTAGCTCTCAAGGGCCCTGTCTTTCCGCAGACAGCATTCCTGCGGGTCCTACTCAGATCAGACAGGAGGAGGATGAGGAGGAGGAGGAGGCAGAATATTTAAGTATTGGGGGCATTGAAGGTGGGGATTTCTCAAGGGAGGGTTTTGTGTGCCCAGAAACAGAAGGGCTTGTGCGTGGCTGGGAGGAGGAAGTGCACAATACGGTGATCCTCATTGACCAGGAAGACTCGGAAGCTAATGCCACCTCCAACCTACGCCGCATGGGCTCCCTAATGATGCAAAGCCTGCTAAAGGACCCCAGGATTCGTGCTATCAAGGAGAGGGATCATTACTGGTTCGCAACCCTTCTTGATCCACGATACAAGGGTAAAGTTGCAGAGCTCATCCTGCCCACACAGAGGGAGCACAGGATGAAAAAACTTAAAGACGCTCTAAAGCGACACTTGTGTAACACCTTTCCAGGCACTGGTAGATTACCAAGTGCTGACAGACGTGCTTCTGAGGCTGCGGGTGATCAGAGGAATAGTGGTGAAGACCAGGGCCGCTTGACTGATGCATTTTTAAAAATGTTAGTCCCCGACGCCCAGGGACGTCAAATGTAGGCACCCATTGCCAGCATCTTCACCATATGGTGCAGGAATACCTAGGGGCAAGGGCAGACCTGGATACCTTTCCAGCAGATGATCCACTGTCTTACTGGGTGTTGAGATTGGATCACTGGCCAGAACTTAGCCAATATGCTATGCAGCTACTAGGTTGCCCTTCATCTAGCGTGCTTTCCGAAAGGACGTTCAGTGCCGCTGGAGGTTTTGTCACAGACAAAAGAGTGCTCTGTCCACCGACTCTGTAGACCGGCTGACATTTATAAAAATGAATCAGTCCTGGATCAGCAGCTATCAATCCCCTGATGCTGAAGTAATGGAATAGATCGGGGATGTCCTCTTCTGCATTCACAAAACCTCCAGCACTGAACTCTTCCACAATACCACAAAAGGGTTACGGTGTGAAGGCACTTGCTGCCATGAAGGCACAATATTTGGTTGCACTGATGCCTGTGCCAGATTTATATCATTTAAATTTTTGAACCGCAGGATCCAACCCTGCACTCTTCCACAATACCACAGAGGGGTTACTGTATGATGATACTTGCTGGCCTGGCACCAAAGGCACAATATTTGGTAGGGATGTGCGTTTCGGGTTTCGGAATTTCGGAAATTTCACGAAATTTCCCGATTCGGGTCTTCGGATGCGGCCGAAATTCCGAAATTTTTTAGATCCGAAAAAGTCGAATCCGAAATGTTTTCCGAGCCGAATCGAAAAATTTTCAGAATTTTCGAATGGACTTGAAATGTGTCAAATCGAAATTTATGTTCCCTCTATTCATGATTTCGGTTCCATTCGGGATTTCGGTTCCATTTCGGTAATTCTGGACATACTATTATCGGTTATATCGCTGATTCTGTAAATTTTGTATTTGTAAATGCGTATTATTATTTTTTCGTTTCCAATGATCCGATAAGAATTTTCATAATTCGATCGGATCTGATTCATCCGCTGGTCGCGCATTCGCGCGCGCGCGGATGTCGTAACTTTATTGAGCCGTTTTTTGACAACTTTTGTTTTTGGACAAAATATTGTTATTATTATTCACCATGGCTGCAAGAGACGACGAGTGCCATTCAGACACCTCCGCATCGTCTCTCCATGAACCACCACCACCCAGAAAGAAGCGGGCCAGCAATATGTCGTTTGAGGAGATGCTCAAGGTGGTCCGGATCTTTGATCGTAAGGATTACGATTGCTGTAAGGGACCTTACAGCAGGAAGAAGAACGCTCGAAAAGATCGTATCCTTGACAAGCTACGCACCACCATTTTGGATTTGTTCGGGAAGGACAGGACGAAGGACCAGCTCCGGAAACGCTGGTCTGATTTGAAAGTACGCGAGGAGGAGCAGCTGAGACACATCCGTCGCGTCATAGCGAAACGTAAGTGTCATGTTATATTGTAAAGCGCTGCACAAACTGTTGGTGCTATATAAATCCTGTATAATAATAATAATAATGTGCTTGCATGTGCTAATGTGCACAGAAATACGTTGATTTATCTAGCCCTTTTTCATGCAATGTGATTGTGTATAGCTTTGCGTTTTCACGACTCATCATACATGCATTTTTGCCATAGCTCTTTCTTTTTGTGATTTTACGTATTCGTGAAAATTGTCAGGGTTATCCAAAGAGATTCGAAAAGTCACCGCACGTTCGGTGACTTTTCGTTCTCTTCAATTCGGTTCCTTTTGCCGATTGCATTTCGGTGACCCTGCGGTGTATTCAGCAAGCACCACAGGGTACCCGAATTGCAGGGAAAGGCTGCCGCAAACCTGACGAAAACTAACCGAATGCACGCTGAAAACAAGCAAAAACATCTGGATTAACCTTTGAAAAAGACAAACAGGAGCCGAACAGGAGCCGAACATGAGCCGAATCACACAGAGCCGAAGCAGCTGTGACGTAGAGGAGGCAGTGAATAAATTAGAAAAACCATTTGTATGAATCTGGGAAAATGAAACGCTGTTTGCAAAGAAACTACTGAGCGAAAATGTCTGAAATTTTCACAGGAGGTCCAGGGAATGATAATAAAGAGGGCTGTTAAAAAAAATAAGCAAACTGAAAAAAAATAAAAAAAAAATCGGACTTTTAATAATAAAAAAAAAAATCTGAAAAATGCTTAAAGTATCCTAAAAAATCTATAAATAAAGAGACTTTTTGCTGCAGAATTTTATAATGAACGGTTTATTAGATATTGAATTAAAACGGGAATATTTTTAACATTGAAGTCTATGGGATTCTCCTGAATAAATTTGCCGAATTAAACCACCGAATGGCAGGGCATTTCGGGAACCTTTCACTGCTGGTTTGTGTTCTCTGAATAGCCGAAGCAGTGCTTCTCTATGGGGATTTCACTGCCCTCGAACAGGGACCGAACAGGCACCGTATGTGCAGGCAACTCGCCAGTATTTGGCGAATTGCCTGCTCTCTGGATAGCCGAATGGCCAGGAAAGGTAACCGAACGCTGATTTTCAGCCTTCGGTTACCTTTCTCAAGCAATTCGGATCTCTTTGGATAACCCTGTGTGACATTTGATGTATGTAGATGAAGTTACAATGCTGGATTTCTTTTGGCACTGTGTGTATACTATAGTGTGCTGGGGGGGAGGTTGTTGTGATTGAGTGATGCATACGAGATGACCCGCAGCTTTCCCAATATTGGCTCCCACCTGCGCATCAATAAAAATCTCTGCGTCTCTGGTAAGTGGTAGGATGGGACATGTAGTTCTTCTGTAAGTGCATCCAAACAGAGCCGCCTTCAATACATCCTCAGCAGCTACTGAATTGTTGCAGCGCAGCAATTCAGTTTGCTGCAGCAGTGTCATTGAATGCTTTAGATGCAAATTTCAAAACAAAATGGTGGATTTCTGTTGTTGTTTCTGCAATATCCACAGTTTTATTCACAGAAACTGAAAGTGAAACTGAGGCTGAGGCATCTATAAAATAAATAAATGCAGTCGCACAATGCGCTTTGTACGCACACAACACTAATAATAGTTTTTATTGAATAAACGTAATGTTTACTTCTGAAAAAAATATATAATTGAACGGTAATATATGTCTGTGCAGAGGAAATAAATAAATATTTTGTGACTTTAGAACTATGAGATGGGAGTAGTGGTGTGGGTCAAGCTGGTAGTGGGTAGTGGAGGGGTGTCGCAATACTTTCGGCAATATAGTGTATAGATATACCATTTTTTCCAGTCTGCATTATTTACGTGTTATTTTTTGGATTTGGCAGAAGACAGGAAGAAGGCAGCAGCATCTGCCCCGCCGGGCACCAGTGCCCCAGTGGAGGAGGAGGAGGAGCCACGGGCATCCACCAGCGCTGGTATATACTGTTTTATTTTGCAACGACTTTTGGTCAAAAACAGAAACTTTTTTGTTTACTGTATTTTAATTTAATTTTTTTATGTATAGCATAGAGGAGCAGGAGGAGGAAGAGGAGGACCAGGAGGAGGGCGAAGGAGAGAGGGAGCCGGAGCAGCAGGAGGCCGCCAGTCCAGGTTTTTTTTTTTTTACTGTCATATTTTGCATCGACTTTTGTTCAAAAATAAATCAGTTTTGTTGTTTACTGTATTTTTTATTTCTTTAATTTCTTATATATAGCACTGGATATGCAGACGGTGGTGGTGGGGGAGGAGTCGGAGGAGGAGTCGGAGGAGTCAGCGCCTCAGGAGGCCGCCAGCACTGGTATATACTACTGTTATATTTTTTCAAGACTTTCAGTCAAAAATAGAAACCTGCTTTACTTACTGTATTTTCCTTCTTTCATTCATTGGATATATAGAAGGAGAAGCCAGACGCCGACGGGAGGCGATCGGTGAGCTTCGCCTGGCAGTTACCTCCATCGACGCCATACAGGAACTGCTCCAGGAACTGCGGGAGCACATAAACAATGCCGCAGACCTCCTGGAGCAGCAGTGAGACCAGTGCCAGCCTCCTCCCGAATGTCACCAGAATGTGCCTCAGCTGCTCCTGCTCGCGTGCCTTAAGGTCGGACCAGCGTTTTCGGAGATGGTCCTTCGTTCGGTCCTTCCCGAACAGCTCCAGGATGGTGGTGCGTAGCTTTTCAAGGATACGATCCTTGTGGGTGTTATTCTTCCTGCCGTAAGGGCCCTTATAGCAATCATAATCTTTGCAATCCAAGATGCGGACCAGCTCCAACATCTCCTCAAATGCCAGTAACTGTTGGGCAGTTTGCCATCCTTGGCATGTTCCCTTCCCTATGTTCATATGTTGTAAATAAATTTTCTATTTTTTCTATATTTTCCTGTTTGTGTGCGTTGCTTTTCCTTACTTAATAAGTTAATATGTATTGCTTGGTTTCCACACTGTTAAAATTATATGTACATAAATGTATTGACATTTCTATGGACCCTTTGTCATAAATTTGTCAACATATTTGTGGCCATGAATGTGACTGCACATTCTACACTTCCTGCCTGGCCAAAAAATGTCACACACTAACACAACCTTGTTGTACTGCCTTGAGATTTGATTACCGACGTGGCCTGGTTTTGTTAAGCTTAGGCGATGTCACAACAACACGGATTTTTGTCCACAGTCACATTCATTGTATAACCAAGAATTTATCAAAAAATATTGATGGCAGCACTGCGTGAAGTCTTCTCCGACACAACCCAAAGATCCTTAGTGCGGCTCAGGTCTAGTTTATTTGTCCCTGTTTGCAGCTTCACACAACACCTCCTCCCAGCTATGAGCTCTCTCTCTCCCACCGCTGCCCGCTAAGACGCTGCCCGCCAACATGGTCACGTCTTTGCAGGAAGACAACAGCGTGGGGGAACAGCAGCTGCTGACAGTCCCAAGACCTCGTCACAATGACGTCAGTTCTGGAGTTAACCCCTAACTGTGACCAATGGTGGAGATAGGGGGTTCATTGGAACCCCTATCTCCCGATCCGCGGCAGCTATCGGTTGGTTAATGTTTGGTATCTTTGGATCGACCAGAGCATGGCCTTTCCAACAATACCAAACATGACAATGTTAAAATTTTTAAAAAATTGAAATATAAAAAAAAATAAACAGGTTTTTTGTTTTGTTTTGTTAATGCAGCAATATTGTTGCCATTTCAATTATAATGTGAACAATGATGCTGCACTAAGGATTTTTGTATGGGGTGCGTTTGTTAAAAATAGTGTAATTGTCACCCAAAAAAATATAACAAGTCCCCTTTTCAATTTTTTTAACAAACGCAACTCATAAAATATAACCACAAACACTCGCATGTTAAAATGTGAAAAAAACACTTTACACCTGGTAAACAAACATTGAAAATTCAAATTTTATTGCATTTTTTGTTATAATATACAGACAGGACATGACGCATACATATGATAATGATATATTATGAATCATCTGCCGAGTCTGCCGGAAAGAACGATATATGACATGTCTGGGTCATATAATAAAAGAAGGCTTCAAAACGCGTTTAACCCCTTAACGCCGCAGGACTTACATTTACGTCCTGCATTAGGCGGGCTTTGATGCCGCAGGACGTAAATGTACATCCTCGGCGTTTACAGCCCCCCTCGCTAAATACTTACCTCCTCCGGTCGCTCCCACGCTGCTCTGACTCCCGCGGAGTCAGATCAGTGTGATCCCTCCTCCGGCGCTGTGACATCATCGCGCCGGTGGCGCGATGACGTCAGTTTCAGGCGTCCCCCCCCGCCGGAGCAGGGGAAGCGCCTGGAGGGGAGGGGAGGGATCCTTCGGATCCCTCTATCTCCCGATCGCCTGGTCCCCGGCGGCTGTGGCCAGCATCGCTAGAAGGGTCACAGCCTGACCTTTCCAGCGATGTATGGGGGGTTAACCCCTTAGTTGCCAGGTCGCGACCGGGCACTAATTTGTGCCCGATCGCGGCCTATTTCCGGTGGGGGCCGCCATCTTGGATGGCAGCCCCCACCTCTGGGTCACCCCCCCGGTCAACTGACTCATCGCGCCATGCGCGATGATGTCAGTTAACCGGGAACCCCCTAGCTGCAAAGGGATTTCCTATGGAAATCCCTTGCAGGAGATAGGGGGGTTCTTTGAACCCCTTTATCTCCTGATCGGTGGCAGCTAGGGGGTCATGGCTGATATTGCTGGAAAGGCCAGAGCATGGCCTTTCCAATGATATCAAACATGACCATGGTAAAAGTAAAATAAAAGTGTAAAAAAAGTAAAATAAAAATAATAAAAAAATAATAAATTAAATAATAAAAAAATAATAAATATAATAATAAAAAAAAAATTATTTTTTTTAATGCAGCACTATTGTTCAGATTTCAATTATAATGTGAACAATAATGCTTCACTAATGATTTTTTTTTTTTGGGGGGTTTAGCTAAAATCACGCAATTTCTCCCCAAAAAAAAAATGGGTTCCCGTTCTAATTTTTTTAACAAATCTACCCAACAGAATATGACCGCAGAGCCTCGGATAATAAAATTTTTAAAAAAAAAACACTTTACACACTGTGGAAGATTGAAATTTTATTGAAAATTCTCATTTTTTTACATTTTTTGTTATAGCATTTTGGCAGGGCATGACATATACATATAATAATGATATATTATTAATCTGCCGAGTCTGACGGAAAGAACGATATATAATTTGTCTGGGTGGTATAAGAATACGTGACTTAAAAATGGTCAAAATGAGCTCAGCAAACTTCTACTTCCGAAACAGCGTCGAAGTTGTAAAATTACTCCCGTCCTTAAGGGGTTAAACAAGAGGAGCGAAACTGTTAAAAATTAGCTCAGCAGCAGACCACAGTGCCGCACACAGGCGTGAAGGGAAGCCGCGAAATGCCTCAGCAGCGAAAGGGTTAATTTATATTTTTGTCTGTTTTAAATCATTTTATTTTATTTTATTTTTTTATTTCAGATCATTTTGATCAACTATTTTTCCGTTTTAAAACATTTTTGTTCTGGTTTTTATTTTTAAAGTCAGACCATTCGGGTCAGTTTACCGTTTTTTAAATCGTTTTGTTCTTTTTTTTTTGTTCCTTGGCTTTCATACCATTTTTTTAATGTGATTAAATAAATAAAGTTGTGAAATGTATATTCATAAGAAAAAAAGGATCTTTATTTAATAAAAAAAAAAACACGATAGAATCGCCAGAATTATCGTATCGACAGAATGAATTATCGGATCCGAAAAACAAACCAAAAATTTATTATAAAAAAATATATAAAGTAGACGTGCACAGCACAAAATTTCGTTTTGAACTAATGGATTAGTCCTAAAATGCAATTTATTTAGTTGCTAAAGAAATTCGTTTTCAGTTCTTTAGTATGAAAACTAATTTCATTCATCCGAAAACCAATGGATACAATTACTATTGTAGTGGCTCCTCAGAGGGCTGAGATCGCTGCTTGTTACAGTATCTCTCACTCTCAGCACACTGTGGGCCATATTACATAGTTGGTGCTAACTTAACCAGAGCTGTTGTAAACTTCCCAGAGCCATTATAGCCTATGGAGGTTTTTAGTTTACAACAGCTCTGGTTAAGTTAGCACCAACATTGTAATACTGCCCCGTGTCAGGCAAAGCTGTTACAGTAACTGACTGCTGCTCATCACAGCGCTCAGAGAGGTTAGAACAATATTATTTCCTTGTTTAACTGAAACTCCGAGCGCTGTTACAGTCAGTTACTGTAACAACTGAGCCTGATACATTGTACTGAGAGATAATGTAACAAGCAGCCGATCTCAGTGCTCGCAGCCACTGGTTTTAAAGGGCTGTATAATGTTTAGAACATCCTCCTGCATTAATTAATAACCCTCTCTGTATAATGTCTACAACATCCACCTGCATTAATTAATACCCCTCTCTGTATAATATATAGAACATCCTCCTGAATTAATTAATGTCCCTCTCTGTATAGAACATCCTCCTCAATTTATACCTTTCTCTGTATAATGTATAGAACATCCTCCTGCATTAATTAATGCCCCTCTCTGTATAGAACATCCTACTGCATTGGCATGTGGAGGGTGCAGAACTTCGGATGTTGCGATGTCGCGCTCTTCATTGCTGGTCTCTTTCACTCATCAATATAATATCACAAAAAGGACTGAAACTAAAATGTAGTGCATTTTATTTTAGTTTCTTTCGTTTTTTGTACTGAGCAGTTTCGTTTCTCTTGACTCATACTAAAACTAAATTATCCCAAAATTCTGACTAAATCGTTTTAGTACTAAAACGAATGCACATGTCTAATATAAAGTATAAAAAAGTAAACCATAGTAGTTTACGTCAAAACGAATAGAGTTAGACACTTTGAAACGAGGAGAACAGACGTTCCGAAAAAAAAGAAAATTTCCGAAATCACGAAAAGTCGATACAAAAAACGAGGAAAGTGACCCGAAAATACGAAAAATGGTCGATATTCCAAAAAAATGTACACAATCGAAAATTTTAAACATCAGAACAAATCGAATCGAATCGAACCGAAAAAAAATCGGTGCACAAGCCTATTAATATCTGACATCCCGATGTGAAACATCGGGACTTTTGCATTAGATTTCGAAAACTTTTATTTTTAAAAGATATTTAAAAAAATTTATAAAAAAAAAATAAACATTTTTTTTTTCTTTTTTTTGGTTTGTTAATGCAGCAATATTCTTCCCATTTCAATTATAATGTGAACAATGATGCTGCACTAACGATTTTTGTATGCGGTGCGTTTGTTAAAAATTTTGTAATTTTCCCCAAAAAAAAATGTAACGAGACCCCATCTCTAATTTTTTTAACAAGCGCACCCCATACAAAATACAACCGCAATTGCTCGCATGTTAAAATGTGAAAAAAAAACACTTTACACGTTGTAAATTATTGATAAAATCATATTTTATTGCATTTTTTGTTATAATATACAGACAGATCATGACGTATACATATAATAATGACATATTATGAATCTGCCGAGTCTGACGGAAAGAACGATATATAATATGTCTGGGTCATATATTAAAATAAGCCTTCAAAACACGTTTAAACATGATGAGCAAAACCGGTAAAAATGAGCTCAGCACAGAGGTGTGAAATGCCTCAGCAGCGAAAGGGTTAATTAAAAAAACACGATAGAAAACAAACCAAAAATTTATTATAAAAAATATATAAAGTAGTATTAAAAAAGTAAACCATAGTAGTTTTCATCAAAACGAATAGAGTTAGACAGCTTTGAAACGAGAACAGACGTTCCGAAAAAACGAAAATTACCGAAATCACGAAAAGTCGATACAAAATAAACGAGCAATGTGACACAAAATACGAAAAATGGGCGATATGCCGAAAACCATGTACAATTCGGAAAAACGAAAATTTCCCGAACTCACGAAAAGTCGATACAAAAACCGAGTATAGTGACACGAAAATACGAAAAATGGTCGATATTCCGAAAAATAAATGTACCCGAAAAACGAATCAAACCGAACCGAATCGAAACATAAGGTGGTCGAAACGAGCCGAATCGAAAAGTTTAAAAATTCAAAAAATCGAATCGAATCGAACCGAAAAAAAAATCGGTGCACATCCCTAATATTTGGGTGCACTGATGCCTTGACCAGAATCATATCTTTTCAATATAGGACCACATGGTCCACCCCTGCATTCTTCCACAATACTACAGAGGGGTTACTGTATGATGATACTTGCTGGCCTGGCACCAAAGGCACAATATCTGGGTGCACTGACGCCTTGACCAGAATCATATCTTTTCAATATAGGACCACATGGTCCACCCCTGCACTCTTCCACAATACCACAGAGGGGTTACTGTATGATGATACTTGCTGGCCTGGCACCAAAGGCACAATATCTGGGTGCACTGACGCCTTGACCAGAATCCTATCTTTTCAATATAGGACCACATGGTCACCCCTGCATTCTTCCACAATACCACAGAGGGGTTACTGTATGATGATACTTGCTGGCCTGGCACCAAAAGCACAATATCTGGGTGCACTGACGCCTTGACCAGAATCCTATCTTTTCAATATAGGACCACATGGTCCACCCCTGCATTCTTCCACATTACCACAGAGGGGTTACTGTATGATGATACTTGCTGGCCTGGCACCAAAGGCACAATATCTGGTGCACTGACGCCTTGACCAGAATCATATCTTTTCAATATAGGACCACATGGTCCACCCCTGCATTCTTCCACAATACTACAGAGGGGTTACTGTATGATGATACTTGCTGGCCTGGCAGTCTTGCACCAAAAGAATATGGTGCACTGACGCCTTAACCAGATGCATATCTTTTTTAATATAGGACCGCAAGGTTCACCCCTGCATTCTTCCACAATACCACAGAGGGGTTACTGTATGATAGTACTTGGAGGCCTGGCACCAAAAGCACAATATTTAGGTGCACTGCCACTGACGCCTGTATCAGATTCATATCCTCAGAGGGGTTACGGTGTGACGACACTGTTGGGGATGCTAAAGGACCAATTTTGAAGCACCTATTGTTACTTTCATCCAAAGCCTTCATAAGTTTCACAATAATTTAGCCAAAAAAGTCAGTAAACTTTTTCTGCGTGTACGAAAATGTCTCCTCTTTTCATACAGACTGACGTCCCAAACAGTTGCTTATGGATAGATTAAAGGAAAAGCATTTACCGTCATATGAAACGTCATTTTGTTTTTAAGTGTTTCTATACATCCTAGAAATCCGCCACTTCACGGGCAGGTTATGGGGACCTCCTAGGCACGATATTTGAAGGAATTTTTCGCTTTTATTTTTAACCCTTATTTCATGGAAAACTCACTGTCCCTTTAAAAACGTTTTTTTTTTTTACTTTTTGTCCTTGTTTCCTGTCCCCCAGGGCACTACCCGGACTATCTAGCATATATGCCCTCTTGGAGGGCACTCTAAAAACTGAATTTTCAGCCCCATTGACTTGCATGGAGTTCAAGTTCGGGTTCGGGTTCAGACCCGAACATATGGGAAGTTCGGGTCCGTGCCCGAACCGAACTCGGGGGGTGTTCGGCTCATCCCTAGTTACAATGGAAAGTAAATGTTTACTATTTGGTTTGGGTTTAATCCGTGTGTCCCTACACTATTTAGTGCAGGGTCCGCAGCAACGCTTTATTGAATGGGTTTCCAGCTTATAGCTATGAAAATAATTACACATTTTAATAGACTGATAACAATTTCTCTCTGCGCTGACACAAGCAGCGGCAGAATATGCTGCCTAAAAATAACGGGAACATGGAGCCAAATGTTACGGTACAACTAGAAACCTAACCCTAAACCAAGCACAACTAGAAACCTAACCCTAATATAACATCCTTGGCCCCCGCAGCGCTTCCTGGGTGGTCAGGGTGCCTGGTGGCATCGCTGGCTAGCCTGTTGCCAGTACTGAGAGCTGGCAAAATGGCATCTGAGAGGGCGGGGCTTAGCATAAGTGCAAGGAGCCATCAGCATTTAAAATAAGGTGAGTGGAGCTGCTCCTTGGACTGTCGTGGGAGTAAATTGGAGTTAGTGTAGTTCAAGTTCCTGCATCATCTGGTGTCTGATTTCTTGATATTGACCTCTTTCTGGATGAGGACCTGTATACGTTTTGACCTGGCTATCCCTATTGACCATTCTCTCGCATATAATTGAGCTTGGGAAGCCTTCTAAGTGAAGCCTTCAAAGTGAGCACTTAGAGATATCCTGGTGAGTGATTTTGATTTTTGTTTCAAACAGATCTTTTCTATTCATCTTAAGGTTTTAAGTTAGGTCTGGTGTGTAAATTAGGTTAGGCTGGTGACTCATTCCTCTTACTGATTAGCATACAATTGGAATCAATTGGGTGCTATTTGCTAGGGTGGTTAAACTTGTCCACGCCTTGCTGGGGGAGGTGTTCTTAGGTGACTATATAAAGCTTGTGGAATATTAGCTTGGTCTAATTGAGCTTGGGAAGCCTTCTAAGTGAAGCCTTCAAAGTGAGCACTTAGAGATATCCTGGAGATAGTCTGAGGTTAGACAGGAGGTAGAAAACCTACAAAAAGGTAAGATTTGTTGGTTTAAATCCATTCTTTTATAATGGCCGGCTTGGTCCAGTGTAAGAGCTGTCATGCATTTGTTTTTAGATCCAATTTTTGGAGGTTTGGAGTGTGCCTGATATGTAGGCAGCTCTCTTTATTGCAACAGGAAATTGCCTGTTTGAAGTCTGAGATTTGTAAATTATCTGTTAGACAAACTCAGGCTATGGCTATGACTGTTACAAAGCCACTGCCACAGAGGCCTCCTAGGAGCGGCAGATGGACTACTGTAGGATCTGGTAGACTTAGAGTTGTGGATAGAAGGCATGTCCCACAGTCTGTGGCTCTTCTTAATTCTTTTGAGGCACTTTCAGAGTGTAGTGGTGAGACGGAAGTAGGCTCAGACACCATAGTTGAGGAACCACCATCCCCTATGCCTAAGGTATGCAGGACTGCAACCAAGAACAATAAGGAAAAGGTGGGACATGATAGAAGGCAATTGTTGCTGGGTGATTCTATCATAAGAGGTGTTGAGCTGGAGAGTAGTGGTTTGGTGAGATGTCTTCCCGGGGCTACTGCTCGTAGAGATAAGAGACGTATTCTCAATATTGTCAAACAAGCAAAGCAGCAAGGGGAAGTGGAGGTTCTAGTCCATCTAGGGACAAATGACTTGGCTAGCAATGAGGTTTCTGAGATTAAGGAAGATTTTTGTGTTCTTGGAGGTGAAATACAGCAGATTGCGTCCACTGTGTCATTCTCTGAAGTTTTGCCTGTGCATAACATTCAGGATAGGCAGATGCGCAATAGGGAATTTAATTTGTGGCTTCAGGAATGGTGTCGAGAGCAAGGATTTGGCTTTGTGTCCCATGATAGCTCTAATTGGAGCAGAAAGGAACTGTATAAAAAAGATGGTTTGCATCTTACTCATAGGGGAACATATGTTCTCAGTGAGAAGTTCAAAGGTTTCGCAAAGAATATTTAAACTAGGAGGGGGGACAAAAGGGTAAAAAACAATCTGCCTGATTGTCCCCCAAAACTAAATCGGAGGGTGCAAGCAACATGCGGGGAAAAAAATGACAAGCTCAGTCGTGTCTATAAATGCTCGCAGTTTAGTCAATAAAATCAATGAACTGGAGACAATGATGGCAGCTGAAAAAGTAGATTTAGTTGCGGTTACTGAGACATGGTTCAGTGAGAAAAATAACTGGGACATAACAATACGGGGTACTCTTTATATAGAAAAGACAGAGAAATGTAGGAAAGGAGGAGGAGTGGCCGTGTATGTGAAACAACATAAAACGAACCAAATAAAAGTGAGCGAGGTGAACATAGAGTCAGTTTGGGTTACGCTAACATTTGGCAATCATACAGTAGCTCGTGTAGGTGTGATCTATAGACCCCCTGGACAAGTAGAAGAACTAGATAATCTGATGGTTGAGGAAATAGCCAAAATGGCAATGAAGGGGGAAGTTATTATCATGGGGGACTTTAATCTTCCTGATGTGAACTGGAAAACCAAAACAGCTGGGTGCACCAGGAGTACAAATATTCTAAACTCCTTACTGGGATTATCTCTAACACAAGTAGTTGAGGAGCCGACCCGTAAAGAGGCCATATTGGATTTAATACTCACAAACGGAGGTTTGGTATCAGACGTTGTTGTAGGTGAAAATTTGGGATCTAGTGATCACCAGTCAGTGTGATTTAATATAAGAACAGGGATGGAGCCGCACCACACAAAAACAAAAAGTTTTAGACTTTAAAAAAAACAGATTTTTCTAAAATGAGATTTTGTGTGAAGGAGTCATTATCAGACTGGAGGAGTTTAAAGGGAGTCCAGGAGAAATGGGATTATTTAAAGGAAGCATTATTGAAGGCCACAGGAAATTGCATTCGGCTTGTTAGCAAAAACAAAAAAGGGAAGAAACCACTGTGGTACTCTGCAGAAGTGGCCAAAATAGTGAAGAACAAAAAGATAGCATTCAATAATTCATTATTTTACTGAGAGGGTGGTGGATACATGGAACAGTCTTCCAGTAGAAGTGGTAGAGGCCAAAACAGTAATTGAATTTAAGCAAGCATGGGATAGGCATAAGGCTATCCTAAACAAAAGATAAATCCAGGTAAAGTATCCATGTAATTGGGCGACTAGATGGGCCGAAAGGTTCTTATCTGCCGACATTTTTCTATGTTTTTTTTTCTATGTTTCTATGTCCCTATCGACCATTCTCTCGCATATCCCTGTTGTACTTTTGCCTGAGTGTGTGACAGATTCACGTTTACGGTTTTGCCGTATGGTTTATGTTATCTGTCTAGTTCTAGTCCTGGTTATTTTCTAGTTCATGCATCTTGTTTTCTGGTTCATGTTTTCATGTCTGTTTGTCTGGTTTCAAAGCCTAATCTCAAGGCATCCAGTTCTGTGTCTAGATCAGTGTCATGTCTGTTCCTAGTTTCTAGATTTAAGTCCTGTCCAGTCTGTTGCTGAATTCATCTACTGTCTTGTTTCCTGTCGTGTATCTGTTTTCTTGGTTGCTATACAGAAGCCTATCACTGATAGCAGGCCTGCCTGCAGGGTATTGAACTTTGTGTTCCCCCTCTGTATAGCGGAGTCATACAGTATATCCAATCTTTAGATTGTAGGCCTTCCCTGCAGGTTAATGAACACACGTGCTCCCTCTCTGTATGTCTCAAAAGTAAGTCTTGAGATTCAGCAATCTTGTTCACGTTTGTTCATGTATCCCGTCATGTCTATGTATCAGGACACCGATAGTTAATGTGTTAAGATGCAGTAACAGCTGTAGTAATGGATTAAGATGCAGTAACAGCTTCTCCAGTCAGGGGCGTCGCAGGGGGGGCGGGGTGCTGCCCGCACCAAGTGACACCCTAAAAGAAAAAACAAATATTTTACCAGGAAGGATACATTGAGAATTCTCTCATTTTCAAGTATGTCCTGGATAGGCAAGGCCTTGGCCGGCACTTTCCAGGGGGTGGCAAAAAAACACCACAAAAAGAGGATATTCACAGAGCACTGAAATGACGCAGACGTTTCAGTGTTCTGCTGTTCCCCACACTTTGGGGAATCAAATTTCCCCGGTGAATTCACCACAGGGTCCCTGAAGTGCAGGAATCAGCAACCGAATGCCACCACAAACACTTCGCCTGCTGTTTTTAAAAAGAACTACTGAACGAAAATGTCTGGAATTAACATTATAAAATCCTATGAATGATAATAAAAAGGGCTGTTACAGAAAAAAGAAAAACTGCTATTAGAGGGAAAAAAAATAGATTTTTTTTAAAAAATGCCTAAAAGTTACTAAAAAAATCAATAAATAGATTTTTTACTATGGATTAAAGGAATAAACGGTTTAGACAAATATTGTTTATTTTCTCCTATATATATGCGAGATCCCAGGACCCCAGAAAGCATTGTTTGCGCCGATTCAGGTTATATATTTTACTTTCCAAGGAATAAACGGTTTATTAGAAATTGGATAAAAACAGGAATATTTTTAACATTGAAACCTATGGTGTTCGTTCGCCTGAATAAACCTGCCAAATGAAAACACCGGACATCAGGACATTTCTTTGCTGTTCGGTGTCTCTGAACAGATTAACCATTACTTCTCTATGGGGACTTTCACTGCCTTCGAACAGGCACCGTACCTGCTGACAGTTTGCAAAAATGTGTGTATGAGCATAGGAGAGAACTCCACTGCAATAAACCTCACAGTAATGTGCGCCGTGTATGAGCATTCAGTGTTATATGGGAGTACTGACTTATGAGTAAAAGTAGTTAAAAAAACACGTAAAACTCGGGGGGTGACACCATAAATTACTGCACCGGGTGACGCCACTGTCTCCAGTTCAGATTTTTTTTTTCTTCCCAATTATGCAATTAAACCTGACCAATCAGCATAGAGCACGGGCAGCTCCATGCAATGGGTTTGTTACTGGCACCACTTCATGGACGTCTGGATTCTATGGGTTATTCTGAGAAAAAGCCAATCTGGCCCCGAAATGTAACCGGACACTGAAATTCAGCGTACAGTGACATTTAAGGCTAGGGTCAGACTAACGCATTTTTCACGTTGTCCGTGAAAATGTGCGTTCGAAGAATGGACGTATTTTTTCACGGAATACGCAATAGCGGTCATACGATGCGCAGTTTCATCCGTGATTTTGTACGGATCATCAATAAAACACTTCTTGCATCTGGACGTTATGTTGGCCGGACATTAGCAGCGTCTGATGTCTCCAATTCACGCACACACACCGCTAGCGGACGCAGCGCACTCTGTACGTCAGTACTAGTGGTTTAACGTTCTCGAAAAAATGCGTTCATTTTCCACTTGCGTTGCGCAGCCGGACTTTTGTGCGACCGTACTTCGTATATTGGCCGTCATTGCCCGGCATCTGCTGCTAGTGCGGCCGTAATTATGTGCGCCAGGGTCATTCGTCCATTTACAGAGCAGGCAGTTAGCCAGGTTTCGGTGAACTCTCTGTGCATACGGTGCCTGTTCGGCGGCAGTGAAATCCCCCATAGAGAAGCAATGGTTAATCTATTCATGCGAGAAAGTTTGGGGTGAAACTCTTGGTTGGCGCTTGTTACTAGTATATGTGTGGTATTAACTGCTGCTTTTCTGGCGATATGGTGGCACTGTTTCGCTGGTGCCTGATAATAATGTGAAAAAGGTGGGTTTATATCGCTGTAGAAGGGCGCTGTTTATACCTCTAGATCGGTCAGGATCTTTTATACGGAGATGGTGGACCGTATGTTTGTGATGCGAACAGTATTGATGTATCAACGTGTGCAGATATAATTGCTAATGTTGGTAATGATATCGTATGTGGACGGTATTGGGTAGTATATGTCCTATGTTTGAGTGCATAAAAAGTGGGGACAGGATTTCAAGGGAGATAAGTCTTGATATATAAGTGATTAATACGTTGGGAACAAAGAAAAAAATTCTTCTTTGTGCTGTGCTGCCACCCTGTGGCGGTGGATAGGTATAAACTCTCTTTAATATTGATTCCTTGTGTTGCACTGCCACCTTGTGGCCGGAAAAAATATTGTCTCTCTGTGATGGATTATTCTTGTGGCCGTGATCTCACAGAGGATGCGCTGTCTCCCTCTTCAGTTTCGTCGGGTCTCAACCTCGTGAAAGATGAACGGAGAGAGAGGACATAGCGCAATTCTGTGATACAGGTGAAATAGATGGATGGTAAAAATATCTTTACTCACGTGGACATGAGCCTAGGATGTATCAGGCTCACTCTTACTGGCGTTTATGGCCCATAGAGGTGGCCAATATCCCTTCTTTACTTGTCACTTCTTTCCTCGTGGGCTGTATTCCGGATTCAGGATAGCTGTGAAGCAAAACCTCATGGAGGAACCGGTTTCCAGGAACAAAACAGGATAAAAGTGTAGTAAAATAAAGGGATTTATTATTAAAAGAAAATTTTAACAATATATATAAACAGGGGGTATATCCAGGACGCGTTTCACCAAAAAGTGGCTTCCTCAGCTGGATAGTGTGATGTACCATGTCCTTTTCTTATATATACTTCGGTAGTAGACATTTCTTTGCTGTTCGGTGTCTCTGAACAGATTAACCATTACTTCTCTATGGGGACTTTCACTGCCTTCGAACAGGCACCGTACCTGCTGACAGTTTGCAAAAATGTGTGTATGAGCATAGGAGAGAACTCCACTGCAATAAACCTCACAGTAATGTGCGCCGTGTATGAGCATTCAGTGTTATATGGGAGTACTGACTTATGAGTAAAAGTAGTTAAAAAAACACGTAAAACTCGGGGGGTGACGCCATAAATTACTGCACCGGGTGACGCCACTGTCTCCAGTTCAGATTTTTTTTTTCTTCCCAATTATGCAATTAAACCTGACCAATCAGCATAGAGCACGGGCAGCTCCATGCAATGGGTTTGTTACAGGCACCACTTCATGGACGTCTGGATTCTAGGGGTTATTCTGAGAAAAAGCCAATCTGGCCCCGAAATGTAACCGGACACTGAAATTCAGCGTACAGTGACATTTTAGGGTCATTCGTCCATTTACAGAGCAGGCAGTTAGCCAAATTTTGGTGAACTCTCTGTGCATACGGTGCCTGTTCGGCGGCAGTGAAATCCCCCATAGAGAAGCAATGGTTAATCTATTCACATTGAACAGCAGAGAAATGTCAGTGAAATGCCCTGATGTTCAGTGGTTTCATTCGACAGGTTTATTCAGGAGAATCCCATAGGTTTCATTGTTAAAAATATTCCTTTTTTTTATCCAATATCTAATTAACCGTTTATTTTATTCTGCAGCAAAAAGTCTATTTGATTATTTAGGATATTTTTAGTCAAGTTTTAGACTAAGTTTTTTTTAAAAAAAATTTAATCACTCCTTTTTCTGTAACATACCTTTATTATCATTCATAGGATTTTATATGTAAATTACAGACATTTTCGTTCAGTAGTTTTTTGCAACCAGCGTTTCAATTTTGAAACTTTCAAAACGTACTGTTTTTTTTACCCAGTTCGTCGGTTTGTCGGCTTTTTCCAGCAGCTGGTCCGCGCTGTGATCAGTGTCTCGTCAGCCTGATTTTTCTGGCGGTTTTCCCCGCATTCCGGGGTCCCTGCAGTTAAAGCTGAATTCACTACAGGGTGGGAAACTTTGATTCCCCAATGTGCAGGGAAGGAGAGAGCACCGACGCGTCAGCGGCATTTTATTGCTCTCTGAATAACCAGATACTGTGTTTCTCTTATTTTCTGCATTGAATCGTATAACTTTATGAAGATAAAATGACATAAAGAGCAGTTTCCGCGTCTCACACAGAGAAATGAGCTGGTAATGCAGGATTTGCAGCTTTTTCAGCATCAGATTTCAGATTTTAACAAACCTCTGCAGAGGGACCGGTGACACTGCTCTTCATAACATTAGGATGAATCTGGATTCGGCTGTTCTCTGAAAAACAGAAGCGAACCTGAAAAGTAAACTGTATATTCTCCATTTTTTCAAGTCTGGATCAGGATCTCCATCTGCTCACGAGCCCTGGTCACCAGTTCCAGGTTATCTCCTCGCTGCGGTGATTTGAGAGAATAAAAACATGACATTTTCAATAAAACTTTATTCAAACTCCTGAACCAATAACAGATCAGTCTGAGAATAGAAGTAAATTACCCCCAAACACCCAGATAATTACCCGCTATTAACCCCTTCACTACCAAGTGACTTGCTGAAAGCATTTCTATCATCACATTTATTTGAAACGTGAGATGCAAAGCTTAAAAATTGAGTAAAATAGAAAATCTGCACAGACACTGTTACTGAGATAGTTAAAATAATGTCAATTTGCTGGTAATGCAGGATTTTCAGTTTCAGAGCTCAGCCTCATAATATCTTTACAGATGGACCTGCGAGAGAGATCTTCACAGTATACATATAAATCTGCATTTCTAGGTGCTCTATTGACAGCACGAAATTCAATAAAGTATCGCAGTCTCCTTCCTTCATCGCAGTCTCGCAGTCTCCTTCCTTCATCATCCTGAAGCCCCTCCACATCTTCTTCCTGCAGCGATTGGGGTGAAAAACATCAAACTTCCAAAAAATTGAATTATTCATAACGTGGTATAGCAATCGCTCGGGATCCTTGGTTCCTGCCAAACACGTTCCTCTAGGGAAGAAACAGTCGCAGGCTTGATGCTTGTGCAAAATGGGAGGCCTTTGTACTGACGAGAGACTGAATGGGAGCGAAGAAGCTTAAGCAATTTCCCTGTTTAAGAAAATGTGTAAAGTTGGGAGGAGTTACAATTGGTTCCCCTTTTGTTTTAGGATTATCGCTGGGATTGGGTCTCGGGGCAGATAACAGAGAGGGGCAGGGAAAATCAAGAAGGGAAAGACTAATTGGGCGACTAGATGGGCCGAAAGGTTCTTATCTGCCGACATTTTTCTAAGTGCAGGAGGGGTGGGGTCACGCCTATTCCCCGAAGGGTTGGCTGCAACCACCAAATGCATCCAGCCCAACAACATGTGTAGAACATAACAAAGAAAAAAAGTCATCTGCGCTTACTCCAATTATACCGTGTGAAACTAAACACAATTAGAGGTTTGGTTTCTTATTAATGGCCATTATAAGACTAGCTCACCCGCCAACGTCACGGCACCTCTATAAGGGCGAGTCCTAACCAAAATGAAACCACAGGCTGCTACATAGCAAACCATACCTGCTCATGCTGCTTGTCAAACATGAGGTAGACTGGTGGGCCTTTATTTATGCTCCCACAGAAACAAAATCCACTTTGGGATCAAAACAAAGACACGGAGCGGAGTCTTGCTGCAGGGATGACCTGGCTGGAAGTACATTGAAACATACATAGTGCAGGAGGGGTGGGGTCGCGCCTATTCCCTGAAGGGTTGGCTGCAACCACCAAATGCATCCAGCCCAACAACATGTGTAGAACATAACAAAGAAAAAAAGTCATCTGCGCTTACTCCAATTATACCGTGTGAAACTAAACACAATTAGAGGTTTGGTTTCTTATTAATGGCCATTATAAGACTAGCTCGCCCGCCAACGTCACGGCACATCTATAAGGGCGAGTCCTAACCAAAATGAAACCACAGGCTGCTACATAGCAAACCATACCTGCTCATGCTACTTGTCAAACATGAGGTTTTTCTATGTTGCCCATTATCCCCGTTAATATTTATCCTGGCTTTAGAACCCTTGGCGCTGCAGATCAAAGCTTCCCTGGCAATTCAAGACCTGTCGACCCCCGAATGGGGAGCACAAGCTGGCACTTTTTGCGGATGGTGTACTGCTTTTTCTGACCACACCGGATAGTTCGCTTCCTTCCCTGTTTCACCTACTTGATACATTATTTTTATAGTAAGATAATCTGAGCAAAACACAAGCTCTCCCCATAAATATTGTTGCTTCCTCCCTTAGCTCTCTGCGTAGTATGTACCCTTTCGATTGGCGCTCTAATTCTTTAAAATACTTGGGTATTTCCCTCTCTAAATCGCGAAGCACCATCCTTAAGGAAAGCTTTACGCCACTATTGAACTCCATAGAGACACAGCTCTCCTCCTGGTGTACAACTGATTCATCTTGGATGGGTCACATGGCAGCTATAAAGATGTGTATCCTACCCCAAGTTTTATATTATTTTAGAAATATCCCTGTTTTTATCCCGACGCATTTATTGCTCCGTCTGAAAAAATTACTCCACGTGCACATTTGGAAGGGGAAACCCCCTCGGGTGTCGGCTTCTACGGTTACAGCGCCGCAACATAATGGAGGGTTGGGTTTTCTGGATATACAGTCTTACTATAAAGCAGCCTTACTAGCCCAACTGTTGTCGTCAATGCACCTAAAAGAACCACCACTACGGTTGCAGTTGGAGAATGCCATGATTTTCCCATACCGACTTCATGACCTGATGTGGCTTACATTTTTACCCAGGAATAGCACCATGGGACTGTTACCCGCATCAATGCTCTCCCTCATGTCCTGGCGCCAGTGGGGTCGTCCTTTGTTATGGCCTTATGATTTACTCTACCTTGCCCCCCTAATAGTTTTGTGTCGCATTATCCCTTACTTAGGTTTAGACTCTTGGTTTTTGCGCGGCTTGACTCATGTGTGGCCGCTCCTTACACCCCGTTCCCTGAAATCCTTCCCCGACTTGGTACAGAAGTTTGCCATCCCACCGCGTGACTGTTTCACATATCTTCGTGTGAAACATGCTTTAACCCAGAAGGGCCTGACCTCTTTCACAACTATTAACCTTTCAGCTTTTCATAAACCTATGTATGGGAAGGAAATGTTAAATGAAACCGTTATCTCTTTGTTACCACAGCCTACTAACTCTGACCCCACCTAAAAAATTACCTTATATGGTTAAATGTTAAAAAGACTTAGCTTTAACACTCTCCATAGAGGATTGGTCATATGCCATGGAAACAATATACAAATATTCTAGAAGTACCAACTTACGTGAGGCCCACATCAAACTGTTGTGCAGATGGTATTTAACACCAAACCAGTTGGCCCATATCTCAGGGAATTCAGGTTTATGTTGGAGATGCCTTACCGGTCTTGGCTCACTCCTTCATACATTTTGGCTATGTCCCATACTGGGGGGATATTGGGAAAAGATAAACAGACTGCTTTCCCATTGTACTTCACTCACACTCCCATTCTGCCCGAAAATGTACCTCTTACATCTCATACCCATTAACATTCAGACCCGTCATAGGAGGTTTATCTCCATAGTACTGGGGACAGCAAAAATAGTTATAGCGAGACATTGGCGTTCCTCTGTATGCCCCTCTATGAAAGAAGTTATGGTTGCCCTCAAAGATGTCTTTAAATACCAGGAAATGTTCCATACCGCAAATAACTCAATGAGCCAATTTTCTGACACATGGGAGGGATGGAGGGTGTTTGTCGAGTCTGGAGCCTTGATATAAGATGCATCAATGTGTAATAATGTGGTGCTGCCATGTTTTATGTTTGATTAGGAATTTATAAATGTTATTGGAAAATGGAGTCCGCACAAATGACCCCCTTTTCAGTCTACAATGATGCTTCACTTTGAATTGTTTACTGTCAAATTCTGCAAATTTCTTTTTTTCCTTTTTATTTTTGTATTTCTGTAACTATTCATGTGTGAACTCCAATAAAACTTTTATATGAAAAAAAAAAACAGGACTATATACAGGACGCGAGGTCACCCATTTAGACTGGAAGAAAAAAAATTCGGCCTAAAGCATATGTAACCAGCCTACACCCTCGCTGCCCGTTCGTATGGACTCTGCGTTGTGTTTTGTTCTGTTGTTGTGCACCAAAGACGAGACTGTTAACTGGATCGCTGGGAACATGCAATTTTAATCTGGGTAAAACACATATAAATAACACAGTATGAAATCATCCTCTGCAACTTCCACCTCCAAGCAGTTCCTCATTCTCTCAGGTTGCTGGGTGATATAGTCACATTACAATACAATGAAATAAAATTAATTGTTATATATATATATATAATAGAGTAAGGCTTGGCGTGTCCGTCGCCAAGCCTTACTCTGCGCATGCGCGCGCAACCAGCGGCGGTTGGTTGCGCGCGCATGCAACCGCCGCGGCACGAGCCGGCTGCCGGCTCGCCGCGGCGGTTACAAGATGCACACAGCAGCCGGGTAGAGGCTGTGCTCGCAGCCTCTACCCGGCTGCCGCGCGCATCAACCCCCGAGCGGCGAAGGGAAAGGTCCCTCCGCCGCACGGGGGTTGGATGCGCGCGGCAGCCGGGTAGAGGCTGCGCTCGCAGCCTCTACCCGGCTGTCGAGTGCATCCAACCTCCGAGCGGCGCCGGGGAAGTGAAAGTTTCCCCACTTCCGCACTTTGAAGGACCCAAGCCCCGGTCACGTGACCGCGGCTTGGGTCCTTCAACGAGCGGAAGCGGGAAACTTTCACTTCCCCGGCGCCGCTCGGAAAGGTAAGTATGGGGCGGCTGTCCGAATGCCAATAGAGCATTCGAACAGCCGCCCCATGTCTGAGCTGGGGGCCATATCCATGAACGCTGGGGGCATATCCATGAGCTGGGGGCATATCCATGATCTGGGGGGCAATATCCATGATCTGGGGGGCATATCCATGAGCTGGGGGCAATATCCATGAGAGCTTGGGGGGGGCAATATCCATGAGCTGGGGGGCAATATCCATGAGCTGTGGGGCAATATCCAGGAGCTGGGGGGCAATATCCATGAGCGCTGGGGGGCCAATATCCATGAGCTGGGGGCCAATATCCATGAGCTGGGGGCATTATCCAGGAGCTGGGGGCAATATCCATGAGCTGGGGGCAATATCCAGGAGCTGGGGGGCAATATCCATGAGCTGGGGGGCATATCCATGGGAGCTTGGGGGCAATATCCATGAGCTGGAGGGCAATATCCATGAGCTGTGGGGCAATATCCAGGAGCTGGGGGGCAATATCCATGAGCGCTGGGGGGCCAATATCCATGAGCTGGGGGCCAATATCCATGAGCTGGGGGCATTATCCAGGAGCTGGGGGGCAATATCCATGAGCTGGGGGGCAATATCCAGGAGCTGGGGGGCAATATCCATGAGCTTGGGGGCAATATCCATGAGCTGTGGGGCAGTATCCATGAGAGCTTGGGGGGCAATATCCATGAGCTGTGGGGCAATATCCATGAGAGCTTGGGGGGCAATATCCATGAGAGCTTGGGGGGGGCAATATCCATGAGCTGGGGGAAAATATCCATGAGCTGTGGGGCAATATCCATGAGCTGTGGGGCAATATCCAGGAGCTGGGGGGCAATATCCATGAGCGCTGGGGGGCCAATATCCATGAGCTGGGGGGCAATATCCATGAGATGGGGGGCAATATCCATGAGATGGGGGGCAATATCCATGAGCTGGGGGACAATATCCAGGAGCTGGGGGGCAATATCCAGGAGCTGGGGGGCAGTATCCAGGAGCTGGGGGGCAGTATCCATGAGCTGTGGGGCAATATCCATGAGCTGTGGGTGTCACGTCTCGGCCTTGCCCCCTGCTGGTGGTAGCAGGGATTCCTGTTTATTTTTGTTTTCTGCCTGCAGGCCATCTGTTGGGCTTATTGGCCTGCGGTCACATGACCTGTTCTGCCCTATAAGTACGACCAGGACTCCCCTTGATCCTTGGACCAGGATAGTCTTTCTTGCCTAGTCCCTGTGTGCTGGTTTACTTTGATTTGCTGTGTATGACCTCTGGCTCATGTGTTTAGGATTCCTCTCTTGTCTGACCCCTCTAGTATGATATTCCGTGTATGACCTTTGGCTCTTGTATTTGGATCTCTCTTCTGTCTGTCCCTGTACTGTACCGTGCTTAGGAATCTGTATGCCTGCATTTATTGTCTGTCTGGTTTATGTTTTGTTCGTCTTGCAAACCTAGCCTAGTTAGTATTTCGAGACCACCTTTCAAGGATCTCAGTCAGGGCTTAGGGATCTTTCTAGTTTCTGTTAATATCTTGCTTTGTTCCCTGGAATCTGTATGCCTGCATTTATTGTCTGTCTGGTTTATGTTTTGTTCGTCTTGCAAACCTAGCCTAGTTAGTATTTCGAGACCACCTTTCAAGGATCTCAGTCAGGGCTTAGGGATCTTTCTAGTTTCTGTTAATATCTTGCTTTGTTCCCTGGAATCTGTATGCCTGCATTTATTGTCTGTCTGGTTTATGTTTTGTTTGTCTTGCAAACCTAGCCTAGTTAGTATTTCGAGACCACCTTTCAAGGATCTCAGTCAGGGCTTAGGGATCTTTCTAGTTTCTGTTAATATCTTGCTTTGTTCCCTGGAATCTGTATACCTGCATTTATTGTCTGTCTGGTTTATGTTTTATTCATTTTGCAAACCTAGCCTAGGTAGTATTTCGAGACCATCTTTCAAGGATCTCAGTCAGGGCTTAGGGATCTCTCTAGTTTCTGTTAATATCTTGGTTTGTTCCCTGGAAGCTGTATACCTGTCCTTAAGGCTTCATCTCTGCAGATTGGGGGTTCCCCCTCACCCTATAGGGGGCTCCCCGTTACATTATCCTGGTCCCAAATAGAAGCTGGCAGGTATGTCTCATATGTATGAAGCTGTATTGAACTTGGTGCTTGCTATGCTGAAAGAGCTGCAGAGGTTAATAGAGGCTCTGAGCCTATCACCTGCTGCAGCTAACGATGCAGCACCACCCTGCACTACTTGCAAACCCATATCGGAGAAGGAAAGACGCAGGTTGTATGGTCTCTGTTTTTATTGTGCAGATCCAAATCACACTATTGAACATTGTGTATTAAAACCTGTTAAGCAATGGCAGGGGAACCATGTATCCAGGTATCACTATGGAGGTACTGGTGTGTCCTCCATAGGCATCCAGACTGGCAGAATAGCCACCTCAAATCTGTTGAATCATGGGATCACTATGCCCTCGTCTCCCAGTGAGGTTGCAGTGTCTCCGGTTGGGAATGCTATGCAGCCATGTCTGTATCCACTGGGCGCTGCCAGCCATGTCTGTATATACTGGCACGCTGCCAGCCATGTCTGTATCCGCTGGCACGCTGCCAGCCATGTCTGTATCCACTGGCGCGCTGCCAGCCATGTCTGTATATACTGGCACGCTGCCAGCCATGTCTGTATCCGCTGGCACGCTGCCAGCCATGTCAGTATCCACTGGCACGCTGCCAGCCATGTCTGTATCCACTGGCACGCTGCCAGCCATGTCTGTATCCACTGGCACGCTGCCAGCCATGTCTGTATCTACTGGCACGATGCCAGCCATGTCTGTATCCACCGGCACGATGCCAGCCATGTCTGTATCCACTGGCATGATGCCAGCCATGTCTGTATCCACTAGCACGCTGCCAGCCATGCCTGTTCTCACTGGTAATGAAAAGCCAGCCATGCCTGTTCCCACTGGCAATGAGATGCCAGCCATATCTGTATCTATTGGCACGATGCCAGCCATGTCTGTATCTACTGGCACGAAGCCAGCCATGTCTGTATCTACTGGCACGATGCCAGCCATGTCTGTATCCACTGGCATGATGCCAGCCATGTCTGTATCCACTGGCACGCTGCCAGCCATGCCTGTTCTCACTGGTAATGAAAAGCCAGCCATGCCTGTTCCACTGGCAATGAGATGCCAGCCATATCTGTATCTATTGGCACGATGCCAGCCATGTCTGTATCTACTGGCACGAAGCCAGCCATGTCTGTATCTACTGGCACGATGCCAGCCATGTCTGTATCCACTGGCATGATGCCAGCCATGTCTGTATCCACTGGCACGCTGCCAGCCATGCTGTTCTCACTGGTAATGAAAAGCCAGCCATGCCTGTTCCCACTGGCAATGAAATGCCAGTCATGTCAGTATCTACTGGCACGAAGCCAGCCATGTCTGTTCCCACTGGCAATGAAAAGCCAGCCATGTCTGTATCTACTGGCATGAAGCCAGCCATGTCTGTATCTACTGGCACGCTGCCAGCCATGCCTGTTCTCACTGGTAATGAAATGCCAGTCATGTCTGTATCTACTGGCACGAAGCCAGCCATGTCTGTTCCCACTGGCAATGAAAAGCCAGCCATGTCTGTATCTACTGGCATGAAGCCAGCCATGTCTGTATCTACTGGCACGCTGCCAGCCATGCCTGTTCTCACTGGTAATGAAAAGCCAGCCATGCCTGTTCCCACTGGCAATGAAGTGCCAGCCATGTCTGTATCTACTGGCATGAAGCCAGCCATGTCTGTATCCACTGGCACGAAGCCAGCCATGTCTGTATCCACTGGCACAAGGCCAGCCATGTCTGCTTCCCCTGGCACGAAGCCAGCCATGTCTGTATCCACTGGCACAAAGCCAGCCATGTCTGCTTCCCCTGGCACGAAGCCAGCCATGTCTGTATCCACTGGCACGAAGCCAGCCATGTCTGCTTCCTCTGGCACGAAGCCAGCCATGTCTGTATCCACTGGCACGAAGCCAGCCATGTCTGTATCCACTGGCACGAAGCCAGCCATGTCTGCTTCCCCTGGCACGAAGCCAGCCATGTCTGTTCCCACTGGCAATGAAAAGCCAGCCATGTCCGCTTCCCCTGGCACGAAGCCAGCCATGTCTGCTTCCCCTGGCACGAAGCCAGCCATGTCTGTATCCACTGGCACGAAGCCAGCCATGTCTGCTTCCCCTGGCACGAAGCCAGCCATGTCTGTTCCCACTGGCAATGAAAAGCCAGCCATGTCCGCTTCCCCTGGCACGAAGCCAGCCATGTCTGCTTCCCCTGTCACGAAGCCAGCCATGTCTGCTTCCCCTGGTACGAAGCTAGCCATGTCTACTTCCCCTGGCACGAAGCCAGCCATGTCGGGTACTGGTAATGAGAAGCCAGCCATGTCGGGTACTGACAATATGTCATTCGTGATGCCTGAGGCTGGTACCTTGCCAGTGGTGTCCGGGACAAGCTGTACGTCAGCAATGACAGCTGTACCCAGGTTAGGCGAGACAGCTGTGACCACGTTTTGTTATGAGGCCGATGTGCCTGGATTGGCACATGAGACCACTGTGCCCTTGCCCCACAGTGAGTCCAGTGTTGTCCCACCATTGTCAAGCCTTGTGAGGTGGTCACAAAGTCTATGTCTTGCTCTAAGAGAAGACAAGAAAAGGTGATCAACCCTAGCCAATCTGGTTCTGAAACTGCCACACTTTGTTCTGGTTCCATTGATACTACACCCTCTAAGTCCGAGGTTGCCTTACTCCGCACAGTAATCAGGGAAATTCAGCAAGCTGGTGGTTTAAAGGGTATTGAGATCCCTAAATCACATTGTGTTCCACGGAATATATACGGACGCCTTCTGGCTTTTGGATGCGTGAGAGGCACTGGGTAGTGCTCCAGAGACATCCTGACATTCTGAAAGGGCTGGTGGAAGACTCTGATTCAGATGATCCACAATATACTCCTCCTGGGGAGAGGTGTAAGACTGTTGTGGCGCCAACTGTACCATGTCCTGGTGATGTCCCATATCCCGAGAGTGTACCAGTCATGCACACACCCTGTACTGTATCGGTCGGGGCCACGTTTAAGGGCAAGGTCATTGTCTCTGGGGTAGACAGTAAGTCCACTGTGTCTAGTGGTTCCACTGTGGGTTGTAATATACAATCTCGGGGCACGACTACCGTCACTGGATCTGGCAGTACCTCTAATACCTCTATGTACCATGGTGTGGACGGAACTCCTAGATCACGGTCCAGGAGACGCAAGAGGACTAACCATAAACAACCTGGGACTGATGATTCACTCCGTTCAAGGTCCAAGGTACTCATGCCGTCGGACCCTCGGGTACGAGACCCTAGCCCGGTTGCCGAGGGTTGTGTACGGGCCTCTAATGGTGCAGTGATCTGCAGAGAGGACCTGGAGGTTTATGAAAGAGCTTTGCTTGCTCAGGCACATGCTGACTACTCTGAGTCTGAGTGGGATTCCAATGGGTACTGGTGACTGGTCTTGTCCGTTTTTCATGCCATCCATGTTTTCTTTCTTGGGTGCCCAGGAGGTCACCCGTAAGGGAGGGGGTTATGTCACGTCTCGGCCTTGCCCCCTGCTGGTGGTAGCAGGGATTCCTGTTTATTTTTGTTTTCTGCCTGCAGGCCATCTGTTGGGCTTATTGGCCTGCGGTCACATGACCTGTTCTGCCCTATAAGTACGACCAGGACTCCCCTTGATCCTTGGACCAGGATAGTCTTTCTTGCCTAGTCCCTGTGTGCTGGTTTACTTTGACTTGCTGTGTATGACCTCTGGCTCATGTGTTTAGGATTCCTCTCTTGTCTGACCCCTCTAGTATGATATTCCGTGTATGACCTTTGGCTCTTGTATTTGGATCTCTCTTCTGTCTGTCCCCTGTACTGTACCGTGCTTAGGAATCTGTATGCCTGCATTTATTGTCTGTCTGGTTTATGTTTTGTTCGTCTTGCAAACCTAGTCTAGTTAGTATTTCGAGACCACCTTTCAAGGATCTCAGTCAGGGCTTAGGGATCTTTCTAGTTTCTGTTAATATCTTGCTTTGTTCCCTGGAATCTGTATGCCTGCATTTATTGTCTGTCTGGTTTATGTTTTGTTCGTCTTGCAAACCTAGCCTAGTTAGTATTTCGAGACCACCTTTCAAGGATCTCAGTCAGGGCTTAGGGATCTTTCTAGTTTCTGTTAATATCTTGCTTTGTTCCCTGGAATCTGTATACCTGCATTTATTGTCTGTCTGGTTTATGTTTTATTCATTTTGCAAACCTAGCCTAGTTAGTATTTCGAGACCATCTTTCAAGGATCTCAGTCAGGGCTTAGGGATCTCTCTAGTTTCTGTTAATATCTTGGTTTGTTCCCTGGAAGCTGTATAACTGTCCTTAAGGCTTCATCTCTGCAGATTGGGGGTTCCCCCTCACCCTATAGGGGGCTCCCCGTTACAGTGGGGCAATATCCAGGAGCTGGAGGCAATATCCATGAGCTGGGGGGCAATATCCAGGAGCTGGGACAGTATCCACGTGCTGGGGCATATATCCACGTGCTGGGGCATATATCCACGTGCTGGGGCAGTATCCAGGAGCTGGGGGGCAATATCCAGGAGCTGGGACAGTATCCACGTGCTGGGGCATATATCCACGTGCTGGGGCAGTATCCACGAGCTGGGGCAGTATCCACGTGCTGGGGCAATATCCACGTGCTGGGGCAGTATATCCACGAGCTGGGGCAGTATCCACGAGCTGGGGCAGTATCCACGAGCTGGGGCATATATCCATGAGCTGGGGCATATATCCATGAGCTGGGGCAGTATATCCACAATAGACTGCCCTCTGGGCAGGCTTTCCACCTTGTATATATATGAAAATACAAATAAATCATAAAAATGAGGATAAAACAAATCAATCATACCTGGGTAAAACACATGTAAATAACACGGCATGAAATCATCCTCTGCAACTTCCACCTGCACAGATCAAGCATAGGATTAGCACAGGCTTTGCACTTTCCTTCCTGACATTTTCCCATTAAAGCCCGGTGCTATACAAAGAGCGGTTTTACTCTGTATGATTACAAACTAAACATAAATTAAGATTCATGAATATCCTAGAAAACTATCATGACAAAAACATAGACATACTGAAACATAGAAACAGTTTGAAAACTTTTACATGGGTTTAGAACTCTAAGGATTGTGAATCAGAGAGCCTTCACATAAACACCTCCTACCTCCAAGCAGTTCCTCGTGCTCTGGAGAAAAGCCCGGGCTTGACAGGGAAATTAGGTCATGCCTCATTAGCATATTAGAATCACATCCTAAATGGCTGTTTAAATGAACAATAAAAACAACACAAAAGTTTACTTTGAGTGAGACATTTACAATACTATAGGAGTTTCTCTAAAATGGGGGATATTAGGGGAATTAACACATACATATACTCTTAAATAAGGATGAGCTGTTCGGTTCGGAGTTCACAACGAACATAGCCTGCTCGCATGTTCGCGAACTACGAACATTTCCGCCTGTTCGCCGCGTGTTCGCCCACAATGCACCACAATGGACCACAATGCACGTTTCCACTGGCCTGAAGCTTGTAATTGGCTACAGCCTTGCACCTGACCACAGGTCAGGTGAAAGACAGGTTCAAGACTATGCCAATCACGGCTCAGAGTCCTGATTGGGCAAATTTTGCCCAATCATGGGCTCACAGAGCTAAGTCCCGCAGCACACTCTATAAGGCTTCACACAGCGCTTCTGCATGTGTTTGAGAGGAGATTGATCTTGTGTTAGTGTGTGTTCTTACTGCCATTCTGCCACCCACTACTGGGGGGGTCTCATCTACTGGGGGGGGGTCTCATTTCTACCAAATATCTGGGAATTGTTGTAATCTTTGTGTTCTCACTCCCAGCAACTATTTTGGGGGCTCAGTAATTTCTACAAAATATTTGTGAATTGAGGTAATCTGTGTCTTGTCACTGCCAGCCAGAATTTTGGGGGGGCTCAGTAATTTCTACAAAATATTTGTGAATTGAGGTAATCTGTTTGTTGTCACTGCCAGACAGAATTTTGGGGGGCTCAGTAATTTCTACAAAATATTTGTGAATTGAGGTGATCTGTTTCTTGTCACTGCCAGCCAGAATTTTGGGGGCTCAGTAATTTCTACAAAATATTTGGGAATTGAGGTGATCTGTGTCTTAATACTGCCAGTGCCACCCAGTATTTTGGGGGTTAGTAATTTCTACCAAATATTTGTGAATTGAGGTGATCTGAGGTAATCTGCAACGCAGAATTTCGGGGGCTCAGTAATTTCTACAAAATATTTGGGAATTGAGGTGATCTGTGTCGTCACAGCCAGTGCCACGCAGTATCTTGGGCGTCAGTAATTTCTACAAAATATCTGGGAATTGAGGTGATCTGTGTCTTGTCACTGCCAGCAAGTATTTTGGGGGTCAGTAATTGCTACAAAATATTTGCGAATTGTTCTAATCTGTGTCTTGTCACTGCCACCCATCAGGGGGTCTCACTGATTTATAGGAGGATTCTGAGACTTGGAATCTGTGTCTTCTCACTGTCAGCTATCAGGGGGTCCCACATACTTCTAGCAGATTTCTGCGAATTGTAATCTGTGTCTTGTCACTGTTGCCAGCTATCAGGGGGTCCTATAAGGGGGTCTCACTGACTTGTAGCAGGTTTCTGCAAATTGTAATTTGTGTCCTGTCACTGCCACCCATCAGGGGGTCTCACTGATTTATAGGAGCTTTCTGGGAAATGTAATCTGTGTCTTGTCACTGGCTGCCAGCTATCAGGGTGTCTCACGGAGTTATACAAGAGTTCTGGAAATCTTTAATCTTTATACCAGAGTTGAATCAGAGTTCTGTATATATTTAATCTATATATCACTCACCATGTCTGAAAGAACAAAAAGGACAGGCAGACGCACCCAGACACAGATAAGAGGGCAAACAGCCCCTAAGTCGGGAGGCTGTGCCTCTGGTCGTGGTGGACGTGGTGCATCCCCTGCAGGGGAACGTTTGTCCTTTCTAACTGGTGCTGGCCGTCTTAAGCAGCAACAACATACAGAGGATTTGGTGGATTGGCTAAACAGGCCATCCTCATCCTCTGAGTCCTCTGCCAGCCAGGCTTGTAGTGCTTTACAGTCCACCTCAGCTGCCAAAGCATCTAATGCAGCCTCCATGTCCACAGCTACTCCTGCCGTAGCCTCGCTATCACACACGGAGGAGTCAGCTGAATTGTTTGACTACAATGACAGTGACATGCTGCTTGAGGATGCGCAGCAAGTACAGTACTCTGATTCAATCTCTGAGGTTGAGGAAGGAAGTATAATCAACCTAGAGGAAGGGGGTGCCAGTGATGACACACATAACTGGCACTCATGTTGCCCCAGCAGCTGCAGCATACTGCCAAGTTGGCTCCAGTGACGAGGAGATAGGAGGTGAAGGTGACATTGATGATGAGGTCACTGACTCCACCTTGGTGCCTGATCGAACAGAGAAGTCAAGTGAGGAGGAGGAGGCACAAGAAACACGAGCCACAACATCCTCTATGACCAACCGTAGCACAAGCAAGTCCAAGGCATCAGATGTCAGAGCTGCTCAGGTGCAGAGCGCTGTTGTCTCAAAGCACACATCCAGGAGCTCTGCTGTCTGGGAGTTCTTTAAGAAATGTGCAGCAGACCCCACCGTTGCTATTTGTAATCTATGTCAGATGAGGCTTAAGCGTGGGAAAGACACCGGACGCTTGGGTACCACGTGCTTGAGGCGACATATGACCACCTGCCACGCATCCACGTTGCAACGTTGGTGCCACCTGCCACGTTGGTGCAAAACTTTGCGTAGGTCCTCCTCCTCCTCCTCATCTGTCTCTACCCCCACTGTATGTCCTGCCATGTCATTGCCTGCTACAACCTCCACTGACAGGGATGATGCAACAGCAATGGATATACCAGGTCCTTCCTCACAATGGGACAGCATTCCATCAGCTGAAGATTTACACAGTCAGATTATGTTGACCCAGCTGCTGCAGCGTAAGAAAAAATATAGTCCCAACCATCCCCAAGCACAGCGTCTAAATGCCAGCTTAGCAAAATTACTCACATTGCAGCTGCTGCCTTTCCAGCTGGTGGACTCTGCTCCCTTCCGTGAATTTGCTGAATGTGCTATACCACAGTGGCATGTTCCAAAATGCCATTACTTTTTACAGAAGGCCATTCCAGCACTATACCAGCACGTGGAAGACAATGTTATCGAGTCATCGGGAAAGGCAGTCAGCAGCAAGGTGCATGTGACTTTAGACTCGTGGTCCAGCAAGCATGGACAGGGTCGTTACATTTCTTTCACGGCACATTGAGTAACTCTGATTGCAGCTGGGAGGGATCCAAAACGGGGCTCTGTGCTGGAGCTTGTTCATCCACCACGCCTCCAGAAAGCTGCTTGTATGAGGTCTGTCTGCTCCACCACCACCTCTCCCTCTTCCTCCTCCTCCGCCTCCTGTGTCTCTGGCAAATTGGCAGTTAAACCGACGCGTGGCAGGGGCTACGCAATTGCTCAAGCAAAAAGATGCCATACTGTGCTTGAGCTGCTTTGTTTATGGTTAACACCACGCCAGCTTCAGCTGGGAATGGTCGTCTGTGATAATGGAAGCAACCTTCACTCTGCCCTACGCCAGGGTAAGTTGATGCATGTACCATGCCTAGCACACATCCTAAATCTGGTGATACAGCATTTCCTAACCAGGTGCCCAGGGCTGGCAGAGCTTCTCAGCCAGGCCAGAAAAGTCTGCAGCCACTTCAGACAGTTATTCCAAGCAAGCATTTGCCTGGCAAAAATTCAAAGAGAATTCCACCTTCCCACAAACCGTCTGATCTGTGACATGCCCACCAGGTGGAACTCGACATTAGCAATGCTGCAGCGTCTGCACAAGCAGCAGAGGGCCATCAACGAGTACCTGTGTGAGTATGGCACAAGGACAGGTTCAGGTCAACTTGGTTTTTTTTCCCCCCGCAGTGGCTGATGATCAAGAATGCATGCACTGTACTGTCAACATTTGAGGAGGCAACGAGGATGGTGAGCAGGGACAGTGCATGCATCAGTGACACAATTCCTTTAGTGTTCCTGCTGGAGCACACTCTGCGGGGAATTATAGATGTGGCTCTATAGGCAGAGCAGCGGAGGAAGAGGAGGCCTTCCCTATCTCTGAAGGCCCCAGTCTTTCCGCAGACAGCATTCCAGCGGGTCCTCCTCAGATCAGACAGGAGGAGGATGAGGAGGAGGAATATTTGAGTAGTGGGGGCATTGAATGTGGGGATTCCTCAAGGGAGGGTTTTGTGTGCCCAGAAACACAAGGACTGGTATGTGGCTGGGAGGAGGAAGTGCACAATACGGTCATCCTCCTCATTGAGCAGGAAGACTCGGAAGCTAATGCCACCTCCAACCTACACTGCATGGGCTCCCTTATAATGTAAAGCCTGCTAAACAACCCCAGGATTCATGCTATCAAGGAGAGGGATCATTACTGGTTGGCAACCCTTCTTGATCCATGATACAAGGGGAAAGTTGCATAGCTCATCCTGCCCGCACAGAGGGAGCACAGGATGAAAAAACTTGAAGACGCTCTAAAGCGACACTTGTGTAACACCTTTCCAGGCACTGGTAGGTTACCAAGTGATGACACACGTGCTTCTGAGGCTGCGGATGATCAGAGGAATAGTGGTGAAGGCCAGGGCCACTTGACTGATGCATTTTTAAAAATTTTTTAGTCCACGATGCCCAGGGACGTCAAATGTAGGCACCTATTGCCAGCGTCTTCACCATATGGTGCAGGACTTCCTAGGGGCAAGGGCAGACCTGGATACGTTTCCAGGAGATGATCCACTGGCTTACTGGGTGTTGAGATTGGATCACTCGCCAGAACTTAGCCAATATGCTATGCAGCTACTAGGTTGCCCTTCATCTAGCGTGCATTCTGAAAGGATGTTCAGTGCCGCTGGAGTTTTTGTCACAGACAAAAAGACTCTGTAGACTCTGTAGACCGGCTGACATTTTTAAAAATGAATCAGTCCTGGATCAGCAGCTATCAATCCCCTGATGCTGACGTAACGGAATAGATCGGGGTTGTCTTCTGCATCCACAAAACCTCCAGCACTGAACTCTTCCACAATACCACAAAAGGGTTACGGTGTGAAGGCACTTGCTGCCATGAAAGGCACAATATTTGGCTGCACTGACGCCTGTGCCACATTTAAATCATTTTAATTTTTTGAACCGCAGGGTCCAACGCTGCACTCTTCCACAATACTACAGAGGGGTTACTGTATGAATGCACTTGCTGGCCTGGCACCAAAAGCACAATATCTGGGTGCACTGACGCCTTTAACAGATGCATATCTTTTTAATATAGGACCGCAAGGTCCACCCCTGCATTCTTCCACAATACTACAGAGGGGTTACTGTATAGTACTTGCAGGCCTGACACCAAAAGCACAATATTTGGGTGCACTGCCATTGACGCCTGTATTAGATTTATATCCTCAGAGGGGTTATGGTGTGACGGCACTGTTGCCGACGCTAAAGGCACAATTTTAAAGCACCTATTGTTACTTTCATCCAAAGCCTGCATACGTTCACAATAATTTAGCCAAAAAAATCACTAAACTTTTTCTACGTGTCCGAAAATGTCTCCTCTTTTCATACAGACTGCCGCCCCAAGCAGTTGTTTATGGATAGATTAAAGGAAAAGCATTTACCGTCTTTTGAAACGTATTTTTTTTGTTTTTAAGTGTTTCTATACATCCTAGAAATCCGCCACTTCATGGGCAGGTTATGGGGACCTCCTAGGCACGATATTTGAAGGAATTTTTTGTTTTTATTTTTAACCCTTATTTCATGGAAAACTCACTGTCCCTTTAAACCTTTTATTTTAAAACTTTTTGTCCCTGTTTCCTGTCCCCCAGGGCACTACCCAGACCCCCATACACCTTTTATGGCAAATATCCAGCATATATGCCCTCTTGCACTCTAAAAATTGAATTTTCAGCCCCATTGACTTGTATTGAGTTCGAGTTCGGATTCGAACATTTGAAAAGTTCGGGTTCGAATACGAACCGAACTTGGGTGTGTTCGGCTCATCCCTAGTTATGGGTAGTCAAGTTGGCCTTCAAAGAACTTGAGAAGCTACCATATGAGAGCTGGAAGCTCTCGCAAAGCGTGAGTGCCAATTGTGTAAACTACACAAATTGCAATCGTCCCATCTATGTGTCAGGACAAAATCAAATGACATGTTGACCACAGTCACTTCTCTCAAATATCTAGGAATACAGAGATGTAGCATATGCAGCCGCCCCTCAAACACACCTCCAGAAACTTACAACATTGTATAACTCATTCTGCCGCTTTGTGCTACAATGTAACTACATGACCCACCATTGTGACATGTTAAAAGAGCTAAACTGGCCATCCCTGGAATCTAGACACACCCTTCACCTTTCCAACCTGGTGTTTAAGAGCTTTTCTGGGAAGCTACCACCCTACCTGAATAGGCTGCTTCCCCAGCAGTTCCCTCCTCCTATAACCTCCGATCCAGGACCAGCAACTTACTTGCAATACCACAATACAAAAAGAAAGTGACTCCATCCTCATTTTCCTACAGAGCGCCTCAAATATGGAATAACCTCCCAGCTGCCATCAAATCTTCCCCAGTCTAAAGTTACTTAAGAGCTCCCTATTAACATACCTAAATACAGAATGCACCTGTAAACATGTAACACAGTGACTATATACAGAATGCACCTGTAAACATGTAACACAGTGACTATATACAGAATGCGCCTGTAAACATGTAACACAGTGACTATATACAGAATGCGCCTGTAAACATGTAACACAGTGACTATATACAGAATGCACCTGTAAACATGTAACACAGTGACTATATACAGAATGCGCCTGTAAACATGTAACACAGTGACTATATACAGAATGCGCCTGTAAACATGTAACACAGTGACTATATACAGAATGCACCTGTAAACATGTAACATAGTGACTATATACAGAATGCGCCTGTAAACATGTAACATAGTGACTATATACAGAATGCACCTGTAAACATGTAACACAGTGACTATATACAGAATGCACCTGTAAACATGTAACATAGTGACTATATACAGAATGCGCCTGTAAACATGTAACACAGTGACTATATACAGAATGCACCTGTAAACATGTAACATAGTGACTATATACAGAATGCGCCTGTAAACATGTAACATAGTGACTATATACAGAATGCGCCTGTAAACATGTAACATAGTGACTATATACAGAATGCACCTGTAAACATGTAACACAGTGACTATATACAGAATGCACCTGTAAACATGTAACACAGTGACTATATACAGAATGCGCCTGTAAACATGTAACACAGTGAATATATACAGAATGCCCCTGTAAACATGTAAAACAGTGACTATATACAGAATGCACCTGTAAACATGTAACACAGTGACTATATACAGAATGCACCTGTAAACATGTAACATAGTGACTATATTTATTTTCTGTTAATCTGTATATTTGTGCAATTTTTAATAGTTTGCATTTTAATACTTTGTATTTCTGTAATATTGTAACAATTTAATGTTGCTGAACCCAGGACATACCTGAAAACGAGAGAAATCTCAATGTGTCCTTCCTGCTAAAATCCTTTATGAATAAATAAATGATCCCCTTACTTAAAGGTACAGGGGATTACTAGATCAAGAGATTATTTATTTGGCAATCATCAGCTCTGTTCCATACTGGTCCCAAGGTCAAGGGCTAGTATCAAGGTACCTAAACCTTCTACGTACTGCCTGGGAAGAACCCGGAAAAATGGAAACGATTGGACTAATACTGTAATGCATCTTCATAGAGCGGTCACCACCTGGAAAGACCTCATTTAAAGTCACATAATTATCCAAAGAAAAAAAATAATAATCCCGGCAACAAAGTGAACAAACAGGAACATGTGAGGAACCAGCCGTGTTCCCAGGATATTATAAAGGAGGCAAACATTGTGTATCCACTGGGTAAATACATTGTGCGGGATGGTCTGTGATGTAGGGAGCTGGAGGCTTTTCATCCGCCATGTTTAATAAAAAGTATTTCCACATTAAACATAGTTGGCAGGAAACGCACAGGATAAATACAAGAACAGGATCTGGTTGACGCACTTTGCACACACGTTAACTCATTTGACGTCTGTGTATACATATTTTGACTTAATTAATTCTCACGCTCAATCCACAGGTTTAGATCAGACAGAAACATGAATCTGTCCTTAAAATCCTTCATCCTTTCCATCCTCGTGTCACTGGTGGTGCGCACGGGGTCTGAGCCCAATATCACAGTACAGAGTGTCAGGGATATATTAATTATGACGTGTATTATTCTTTGTGGATATAGATATATATATATTATATAATCATTAACGACAGTGCCTCCAATACCAATAGTATAATTTGGTTATTTACCCTTAAAACTAAGGATTAATAACCAATGAATATACGTCTTAACAAATATATAGCGCGCTATCCCAAGTTCTTTTGATGCTATCTATTCTATTCTATCCACTTAAACCTTTCCCATTGTAAAACAATCCTCAACCTGGCTAAAAACACTCAGTTACTGGGCATCACCTGCAGCACAATTTATTAATTGTGGGGGGTCGATTCACTAAATGCAACTTCCTTCAGGGTGATACATAACACACTCGATAGTCTACCTATCTCTTACACAGATCAATCACAGCACTTCATTCAATATACGTTAACAAAAACTTCCTATTGACTTACATGCATTCAATCGAAACGGCTGCAAGATGTATGAAAGGGGTTACGTTCGTTTTACTAATGGAGCTGATGGCACTTGATATATAAAAACTATTTCTCAGTTCCAGCGTATCTCACTATGGGCACACAATTGATCTTTAGATGTCCACATCCAGTATTCTTGGAATCTAAATAATTTCACTAAATTATGGTGCAACTAGGCCACCGTAATAATTTCTCTTTTAGCGCTCATCTGCAGTAGAGTGGAAAGGCTGATACTATTCTACTGTTTAGGCTGCAACAGCAAAATAATTAATTTATATTCCTGTAATTTTGTCATGCCTTCCGTGGGCATAGACCAGTATGCGGTAGATTATTAAATTATTAAATTATTAAAAGAGCTCAGTGATGTAATAGCAAAACCGTTAACAGATTTATTTAACCAATCCTTGTTAACGGGAGTCGTCCCAGAAGACTGGAAATTAGCAAATGTTGTGCCCATTTACAAGAAGGGTAGTAGGGAGGAATCGGGGAACTATAGGCCAGTTAGTCTTACGTCAGTAGTGGGGAAATTAATGGAAACCATGTTAAAGGAAAGGATTGTTGAAGATCTAAAAACACATAGATTACAGGATCAGAAACAACATGGGTTTACCTAAGGGAGATCATGCCAAACTAATCTTATTGATTTTTTTGATTGGGTAACAAAAATAATAGACACAGGTGGTGCAGTAGACATTGCTTATTTAGATTTCAGTAAGGCTTTTGATACTGTTCTGCATAGAAGGCTTATCAATAAATTGCAATCTTTGAGCTTGGATTCCAATATTGTTGAATGGATTAGGCAGTGGCTGAGTGACAGACAACAGAGGGTTGTGGTAAATGGAGTTTATTCGGCGCAAGGTCTTGTTACCAGTGGGGTACCTCAGGGGTCAGTACTTGGACCCATTCTCTTTAATATTTTTATTAGTGATATTGCAGAAGGTATTAATGGAAAAGTATGTCTTTTTGCTGATGACACAAAGATTTGCAACAGGGTTGACGTTCCTGGAGGGATCAGCCAAATGACAAATGATTTAGGTAAACTAAAAAAATGGTCGGAGTTGTGGCAATTGAGTTTTAATGTGGATAAGTGCAAGATAATGCACCTGGGACGTAAAAACCCAAGGGCTGAATATAGAATATTTGATACAGTCCTAACCTCAACATCTGAGGAAAGGGATTTAGGGGTTATTATTTCAGAGGATCTAAGGGTAAGTAGTCAATGTAATAGAGCAGCAGGAAATGCTAGCAGAATGCTTGGTTGTGTAGGGAGAGGTATTAGCAGTAGGAAAAGGGAAGTGCTCATGCCACTGTACAGAGCACTGGTGAGACCTTACTTGGAGTACTGTGTGAAGTACTGGACACCGTATCTCCAGAAGGATATAGACATCTTAGAGAGAGTTCAGAGAAGGGCTACTAAAATGGTGTACGGCTTGAAGGAGAAAAGTTACCAGGAAAGGCTTAATGATCTTAACATGTACAGCTTGGAAAAAAGACGAGACAGAGGAGATATGATAGAAACATTTAAATACGTAAAGGGAATCCACAAGTTAGAGGAAGGGAGTATATTTAAAAGGAAACAAAATAGCAAAACAAGAAGACATAGTCTTAGATTAGAGGGGCAAAGGTTTAAAAGTAACATCAGGAAGCATTATTTTACTGAGCGGGTGGTGGATACATGGAACAGTCTTCCAGTAGAAGTGGTAGAGGCCAAAACAGTAATTGAATTTAAGCAAGCATTGGATAGGCATAAGGCTATCCTAAACAAAAGATAAATCCAGGTCAAGTATCCATGTAATTGGGCAGACTAGATGGACCGAAAGGTTCTTATCTGCCGACATTTTTCTATGTTTCTATGTTTAGATGGCGGGTGAAGGGTTAATTCAAGCATGGTATCCGTGGGAGTTAACCAATCCTTGCTAACGGGAGTCGTCCCAGAAAACTGGAAATTAGCAAATGTTGTGCCCATTTACAAGAAGGGTAGTAGGGAGGAATCGGGGAACTATAGGCCAGTTAGTCTTACGTCAGTAGTGGGGAAATTAATGGAAACCATGTTAAAGGAAAGGATTGTTGAACATCTAAAAACACAGATTACAGGATCAGAAACAACATGGGTTTACCTCAGGGAGATCATGCCAAACTAATCTTATTGATTTTTTTGATTGGGTAACAAAAATAATAGACACAGATGGTGCAGTAGACATTGCTTATTTAGATTTCAGTAAGGCTTTTGATACTGTTCCGCATAGAAGGCTTATCAATAAATTGCAATCTTTGAGCTTGGATTCCAATATGGTTGAATGGATTAGGCAGTGGCTGAGTGACAGGCAACAGAGGGTTGTGGTAAATGGAGCTTATTCGGCGCATGGTCTTGTTACCAGTGGGGTACCTCAGGGGTCAGTACTTGGACCCATTCTCTTTAATATTTTTATTAGTGATACTGCAGAAGGTATTAATGGTAAAGTATGTCTTTTTGCTGACGACACAAAGATTTGCAACAGGGTTGACGTTCCTGGAGGGATCAGCCAAATGACAAATGATTTAGGTAAACTAAAAAAATGGTCAGAGCTGTGGCAATAGAGTTTTAATGTGGATAAGTGCAATATAATGCACCTGAGACGTAAAAACCCAAGGGCTGAATATAGAATATTTGATACAGTCCTAACCTCAACATCTGAGGAAAGGGATTTAGGGGTTATTATTTCAGAGGATCTAAAGGTAAGTAGTCAATGTAATAGAGCAGCAGAAAATGCTGGCAGAATGCTTGGTTGTGTAGGGAGAGGTATTAGCAGTAGGAAAAGGGAAGTGCTCATGCCACTGTACAGAGCACTGGTGAGACCTCACTTGGAGTACTGTGTGCAGTACTGGAGATCGTATCTCCAGAAGGATATAGACATCTTAGAGAGAGTTCAGAGAAGGGCTACTAAAATGTTGTACGGCTTGAAGGAGAAAAGTTACCAGGAAAGGCTTAATGATCTTAACATGTACAGCTTGGAAAAAAGACGAGACAGAGGAGATATGATAGAAACATTTAAATACGTAAAGGGAATCCACAAGGTAGAGGAAGGGAGTATATTTAAAAGGAAACAAAGTAGCAAAACAAGAGGACATAGTCTTAGATTAGAGGGGCAAAGGTTTAAAAGTAACATCAGGAAGCATTATTTTACTGAGAGGGTGGTGGATACATGGAACAGCCTTCCAGTTGAAGTGAAAGAGGCCAAAACAGTAATTGAATTTAAGCAGGCATGGGATAGGCATAAGGCTGTCCTAAACAAAAGATAAATCCAGCTAAAGTATCCATGTAATTGGGCAGACTAGATGGGCCGAAAGGTTCTTATCTGCCGACATTTTTCTATGTTTCTAATAGAATAGTCGTGGGAAGCCAAAAGGTCGGTGCGGGGGGAGTTCGTTGAGAGGTCAAAAGGGAAAGCCTGATGGGTCTGGAGGAGTAATTCTCAGGAAAGTCAATAGGTATGAGGAACCAGGAAAGCCAATATAAGGCAACAACCAGGTACCTGACCAAAGGAGGAATGGGGTTTAAATAGGGAGTCTGAAGGAGCACACCCCTGCGGGGAGGAGTCACAGCCTCCAGTTCACCTACAGGTGAGGAGAATGCCTGGTTGTCATGGCCCACCCTCTCTGTCCCACAGGTCTGAGGACACGCCCCCGCCGGTGAGCGCCTCCCACGACGGCCACATCTGCTCTCAGCGTGATAGGCCACACCCCCAAGGCGTGAGCATGTGATGGTCGCCATGTTTGGCACCCCCCCGGGCACTGCGATTCCCAGCCAGCCGGCCCGAGAGAGGGAGCCGGCCCCTGCACCCCTGAGCGCCGGAGTGCCCAGAGCGTCAGGTAGCTGTGGGCTGCCGAGGATGCCGACCTCTAGTCTGCATTCAGCGGCGCCCGCCGCCTTGAAACCCGGCGTGCCGGCACCTCCCCGCTGGACGGGTAAGTCCTGACATAACCCCCCCAAGGCGAGACCTCCAGGGGAGCCCAGGACCCGGCTTCCCCGGATGTGCACGGTGAAAGGAGCGGAGCAACTGAGGGGCATGCACCTCCGAGGCCCGTTCCCAGGATCTCTCCTCGGATCCATAGCCTTTCCAATGGAGAAGGTACTCAAGTCTGCGGCCACGGTATCAGGAATCCAGCATCGATTCGATTTCGTATTCAGGTTCACCATCAATCACGGTTGGAGGAGGCGGTGCGTCAGAGGGGCTCAATGAAGGTGTCCGCGGCTTCAGGAGGGATACATGGAAAACTGGATGGAGATGTACCGTTCTGGGTAGCTTTAAACGAACTGTAACAGGAGATAGGAGTTTTTGGATAATGTATGGACTGATAAATCTTGGTCCTATTTTTTTTGGAGGGGCAGGAGAGGTGTATGTTTTTGGTAGACAACCATACTTTCTGTCCCACAGTGTAGTTGAGCCCGAAGAAGATGTTTTCAAAGCAAACGGAAGTGTTGTTGTAGCTTTGTATGTGGATATTTACATCAGGTACTTGGCAGGTTCGGGGGAGATCGGGTAGAAGAGAAGGATGATATTTGTATGAAGCAAAGAAAGGTGATTTGGTTAAGAGAAGAATGATGTGACGAATTGTAGGCGAACTCTGCTGCTGGTAATAAATCCAACCAGTCGGCTTGTAGATGGCAAGTAAAACACCGGAGATACTGTTCGAGTGTCTGATTTACTCTTTCGGTCTGGCCGTTAGTCTGTGGGTGATAAGCAGTAGATAACTCGGATACGTAGGACTTTACAGAAGGCAGCCCAGAATCTGGATGTAAATTGAGATCCGCGGTCTGACACTATGGAGGATGGGACTCCGTGTAACCTGAATATTTCATGGTAGAATAAGTCGGCTGTTTGTTTGGCAGTTTACATATCGGTAGGAAGTGTGCCATTTTGGTGAACCTATCGACAACTACCATTATAACTGTATGATGTTTGGAAGGTGGTAGTTCAATGATAAAGTCTACGGAGAGATCTGACCAGGGTTGGACGGTATGGGTAGAGGTTGTAGGAGACCGGCAGGTTTAGAGGTCAGTGATTTGGATGCGTTACAAACCGGGCAAGCTTTTATATATTGGTTGATCGATCCTCTCATCAAAGGCCATGTGAAATACTGGGAAACTAGGGCACTTGTGCATTTTATACCTCCATGACCTGCCATGGTAGAATCATGACACAGGGAAAGGACTTCAGGACGTGCCTCCTGTGGTACAAAGATTTTGTTGTTTTGTCGAAGAACGACGTCTGGAGATAGTCCCGAAAGTGTTGATGGAGTCAGAACTTTGATACGGGAGAGGAGGGATGACTGGGTGATCAGGAAGTTGCCTTTTTGGAGGACAGTAGATGTTTTATCGTCAGAAGACTGATCGGTTGAAAAAAGGCGTGATAGAGCATCTGCTTTCTGATTTTTTGATCCTGGGCGGTAAGTGACATGGAATTGGAACCGAGAAAAGAATAAGGCCCACCGTGCTTGACGTGGTCTCATTCTTTTGGCTGTCTTTAGGTACTCCAAGTTCTTATGGTCTGTGTAGACAGTTATAGGGTGTTCAGTTCCTTCAAGTAGATGTCTCCACTCTTCAAAGGCTCTTTTTATCGCCAATAATTCTTTATCACCTACATCATAGTTGGATTCAGCTGGTGATAGCAGTTTGGAAGAAAAGGCTACTGGATATAGGTGGTCATTGTTCTTATCGCATTGAGAAAGGATTGATCCGGTGGCGACTTCAGAAGCATCGACATTTGTCGAGTGGAAATTAAGTGAGGGCGAGTGGAAATGCACACACAGGCACCACAATAAATTATTTCTTGCTGCATATTCCAGCAGTGACAACGTGCAGCCCCCCTTCCCCAGGCTGCGTGGTGGCAGGAATCAGCTGCCTAACCTGACCAAGCTCGTCTCTGGCACTGGCAGGGGGTGGAAACTGGAAAGGAGCTTCCCTGCCTCCTTGCTCCACTCACACTGTGGTCTGATGACTGGGTATACATGTATCTGGGGTATGATGTCTGGGTATACATGTATCTGGGCGCTGATGTCTGGGTATACATGTATCTGGGGTCTGATGTCTGGGTATTAATGTTATTTTTGTAACTATTCTAAATTAAACCTTTAACCACTTCACTGCTGAGGACGCGCTCAGCGCGTCCTCAGCAGTCCCGCTGGTATGCGGAGGACGCGCTGAGCGCGTCCTCCCATCGGGGTCAGCGTTCGGCCGGGTTCCGGCCGATCGCTGGCCCCTCCGGTGCGGGCTGACATCCTGGATGTCAGCCCGGCATCCGGACCAGCAGCCGCCAGAATTAGGTGTCATCGCGGGGGCGCGATGACACCTAATTCAGGCGCCCCCCCCGCATGTGCGGAGGAGGCGCCTGAAAGGGAGGGGGGGGAGGTCCTTCGGACCTCTCTCCCTCCCGATCGGCGGTGCACAGGGGGTTAACCCAGGCATCATTTGGAAGGGCACAGCCTGCCCTTCCAAATGATGCCTGGCATTAACCCCTGGGGAGCTGGATCGCGAATTGGCGCTGAAAAGCGCCAGTTCGCGATCCTTTCCCGGAGCTGGCCGACATCTTGGATGTCGGCCAAGCCTCCGGGAACTCCCCCAGAGGACTGGCGTCATCGTGCGTAGCACGATGACGCCAGTCCTAGACTTAACCCCTAACTGCCACCAACTGTGGAGATAGGGAGTTCCAATGAACTCCCTATCTCCCGATCCGTGGCAGCTAGGGGTTAAATTTTGGTATCGTTGGATCGGCCAGAGCATGGCCGTTCCAACGATACCAAACATGAAAGTGAAAATTTTTGTAAAAAAAAAAAAAAAATGAAAAATAAAAATTAAAAAAAATTAAAAAACAAAATTAAAAAAAAAAAATAAACACTTTTTTTTTATTTTTTTTGGTTTGTTAATGCAGCAATATTGTTCCCATTTCAATTATAATGTGAACAATGATGCTGCACTAACGATTTTTGTATGCGGTGCGTTTGTTAAAAATAGTGTCATTTTCCCCAAAAAAAAATGTAACGAGACCCCATCTCTAATTTTTTTAACAAGCGCACCCCATACAAAATATAACCGCAATTGCTCGCATGTTAAAATGTGGAAAAAAACACTTTACACATTGTAAATTATTGAAAATACATATTTTATTGCATTTTTTGTTATAATATACAGACATGACATAACGTATACATATAATAATGACATATTATGAATCTACTGAGTCTGACGGAAAGAACGATATATAATATGTCTGGGTCATATACTAAAATAAGCCTTCAAAACACGTTTAAACATGATGCGCAAAACAGGTAAAAATGACCTCAGCATAGGGGCGGGAAAAGCCTCAGCAGCGAAAGGGTTAACAGTGTAATTTCATAAGATAATTTAAGGGGGTGTTTAGGGGCAGAGTTAAAAGCTGGGTAGGGGTTAGGTGGAGCAACTGGTGGTGAGTAACTATTATGGCCTGGTTAGTAGCTTGGGACTTGAAATTTTGAGCCCTGCTCTAGGTAATATGGTATTGTAGGGTCAGGTAGTGTAAGGATGGGCGCTGTGCTGAATCGGTGTTTGAGGTCCAGGAAGGCTTTTGTTGCTTTGTCGGTCCACTTGAAATGTCTGGTGGTACATGTAAGCTCGGTAAGTGGGCAGATTACACAGGAAAAGGAGCGAATGAATTTTCGATAGAAGTTGGCGAATCCTATGAAACGTTGTGTCTCCTTTCTAGTAACTGGAATAGGACATGATTCAATGGCTTTTATCTTCTCTGAATCCATTTTAAATGTTACCTGGTGTTATGATGAAGCCCAGAAAGGAAACAGAGGAAGTCTCGAAGAGACACTTTTCGGCCTTGGCGTACAGGTGGTTTTTGCGTAGCCTTAATAATACTTCTTTCATATGGATGTGATGTGCTTGGAGGTTATCGGAGTACACCAGGATGTCATCCAGGTACACTATAACGTATTGATCGAAGATGTCATGGAAGATATTGTTTACTAAAAATTGAAAGGAAGCGGGTGCATTGCACAAACCATAAGGCATCACCAGATATTCAAAGTGTCCGTATCGAGTACGGAAGGCCGTTTTCCACTCATCTCCTTTTCTGATACGTAACAAGTCGTAGGCCCCTCTTGGGTCCAACTTAGTAAAGATAGTTGCAGTTCGAAGGCGCTCCATCAACTCTGGAATTAAAGGGAGTGGATACCGTTTTTTTATAGTGATTTTGTTTAATTCTCGGTAATCGACGCATGGCCGCAGGCCACCGTCTTTCCTCCCCACGAAGAAAATACTGGCACCAGCTGGAGATGTAGAGGGTCTAATGAAGCCCTTTTCTGTGTTTTCTATCAGATATTCTTTCAAGATTTTAAGCACTGGTTCGGACAACGGGTATATATGTACGTACGGGATAGGGGCACCAGGGATGAGGTCAATAGGGCAGTCGTAAGACCTGTGAGGTGGTAGGGTCTCTACCCCTTTCTCAAACACATCTTGGAATTCATGATAAATCGGGGGAATTGTAATTTTGTTACGTTTCATATGGATATCCAATATGGAACATAGTGGTGTAACGATTTGATTCTTGGGAATGAGACATATAGTTGTGCAGTGTTTTGAAGGAAAAATGATGGAGGCAGAACTCCAGCGAATTACTGGATCGTGGAGACGGAGCCAAGGAATCCCCAGGACTAGAGGAAACATGGGAGAGGGAAGTACATCAAAGGACAAGGATTCAACGTGTTTGGAACATAGAAACATAGAACATAGAAACATAGAAAAATGTCGGCAGATAAGAACCTTTCGGCCCATCCAGTCTGCCCAATTACATGGATACTTTATCTGGATTTATCTTTTGTTTAGGATAGCCTTATGTCTATCCCATGCTTGCTTAAATTCAATTACTGTTTTGGCCTCTACCACTTCAACTGGAAGACTGTTCCATGTATCCACCACCCTCTCAGTAAAATAATGCTTCCTGATGTTACTTTTAAACCTTTGCCCCTCTAATCTAAGACTATGTCCTCTTGTTTTGCTACTTTGTTTCCTTTTAAATATACTCCCTTCCTCTACCTTGTGGATTCCCTTTACGTATTTAAATGTTTCTATCATATCTCCTCTGTCTCGTCTTTTTTCAAAGCTGTACATGTTAAGATCATTAAGCCTTTCCTGGTAACTTTTCTCCTTCAAGCTGTACACCATTTTAGTAGCCCTTCTCTGAACTCTCTCTAAGCTGTCTATATCCTTCTGGAGATACGGTCTCCAGTACTGCACACAGTACTCCAAGTGAGGTCTCACCAGTGCTCTGTACAGTGGCATGAGCACTTCCCTTTTCCTACTGCTAATACCTCTCCCTACACAACCTAACATTCTGCTAGCATTTTCTGCTGCTCTATTACATTGACTACTTACCTTTAGATCCTCTGAAATAATGACCCCTAAATCCCTTTCCTCAGATGTTGAGGTTAGGACTGTATCAAATATTCTATATTCAGCCCTTGGGTTTTTACGTCCCAGGTGCATTATCTTGCACTTATCCACGTTAAACCTATGTGTACTTGAAGGGGTATTGTTTCTGGAAACATTGGCCCTGTTTTCAAAGAAGATCCATAAATGAGATGTATACTTATAGGAAGACGTTTATTTTCTACAGGTATAGAAGATTTAGCAGCAAAGTCTACGTCAATGAAACAACTGCTTGCTCTGGAGTCGATCATCGCCTTCACTAATATACAATGGTTATTCCACTGTAAGACAATAGGCATTGTGAGAAGAGGAGAGACTGAAGACATGTTGTTTGAGTCAGTAGAGATATCTTTGGCATTGGGCTTACCTCTTCTCTGGCCTCTTACAGGGCAAGAACGGAGCTGATGGTCCGGGCAACCACAATAGAGACAAAGACGACCCTCTCTTCGGCGTGTCATCTCCTCAGGAGGCAGTCTACGATTAGCAGCTCCTATTTGCATGGGTTCACAATTAGCCCCAGGATGGACATAGGGAACCATCGCGGTCGACGGAACAGCGGGGGTCGGGGGTGCCATGAGACGACGGGTCTGTGCCATTTGTGGGGCAGCCCGCTCTTAGCGTCGATCCCGTAATCTTCTATCCACTGAAATACAAAATTGCATTAGTGATTCAAGGGATGTAGGAATCTCTACTCTAGCGAGTTAGTCTTTGAGAGCATCAGAGAGGCCCCAACGAAATTGGTTAATCAATGCTACTTCGTTCCATTCGGTTAATAGAGCGTGTTGTTTGAACTCCATGATGTATTCCTCTACTGGGCGTCTGCCCTGACGGAGTGATCTTATTTCTCTTTGAGCAGAGTCACGCTGAAACGGATCCTCAGAGGTCATCAAGAACCTCTTGGAACGATTCCCAGGTATCAAGAATGGGGCTATTAATACGTAGTAGCTGGTGAGCCCAAGCCTGGGGTTCTCCAGATAGAAGAGTGATCACGGTCTGCACTTTAATTTGTTCAGTGCAATAGGTACATGGTTTTAGCGAAAAGAGCAACTGGCAGTTGGTGATAAATGCTCTATATTTTTTCTTGTCGTCGGTAAAACGTTCAGGTAGCAACAATGGAGGTTCTGGTACGGGGGTACCATCTGCAAACATAGGGTGGATTGGAGGAGGAGGTACAGGGTACGGAGGAGGGGCTCCAAGGTCTCGTACTGGGTAACCATAGGGCGGTGGATGTTGTTGGATTTGAGCCAGTAATAACGCGTTGTTTGCCTGTAGGTCCTGCACAGTCTGGGACATGACTCCTACTTGACGGACGAGCGTGGTTAAGGAGGCGGCCATCTCCGCAGTCTCTGGATCGTGACCTGGTTGTTCTGTCATGCCTTCCGTGGGCAGAGACCAGTATGCGGTAGATGGCGGGTGAAGGGTTAATTCAAGCAAGGTATCCATGGGAGAATCCAATAGAATAGTCGTGGGAAGCCAAAAGGTCGGTGCGGGCGGAGTTCGTTGCGAGGTCAAAAGGGAAAGCCTGAACCAGGTACCTGACCAAAGGAAGAAAGGGGTTTAAATAGGGAGTCTGAAGGAGCACACTCTCTGTCCCACAGGTCTGAGGACACGCCCCCGCCGGTGAGCACCTCCCACAGCCACCTCTGCTCTCAGCAGGCCACACCCCCACACTGAGAGCATGTGATGGTCACCATCAGGGCCGTATTTAAGGCGGGGCAAATGGGGCAGCTGCCCCAGGCCCAGCCATTTTTGAGGGACCCAGTTAGGCAGCTGTCCCCAGTGGCAGAACTCCCAGGGTCGCATTTGCATCCAGGCCCTGGCAATCCACTACTGGAGGGGGGCCCTGGCAGTTGCATTTATGATTAGGCCGGGACGGAGGAGCAGGAGACTTCAATTCCCCAGACTCCTCCCTGATGCTGATGTGTCCTGTGAATCAGTGACACAGCACGCCAGCGCCTGTGATGTCACAACCGGCAACGTGACCACCAGGGAGCCAGCAGACAGCTCGGAGCTTCCTGCCTGCCACAAGTTGAAAGCTCCCGCCCCAGCCAGCACAGAGAGGTGTGAAGGAGGAGGCTGCGTGCTCCAGTGTAACCAAAGGCATGTGACTGGGAGGGAGGGGACAGCAGCTCCAGGCAGTGGAAGGAGCTGATGCCATAAGAGTTGTTCCTCCTCCCGCCTTCATGTCCCTGGGGCCCTGCGGATTATAGTGCACACACAGGAGGCACTATGCACAGCCTCCAGCAGTGAGTGCCTGCTCTGCTGCTCTCAGCTTCAGGGCTGATGCTGGGCTCCGGAAGCTACAGGCTGTTCAGAGCAGCAGGAACATGGTATCCTGTCCCACGTGGTGCTGAGGGAGGAGCAGAGATCCCACACAACCAGGCTGTCAGGTGAGAAACAATCTGCCCTCTGTCTCCACTCTAAGCTCTTGGCTTTCCCCCTGCAGCTGCAGAGACCCCCCACTCCCCCTGCTTACACACACCCTCCCCCAGTGTAAGCTGTAATATGTGAGGGGTCTCCTTGTGTGGAGGAGCAGACATTCCTGGACACAGGAGACCCCTCACATATTACAACCCCTGCTGGAAGGGACAATCTGCATGTGCTTCATGTGCTGTGGCACCTCCTCACCATGCTGTCCACCCTGCAAGGAGAAGACAGGCAGTGTCCTGCCTGGCAGAAAATACAGTATTATGCAGGTCAGAAACAGGGCCCTAAACAAGTCACTGATAATAGGACCCCCTGCTCCCCCACCATCACCCCTCCCTCCATTTCCCTCCAGCTCCACTTAAATTGTCACAAATAAATTGTCAATTAAGTGTATATATGACAGAAATGTGCATATGATGAATGCTTGATGTGTATATGTTGCATAAATGTGTATATATGATGTGAAAATGTGAGTGAGGTATATATATAATATAACTGTGTATATGCTGTATAAGATGTGTATGTGTATACAGGTTGTGCATACAATGGTACGTGTATATAGCATGTGTATATATGTGTTGTGACGTTTGGGGGCCCACAGAGCACGTGCACAATGTCTTTCACAAACAAAACAGCTTTATTCACCCTTTCAGGGCAGTCAAAAAGGCAACATAATAAGTACACGCTTGGGTTCAGCGAAATTAAAGCAAAGTCCTGATCTTCAGCACAAATAAACAGAGAAATAATAGTGGCTCACCAACGCTTTAAACAGTCCCAAACCTAGGGAATCCTTTCCCCAGTATGTAGAAGCCTCTCCAGCAAGGCACAGCACGTCTCCTGCTTTTGGAACACAAACACACAGCTTCCACTGATTACTTTCCTTTTCCTGAAATCCCACAATCCTCTCTGGGAGCTGCTGGCTTTAAAACTCTTCCTGGACAGGAAGATTAACCCTGTGGTTGCCCTTAAAGGGTCCACAACCCAAATAGGGGTGAAACATATTGTCCATCCAGGACCCAGCCCTGCCGACCTCTACATATCCCCCCCTCTGTCTCAACGCGGAGGTGTTTGAGGCAACAGTAGACAGCCCACAATGCATCCGGGACAGGGCATCAGCATTTTGGTGCTGTTTCCCAGGCCTGTGTTCCACCACAAAGTTAAACTCCTGGAGAGACAGGAACCACCTGGTAACCCTGGCATTAGCGTGGCGGTGCTGCCTCATCCAGGTCAATGGGGCATGGTCAGACACTAAACGGAACTTCCTGCCCAACAGGAAGTATCTCAAAGAATCCAAGGCCCACTTTATGGCCAAGCCCTCTCTTTCCACCACAGCATAGTTTTTCTCCGCTGCCGTCAGTTTCCTACTAAGAAAAACCACGGGGTGCTCTTCCCCATTGACTTCTTGGGATAGCACAGCCCCCAAACCCTCACTTGAGGCATCCGTCTGTACAATGAACTCCCTCATGAAATCAGGGACTACCAGCACTGGGTGCTGACACAACGCATTTTTAAGCTTCTCGAAGGCATCTTCAGCATTGGCATTCCATTGAATCATCACTGACTTCCTACCTTTCGTCAGGTCAGTCAGTGGTGCAGCAATAGAGGCAAAATTGGGGACAAACCGCCGGTAATACCCCACTATACCCAGAAAAGCACGAACCTGCTTTTTCGTGAGGGGGCGTGGCCAGTTCTGGATAGCCTCTACTTTGTTAAATTGTGGCTTTACCAGACCCCTGCCTACGACATATCCCAGGTACTTAGCTTCCTCCATCCCTACCGCACTTTTCTCAGGGTTAACAGTAAAGCCCGCTTTTCTCAAACCGTCCAAAACTGTCTGAACCCGGGGAAGATGGGACTCCCAATCTGGATTGAAGATGACAATGTCATCCAGGTAGACCGAGGTATATCTCAGGTAGGGGCGGAGCACCCTATCCATCGCTCGTTGGAAGGTGGCCGGGGCTGAGTGTAACCCAAAAGGCATCCGCTTATAATGAAAATGACCCTCTGGAGTGGAAAAAGCAGTCTTTTCCCTGGCTTCCTTAGTCAGGGGTATCTGCCAGTATCCCTTAGTAAGGTCCAGGGTGGTGATATAACGGGCCGGACCCAATTTCTCTATTAATTCATCCACCCTTGGCATGGGATACGCGTCAAATTTTGACACCTCGTTAAGTTTCCTGAAGTCATTGCAGAATCTCAGAGTGCCGTTGGGCTTCGGTACCAACACGATGGGGCTCGACCATTCACTCTGTGACTCCTCAATGACATCAAGCTGAAGCATTTTTTTAACCTCTTCAGAAACAGCCTTTCTATGGGCTTCTGGGATGCGGTACGGCTTTACCCGAACCTTTACATGGGGTTCCGTCACAATATCATGTTTAATCCCGGACGCGTGTCCCGGTAGTCCTGAAAACATGCCTTTGTTTCTTTGCAGAAACTCCTTAACTTCTTGGGTTTGGGGTTTGGACAGGGTGGCAGCAATGTGTACTGCGTCAACACCATCAGACTCTATACCCACCCCAACCATGGCGGACACCTCTCGGTCTCTCCAGGGTTTTAACAAATTTATGTGGTAGATCTGGTATGGTTTTCTTTTCCCAGGCTGATGCACTCGGTAGTTTACTTCCCCTACTTTTTCAACCACCTCATATGGTCCCTGCCACTTGGCTAGGAACCGACTTTCCACCGTGGGTATAAGTACTGCTACCCGGTCCCCACCTGAAATTGCCGCAGCTTGGCTGACCGGTTGTACACCCTTTTCTGGGCCTCCTGAGCTTTCTGCAAATGTTCCTGTACCAAAGGCATCACTTTAGAAATTCTCTCTCTCATCTGAGAGATATGTTCAATGAGCGATTTGTGTGGAGAGGACTCACTTTCCCATGTCTCCTTTACCAAATCTAGCAATCCCCGGGGTCTGCGACCATACACCAGCTCAAAAGGTGAAAACCCCGTGGAGGCCTGAGGAACCTCTCGAATAGCAAACAGCAGTGCGGGAAGCAAATGATCCCAGTCTCTTCCATCTCTCTGCACAACCCTTTAAGCATCATTTTCAGAGTTTTGTTGAATCTTTCTACCAGACCATCCGTCTGAGGGTGATAAACAGATGTTCGCAACTGCTTGATTTGGAACAACTTGCACACATCTGCCATCACCCGGGACATAAATGGGGTCCCCTGGTCTGTCAAAATTTCCCTTGGCAGGCCAGTTCTCGAAAACATAAAAAACAACTCCCGCGCAATGGCCTTTGATGTAGGGTTTCTTAAAGGAACCGCCTCTGGATACCTTGTGGCATAATCAAGAACCACCAGGATATATCGGTGTCCCCGAGCAGACTTCTCTAAGGGACCCACTATATCCATAGCGATGCGCTCAAAGGGCACCTCAATTATTGGCAGAGGCACCAAGGGGTTCCTATAATGGGGTGCTGGGGCAGTTAACTGGCAAACAGGGCAGGAGGAACAGTACCTCTTAACTGCGGCACCAATCCCTGGCCAGTAAAACCGGTCTGTTATCCGGGCCTCGGTTTTCTCAGCTCCCAGGTGACCACCTAGAGCATCATTGTGAGCCAGATCCAGCACCATTCTCTGGTAGGGCTGGGGTACTAGTAATTGTTCCACAATTTCTCCCCGAATTTCTGATACCCGGTAGAACAGATCATTATTGACCGCAAAGTGAGGAAATCTTTTCTCTGCATCTGGTGCTTGAGGTACCCCACTGACAACAGTTACCTGTTCGCGAGCATTTATCAACATCGGGTCACCCATTTGAGCCCTGCCAAATGCACCTCTGGACACATCTAAGTCAGGGTGTACTGGATAAGAAGAACCCTCCCCCTCATCCACCCCAAGTGTAATATCTACAGGGGATAATTCCTCTTCATCCTCTCCTACCATAACCGGCACGGGAGAGGATTCCCCCTCCTTGGGTGTCAACTCAGGTTGAGGAGCTAGGACACTCACATCAGTTACAACATTCTTATTTTGAACACATTTGAGCAACTCCTCATCAACAGTGTCCACAGTCATGTTTGGTGGGGGTGACCCTGAATTGTTCCCCAGTTCGATGGCAGTTCAGTTTGTGCCAAGCACCACAGTTCAGCAAACAAGGGGCAGTCCCGTCCCACAATCACATCATGTATCAGAGTACTCACCACCCCGACCTCTTGGGTGACCGAAGTGTTCCTGGCGGAAATGGTGACAGGGATCAGCGGATACTCCCGAGTATCCCCATGGATACAGACAACCCGGAGGGTTCTTTGTACTGGACCGAGCCTTCCGACTACCCGGGCATGCACCAGGGTGACCATACTCCCAGAGTCCAGGAGAGCTTTGGCTGGGCGGTGATTCACCCACACAGTACATTCAAACTGACCCCCCTCTAGGTCAAGGTGGGTAGTGCACGTTGTGAGGGTGTAGAAAGACACTCTCCGAGCGGATCCACACTCCATGGGCTCCTCCTGTAGCGGACACTGTGCCCGGGTATGGCCCCAGGCGCGACACCTCCAACACTGTATATCGCCAGCAGTTCGGGTAGCGACAGGCCTCTGCAGAACCGAGGAAGATGATTTTGGGGTGCTGGTTCCGGATCCAGTGACGCTTCCCTCCGAGGAACTGAAGCAGGCCTCACAGGCGGTGGCAAGACTGGTCCTCGACGACTGGTTGGTCTGAGCAGGTCCTCCACCACGGTGTATCTCTCCACCATCTCGACTACCAGTGCTGCAGTCTTGGGGTCCCCATGGCTGACCCAGCGCTGTAGATCCTTTGGTAGAGACCTCAGGTAGTGGTCCATCACAACCCTTTCGACCATTTGCTCTCTAGTCAGGGTCTCTGGCTGCAACCACTTTTTAACCAGCTGTCCTAAGTCATGCATCTGGGACCGGGGTGGCTGGTCAGGGCAGTACTTCCAGCAGTGAACACGTTGAGCCCGGACAGCAACAGTTACCCCAAGGCGGGCCAGAACCTCAGCTTTCAGCCGGTCATAATTCTTTGCATCTTCTAGTGGCAGGTCAAAATATGCCTTTTGAGGGTCTCCTGTCAGAAACGGGGCAATGAGACCGCCCATTGGTCTTGGGCCACCCCTCTCTCTCAGCAGTCCTTTCAAACGTGGTAAGAAATGCTTCCACATCATCACTGGCAGACAGTTTTTGGAGGAAATGACTGGCCCTTATGGAGACATGGTTACCAGTAGTGACCACTGCTTGATCACGTCCAGTGCAAGTTGCTGCATGGCCTCCCGCAGGGCATTGATCTGCGTCTGTGTGGCTACCTGCTGTGCTGCAAGTTGTGCAGCCAGCAAATGGGTGCTTTCTTGTTGGGCAGCAACAGCCTGTGCCAGGGCTTGTTGCTGCTGAGCCATCGCCTCTTCATGGCGAGTCTGGCCTGCACATTGACAAAGACCATCTGCTTAACGAGCTCCTCCATAGCTGTGACTTCAGTGCAGCCTTAGCCCAGGACATGCAATCAGAACACTGTCCTTTAAAAATGTCAGTTTTTTTTTTTTTTTTTTCACAAAAATTCCTCTTGCTTGGCGTGTGAGGGGTAGCAAATTGCCCGCATTCTCCACCAGTTGTGACGTTTGGGGGCCCACAGAGCACGTGCACAATGTCTTTCACAAACAAAACAGCTTTATTCACCCTTTCAGGGCAGTCAAAAAGGCAACATAATAAGTACACGCTTGGGTTCAGCGAAATTAAAGCAAAGTCCTGATCTTCAGCACAAATAAACAGAGAAATAATAGTGGCTCACCAACGCTTTAAACAGTCCCAAACCTAGGGAATCCTTTCCCCAGTATGTAGAAGCCTCTCCAGCAAGGCACAGCACGTCTCCTGCTTTTGGAACACAAACACACAGCTTCCACTGATTACTTTCCTTTTCCTGAAATCCCACAATCCTCTCTGGGAGCTGCTGGCTTTAAAACTCTTCCTGGACAGGAAGATTAACCCTGTGGTTGCCCTTAAAGGGTCCACAACCCAAATAGGGGTGAAACATATTGTCCATCCAGGACCCAGCCCTGCCGACCTCTACAGTGTGCACAGAGATAGTGTGTTAGATATATTTTACAATACTGTGTATTAAAGATGTGTACATGTTGTGTTCATTGTAAAAAAAAAAAAAAATGATTTTAGCTTTTGAGACAAAGCCCCTGTTGTATTTTTTTTTTTTTTTTTTTTAGGATGTTGTGATGGAGAACAAAATTGCATGGAGGGGCCAAGAAAATGTTTGCCCAGGGCCTAGTCAATATTAAAGACGGCCCTGGTTGCCATGTTTGGCCCCCCTCCGGGCGCCGCGATTCCCAGCCAGCCGACCCGAGTGTCAGGGTCACCCACGTCAACCCTGAAACCTGCACAATGCACATTCCTGGACTCTGACATTCTACCCTGGAGCCTCACCTGCCCTTCATCCTCCCTAATCAGTCCTGCATTTAAGGAAGTCAGACCCTCTTACCCTGGACTTCCTCATTGAAGTCCCAGACTGTGAGAACCGGTTTGCCAAAGCTCCCTGAACTTCTTGAGAACCACCTGATTCCTCTGCCAAAGACTTTCCTAAGGACCCTCTGCTATATCTGGACATTTCATCATTCTACTGGTACCCCCCATCCTGCTCCCCTTCTGCCCCCATCTAGGACCCCTGTGTACCAGACCCATTGATGAACTCTGACCATTCTATTGCCTACCCTTTGCCTGAGACCCTGACCTCCAAGTTCTGTGTTATATGTTTATATCTGTATTGTTTATTCATTGCTTGTCCCATGTGCTGTTAAGTTCCCTTTGTCTTTTTCCACTCTCACTCTCTAGTCTCTTATTCTCCTCTTGCTATCCCTTATTTCTCCTGTTCCTAAACCGCTCCCATATTCAGTTCTCCTTAACCTCCCTTCCCATAACTCTCAGCCATCCCTCTGTTTCTACCTCCTTTTCTTGCATCTCCTCTGCTCCCCTGCATCTATTCCCCCGTCGTGCCCAGTCTCCTCCAGTGTCTAGTTCTGATCTGTTGTTTTAGTGCATGTCTTTTATGTTCTTGTGTTTCTATTCTTAAAATAAACCCTTTTGTTTCCCTGCATACCTGCCTATTTTACTGCATCCTGGGCTCACAACCCCACCTGCTGCACTAATCCCAGTCTGAATCCATGACACCGAGAGAGGGAGCCCGGCCCCTGCACCCCGGAGTGCCCAGAGCGTCAGGTGGCTGTGGGCTGCCGAGGACGTCGACCTCTACTCTGCACTCGGTGCCCACTGCCATGACAACCGGCGTGCCGGCACCCCTCCGCTGGATGGGTAAGTCCTGACAAATTTGTGATGCACATCTAAAGTAAGGACTATGCAATTTGGATATACTGTAGATATCAAGTTATTGAATTATACTTTACCATCTGGTAGTGAGGATAGAATGGGGTAAGAGGATCTGGTGTGGTGGAGTGGCTGATAGTATCTGCCCTTTCTCCCCTCCATGCGTCCAAGGTCTCTCTCCAAGCTTTCTTTCAGGGTCTCTTTTCTTTTGTCCTCTCTGGAGTATCCCTCTCTATATAGCGGTTTCCACCCCAGTTTAGTTCATAGCCCATCACTAAGTGGCCTCATTTGATTGGAGATATATAACAGTTGTGTTCAAAATTATTCAACCCCCATGCTGTTAAAGGGTTTTAGGGAATTTAGTGACATTTGTAATTGTATCAGAATGAAATCCTACAAGGACTTTTTAAAGAACCATATGCAACTAAAATGACATCAATTTGGTTTTGTAATACAGTAGTAAATGTTTCTTTTGTGAATTCTTCATTGACACAATTATTCAACCCCTTAAAGACTACCATCTGAAGAAGAGGTTCATTCAAGTGTTTTAATCAGTATTGAAAACACCTGTGGATGGAGGAGCAGCAATAAAGCATAATAAGCACCATTAGGCAGCTTTAAAATGACTGTGATACTCAGCTCCTTCTAGACATTTACTGGTGTGGTTACAAACATGGTGAAGTCAAGAGAATGGTCCAGGAAGACAAAGAGAAGAGGTGATTACTCTTCACAGGAAGGGCAATGGCTATAAGAAGATTGCAAAGATGTTAAACATACCAAGAGAGACCATAGGAAGCATCATTCGAAAATTCAAGGCAAAGGGCACTGTTGAAACGCTACCTAGTCGTGGCAGAAAGAAGATGCTGACTTCGACTGCTGTGCGCTACCTGAAGCGTAGCGTGGAGAAAAGTCCCTGTGTAACTGCTGAGGAACTGAGAAAAGATTTGTCAGATGTGGGAACTGAAGTGTCAACTCAGACAATACGGCGCACACTGCGTAATGAAGGCCTCCATGCCAGAACTCCCAGGCGCACC